>CM068367.1:914462494-915062494 GCA_034769895.1 Magicicada septendecula | reverse complement strand
TACTGGGTACGTTTATGTACTATATATTTAGACAGAATTTACTGATATCACGAGTAGACCTACTTAAATACGTTCAATACAAAAAAGGATTAATTGCCCTACACCTGAGTGCTATATTTTACGAATGCGTGCGTATTTTCTACATAAGGATTAATATAATTACTCATACGTCTGATCAATAAGATCTTTTGTCAAATGTAACGAAATTTAGAAATGCATTTTCTCATAACAAAATACAACGTACCCTTTCATTTTATATTCAAACTATTCTTATCTGAAACAGAACGTTATATAGATAATACGCTGTCCTGTTTTTAAAAAAAAATTTATTCAGGTATTAATCTGTTTGTTTAAACGTTGATCTATGTACGTGACCATACGTACTTGTTTTCGTAATATTTGTTATAATACCTTTCCTGTTCTGGATTTATGATGTGTGTGTTGAAAGCCTTATGTATATATTTATATATAGCACATAATGTATATGATAATGAAGCAGGTACTGTTATTATTATAGGAACAAGAAGGATGGATCATAGAATAAATACAATATCAAAACAAGAGGAGGAGGATCTTCTCCATAAATGGTTTTTTTCTCCGAAACGGTTAACACCTGTAGAAATTACAAAATTAAAAGCAATAGTCAACAGGCCAAGCTCAAGTATAAGACCATTTCTAAAAGACTTAATAAACAATTTATAAAACCCCAGCGATCTACATCTCGTGTTTCGTGGCATGAGGAAAAACGGCGTAGGATAACAGTACTTGTTAAGGTAACAAACTACTTTTAATACACAATTTTTTTATCACTGTGTGTGCGTATGTTTGACTGTAGTGCAGAGAATACTATTTGAAAAGACATTAACTTATTTAGAACGGATCTGGCGATAACTATTTCTGTGGACTTTCCTAATATATATATTTTGTAACAGCGCTAATTCTGCCTGTGTGTATGTACATGCAAAGCTTCAGGCGATGAAAGTGAACTTTCCTGATGGCCACACCATTCCTTTCACTAGTCTTCTTTGTAGCGAATATTCTGACATTGTATGGTTCCACCTCGCTTGATACAGACGTCTTCACTTCTCATAAATAATGTCGTTTATCACAAAATTCAACGCAGTTTCTGCTATTGAGTACAAACGTTGTGCAGAATTAACAGTGGACAAACAGTATCCGATCGTTAACATGTTGCATGTGGACACGCGATATGGGAAGTCTGTGCTTGTAACGTTGGAAGATTGTGAGCGCCGCTATCGTGTATATCTACCTAAGAGGTAAGCTGACGTCTTTACAGATGAAGAACTCCGTCATATAAATCCCAGCGACCTACATCTTGTGTTTCGAGGGATGAAGAACCAGACAGCGCATGTGGAAATTGTATCTCGTTAAGGTGACAAACTACTTTTAATAAACAATTTTTTTAAATTTATTTCACTATACGCCTCTGAACCTATATGTAATTATTTGTAAACTGCGTTACCTGTTGCAGCAAACGATAACACTAGAACGATTATATTATTATTATTCGGTGATATATACATACATATATACAATGACTATAGCATATTTAAATCTGTTATCTGTTTTATTGGACCTACATGTACATGATTCGTATGCGCGTTGTCTGTATGTGTGTGTGTGCGTGTGCACGTGTTGCGTATGTGTGCGTGTACGTCTGTGTGTGTGTGTGTGCGTGCGTGCACGTGTGGTGTAACCCAAACGTGTGTACGTTGTATGTATGTATGTGTGTGATTACGTTACGTATGCGTGTGCGTGTGTGTGTGTGTGTGTGTGTGTGTGTGTGTGTGTGTGTGTGTGTGTGTGTGTGTGTGTGTGATATTTAACATGATTTTAATGTTGTTGTTGCTTCTTCTACAAGTACGACACATTAATTTATTTCACTATACGCCTCTGAACCTATATGTAATTATTTGTAACTGCTTTACCTGTTGCAGCAAACGTTAACACTAGAACGATTATATTATTATTATTCAGTGATATATACATACATACAATTTACTTATTAAACACTTCAATGATTGTAACGTCTTACAATGACTATAGCATATTTAAATCTGTTATCTGTTTATTGGCCCTACATGATTCAAACCAAACGTGTACACATTGTATGTATGTGTATGATTACGTTGCGTTTGCGTCTGTGTGTGGGCGCGTTGCGTGTTTGGTTACGTTGCGTATGCGTATGTATGTGTGTGTGTGTGTGTGATTACGTTGCGTATGCGTCTGTATGTGCGCGCGTTGCGTGTGCATCTGTGTGTGTGATATTTAACATGATTTTAATGTTGTTGTTGTATTGTTATGTTGCAGGTTGCTTCTTCTACAAGTACGACACACAATTATATATAAACTTTCGAAAAATATCAATTTTATAATGTATTTATTTAATTGTGAATTTTATATTGTGAATGTTAAAATATATTTAATCATTTAAACAAATTATGACTTTATTTTATTTCACACTACACCTCTGAACATGTGTACAATTAATTTATTTTTTGTGAACTGTTACATCAGAAGATTTGTATGAATTTCAGCCGCCGTTTTCATGTGTGTGTATAATTTTAATTTATTTCGCTATACACTACTGAACCTATGTGTGTGTGTGTGTAAACTGCAACCTTAAAACAGAAGTATTGTACCAGATTGCTAAGCCGTTAACGTATGGATTTGTCATCTGTAACAACATAACAGGTAAGTAGTTCATTGACGCCAAATATATATATTTCTAACAAGGATCAATCACACTGACTGCATTATAAAACTATTAATTAATTATTTAATACATTGAAAATGAAGACGACGTTTTGACAACGAGAGAGGGCTAAAATTATTTATTCATCACACCGACTACTCAATGTACGAGAGGGAGACAGGAGAAAGGGTATGGAACCTTGCATAGTTGAAACGTGTGAGAGTGAGAGAGAGAGAGAGAGAGAGAGAGAGGACGTTACTATTTGTTGACACAGTTGAAACAAGTGAGAGTGTGAGAGAGAGAGAGAGAGAGAGAGGGGACGTTAATATTTATCGAATAAATATAAACTTTCTAATTTCATATACATGCGCTCGGTACTGACCACAGTTTGAGCATAACGTTTGACAACGAGAGAGACATACACAACGTGTGAGAGAGAGAGAGAGGGAGAGAGAGAGAGAGGACGAATAATACAGAGGTTGGTACATCTGATCATATAGATTTAATATACATTATAACACGCGACAAATTTGAACTCATGTAAAGGTTGGTACACTTAATCATATATTTTAATATACACTATAATGCCGGTGAGCATAACGTTTGACAACGAGAGAGAGAGAGAGAGAGAGACATACACACCGTGTGTGAGAGAGAGAGAGAGAGTAACAATTATGATCATATATAGTTTGAATTTCCCACCACAGAAGAGAAAGAAATGTTGGCAGATCTGCTCTATACACGCACACAATAATTTAAGATTGGTAACCCTGATCATATATTTTAATATATACACTATATAACACATATTTGAATTTCCCTCCCCCTACCGCAGAAAATGTTGACAACCCTGCTCATATAAAATATCTATACACTATAATAATACTACAGAGGTTGGTACACCTGATCATATAGATTTAATATACATTATAATACACGACAAATTTGAACTCATGCAAAGGTTGGTACACCTGATCATATATTTTAGTATACACTATAATGCTTCGAGTTGGAACCACCCCCCACCCACCACCACCCACTGATATGAAATAAAAAAACCTCCCACCCAACGCCACCCACTGATATGCAAATCAACTTTCTTAAAAAAATAAAAAAGTATATTCACGGATGCTGGTGGTCCATTGAACATCATCCCACCAAATCAATTTAATTAAAAAAATAAAAAAATAAAATAAAAAAATAAAAAAATTTATTCGCAGAAATTCACGGTGCTGTGGTCCATCGGGATGCTGCGGGTCCAGCGGTGGCGGCGTCATCTCTTAGATCATGTTTTTTAGTGTTTTTTAAGAAAGGCGGCATTCCTTTGTGGCTCAGAACTCTCAGTTTCCCTCTACTTAAGTACAAGACACCAATTAAGTCACTAATCACACCTTTAATTGTTATAGTAAAACAGTTCGTAATTAACAACACAGTGTCTACAACAAATCAAATGAAATTGTTCATACGCAATAAAATGTCCACTAATATTAAAACTCAACTGTATTACAATTATACCGTCCGAATACAAAACGCAACACTTCACTAATAACTACTTGAACGTACACCGTAACAACCCGAACCGCTCTGTAAAATATATCGCAAGAATACTCTCGAACCGCACAGTCAAAAATATCGCATTGAACTGAAAAACTAAGGCCGCGGAGCGAAGTATTTATAGTTACGCTACACACACCAGAAGCTTCCAAACTGCGTCTTATCTCTCGCGAACTACGTAATTGCTGCGGCCTTGACACAGTCCGAGCGCCCGAGCGAAGGCTGGCAAAGTCGAGAAATTTCTCGTAACATGCGTTTAGTAGCACGTACACCACACGCTTACGTCGAGATCTTTCTGGCACATTCGATAAACACCTAGATTGTTCTACGCTGTCGTAGCAATATTAAATATTATTTTTTGTATTAGTAGCATGAATTAGATGCTACAAGTATCAATAGTTATGTAAACAATTTTATTTAATGTTATGTTAACTTTTAAAAGTCAGAGGAGGCGTAGAATTAACTTTATTTGAAAAAACCATATATGTAAAATACTAACATCTAGGCCAAATAATGAATTCCCAAAAATTAATATAAACTAGTTAATTAACCAATGAACCATGTTAACTAATAAGATTTATGTAAGGTGGATCGATAACCAACTACTATAAATGATCCTATACTTTAAAAGAGTAATGTAGAAGGATGTCTTAAATTATTAAAAATTTTCAAAATGTAATAACTAACTATTTCAGAGGAGGAACAGTAAATTCATGAATTATCACTAAAAGACAGTTCAAATGTTAAATTTATAAGGGATTAAGGAAAGAGAAAGATTTGTGACCGTCTGAAATTTATTATAATTATATTAATAACACCTAAAATGGCAGTAATTGTGTACAAGAACAGGAAACCGGATTTTGGGCCTAGATTTCCAAAAAGACAGAAATATGGCAATTTTAACAAAAATCTCAATAAATATGGACTATGACATATCAAATTAAACAGAATAAGGTAAATAAACCAATTATGTGGTTAATAGTTCATGAAAGCAATCAATAAACTAAAAATATTCCATATATAATGTATTTTATATTTATGTGAATAGGAAGTGATAATTATTTAAACAATACTTTCCCAATATTAACTTGGCAAGATATTTCCTAAGACGAAGGAAGTAAAACAGTTCTTTGTTAACGTTCAACGGGAACGGTTGATGCTCGATCGCGTTAAAAAGCAGTATAACGAATTGTAATGGCGTACAAAGTTGAAAATCAGTGAAAACGAGAGTTACCTAAATTGACAATTTTTAACTTAAAATCAGTGAAATACACTACCACAACAGTGAAAACAAACGATACGCAACACAATACAAGTGAATTAAACCAGTCAAACAACCTAACATTAATAATTCACATCGTAACAACTTCTCGATTCTTAGCCATAACCAGAAAACATTGAACACATCTAACATAAGACAATTAACACCAGTGAACACTGAACACTTATCCAGGATACCAGAACAACACAATAGACAATATACACTATTACGGAGACCAATAAAACAGTTGTGAAGGTAATTTTATTACAAGAATTTCCAACCATCCGTTCACAGTAATATTCAACAGCGAGACGTGCCGCCATTTTGAACTTCCCATGATGCAAAGTATCCGCCAGCAACGAAGTCGTCCAGTCACCATTGGGTATAAATTGTATACTACAAACATTATATATTATTAACAAATTGTCATTTATTACTTATTAAGACTTATTTTTGTACATGTTATACTTTCTAGGTCTACCCTTCTCTGACTATATAATTATAATCGTTGAAAGAACCTTTCTGATATTTATATAAAAATAACCTGTAATTGTAATATCGATATATCCCTGTGAAAGAGTCGAACATTTGCTCAACATCGATTTTAAATCGATCTTTAAGAAATACTATTAATAAATTAAATTATTTCAATTATCTTGATTTTACAATTATTTCACATATTAAATTAAGAGTTTAACTAACTACAGGACTTACTGGGAGACGACAAAGATTAACTGAAAGTGATATACTGGAGCAGAGCTGAAAATCACAAGTCGATTACTGTAAGAAAACAATCTGATTATTTAAGGTCAACCAGAAGTGTAAAAATTAACCAAAATAAACTCACAGAATTTTAAAATTTTAACCAAAACGCAGAACCAGGATTATTTCTAAATTATTACAATAACAAACAAACATAAAAATTTTGTTTGGAAAAAATTTTTTTTTAAATAAAATTTTATTTCTCTCTTTGTACAATACGAAGAAATATTTATTTGTAACAGCGTGGAATAGCGTCTGGTTACAAATTGGCGTCCAACTAGAGGGCTTAATTAATTAAGCTTGGCAGCGATTATACCGTCAGGAAGGAGGCAAAATGCAACGACGAGCTACTTCGAAGAAAAGGGTGGCAGAGGCCGAAAAGGAAGTCGACATGGGGGATAAGGAGGCAACACCCGTGGAGGATCTAGAAGTGCTAGTAACCCCGGTGGAACATAAACAACCAGCACCACCAGAGGAACAACCCGAAGTACCAACGCAGACAGGGGACGTTAATGTCCCAGACAAGGAAATAGAAAAATCCAAGACCACTGAAGATAGTAAGATGGATAAGATAATGGAAATGTTCCTACAGTTAAGTAAGCAAATGAAGTCCACACAGGAAGAAAACAAATCAACCAGTAAGAAGATGGAAGAGAAAATGGAAGAAAATAGTAAGAAATTGAGTCAAGATTTGAAGAAGGACATCCAATCTACGAAGGAAGAATTGGGTAGTAAGATAGAAAATACCAACAAGAGGATCGAGGAAACCAGTAAGAATTTGAAAGAGGAATTCAAGTCAACCAAGGAAGAATTGGGCCGTAAGATAGAGAATACCAACAAGAGAATTGAGGAAACCAGTAAGAAGATGGAAGATGACAACCAACAATTAAGGGAAGAGTTAAGGGAGAATAGTAGGAAGATGGAGAACGACAATCAACAACAGAGGGAAAAGTTGGAGGAAAATAATCAGAAAATGGAGGAGAAAATGGACGAGAATAACAAACAGTTAAGAGAAGAGCTAAGGGAAGTCAACCAGGAAAATATGAACAAGGTAGACAAGAGAATCGAGTTAGCGAAGGAAGAGGTTGAACAGGAAAATAAACGACAGTAAAAGATCCATAGTTAAGAAATTGGAACAAGAGGTAGTAATAGTAAACCAACAGATCAGGGAGGTGGACGGAAGATGTCGTCAAACTGAATGTGAAGTACAGGAAGTCAGGGAGGTAATAAATATGGAAATTACCCAGGTCAAAGAACACCAGAAAACTAAATGGGAAGAAAACCGAAAGGAAACACAGGAGGAAATAAATAAGGTGCGAACCCATGTCACAGAAAGATGCAACGGTATGGAAGCGGCGATGACAAATATCACCGGTCAAGTGCGGCAGAGTCAGGAAGAGATGGAGGTAATACGAAACCGGCCGACTAGCTTCACTAATTTCCCAATAAACGAGCATAGAGAATGGTTGAACTTCCGACAATATAAACGAAAGCCTATGGAGTTCTTGGCCCGAATCGAAGAATACATGGACAAACATAGGGGCAACAGATGGGTCAATAACCGAGAATTATTAGACGAGTCCTTCAGAGAAATGAATGATCATTGGTGGATGGCCAACCGAAGTGACATAGAAAATTACCAGCAGTTTAAAAGCCTCTTCAAGGCGAAATATTGGTCTGAAACGACCCAAAATTTAATCCGTGACAACATCTGTCACGGCCATTATAAACCACAAGTGGGTAGCTCCATGACGGCGTACTTCCTCGGCAAAGTATGTATGGCCAAACATTTGGAACCAGCCATACCTGAAGAATGCCTCATCAACAAGCTGTCGTATCATTATGATGAGGAGGTGATTCGAGCGAGGAGAGGCAGCCAAATTAAGACCACACAGGCCATGACAGAACTCCTCGAGAACTATGAAAATGAGGAGTACTACCGACAAAGCCGGAGAAGGAATGATCGGCCAGAACCTAGAACTTATCCAAATACCAACCACGGTACAACCAACAACAACACTGGATACCAAGGAAACCGAGCCTATCCACAGACCAACAACAATAATAATAATAATAACCAGGTTCAAAATAATACAAACAATAATCGACCAAATAATGGTTATCAGGGTAACCGAAACCCCTACTATCCAAACCCTAATAGTCAGAGAAGCCCCAATTATAATAACGATCGTTATTATAATAATAATTGTCGTGGCAATCCACAGAATAGTAACACCAATAATAATAAGTTTTCTCGACCGAGAGTGAATTTCATCAGAGCGGAAGATTGTCGCCAACGTAGGTACTACCACCAGAGACGCAACAGCTATCACGAATATGAAGATAGGCGGAGGAGCCGAGAACGTGACCAACCAAGGTACAATCTTGCTAGACGGAGTACCAGTCTAGATAACACTGAACGGCTGACCAACAGCGAACAACCGTTAGATCATCGAACAGAGCTACAGGGACCCACTCAAGGTCTCCCAAATGAGGCATCAACCAGTGCGACACACCATAACAATGATGTCGAGCATTTAAACGGGAGGAGGCAGTAATAAATCACTGAAACCCGTTGCTGCTCCTAAATCCTGGGTATTTAAATGAGTTGACAGATGCAACTGAAAATAATCGTATCACTATAATCGGTTGTAATTACCTAAAGAACATCCGACACGAATTATTGGAGGAGGACGATACTAGTCCCACCAATAACATAAGTCAAGAAATAATACATATAAATGCGGAGGTAGAATCCCCGCCAATTTAATGATCGATACTGGTTCCAACGTATCCATAATTAGTACTACTGAGTCGGAGAGAATACAAAGAGAATGCGGACGAACATTACCGACATTGCTGTTAAATAATATTATTTTGTTAGGTGCAACCGGCCGCCAAAATAAGACAATACGAAGGCAAGTCTCCGCCAATGTGATGAGCTGCGGTATAGCTATCGAAATGGAATTCTTAGTGGCGAGCGGGCTGCCATTTAACATATTGGTAGGGTGTGATGTGCTCAGGCGGAACTCCGCCATAATTGATTTACGAGCGGAGAAATTGTCACTGTTCACCAACGGACAAACTTGGACGGCTGACTTGGTTGGTAGTGACCAAGTAATTCCCAACAATATTCACCAACAGATTCGTAAAATCAATTATATAAATCAAACTCCTATGATTGAACGAATGATGGACGATAACGCTAATGAGGACTTATGGTCCCAAAAGATCCAGGAAATCAGGGATTTCCGGAGCGGTATAACAGGGGATAGGTTGCAACCACACCAAACAAACAAATTAATTAACAATTACGAACAATATAAATCAGTATTTTCTGACGAGCCCGGTAAAGTAAAAAACTTCCAGTGTACTCTACAATTCCGAGACACAGTGGACTTTAACCGGAAGTCATACCCCATCGCGCAATCACGAAAGGAAGCAGTAAGAGATGAAATAACTAAGATGATTAACCGTGACATAATAGAGAGTAGCCAATCCCCATACACCAGTCCTATTGTGGCTATTCCTAAGAAAAACGGACAAGTCCGTTTATGCCTAGATGCGCGGGAAATTAATAAAATGATTATTAATGACAGGACTTCGCCCGGTGAGATTGAAGAGATTTTAAAACGGTTCCACGGTACCAAGTACTTTAGTACCTGGGACACGGTGTGCGGCTACTGGCAAGTGGAATTGCATCCACAGAGTCGCCAGTATCTGGCCTTCATATTCGAAGGGCGGAACTACCAGTTTAAGAGATTGCCTTTCGGACTAGTGAATTCGGTCGCAGTCTTTGTACACTGCATAGACCAGATACTTGGCCAGGAAGCACTACAATTCACCACCGTGTACGTAGATGATCTGCTAGTGTCCTCAGAAACTTGGGAGGAACACTGCTACCGAGTGGAACATGTGTTAAGGAAATTAGCTGCGAATAACATCACGCTAAAGCTAGAAAAATCTCATTTCATAGCCAAGGAAATTCAATTCTTGGGCTTTATATTGAACGACCAGGGAAGCTCACCGTCGGCTGAAAAAGTAGAAGCGATTCAGAAATTTCCAACACCGAAGAATCGAAGGCAATTACAGTCATTCCTGGGACTCTGTAATTACTACCGCAAGTTCCAGGAAAATTATTCTGAATTGACCGCCAAATTTCAGCCGCAACTGTCATCCAAGAATAAATGGATATGGGGTATTGAGCAGAATGAGACCTTAACGCTGATTAAACAAAAATTCCTTGAACCAATAATACTTCGCCATCCGGATTTCAGTAAACCGTTCTTCCTGAATTGCGATGCCAGCGACATTAGCCTCGGCACCGCACTGTATCAAGAGAATGAGGAGGGCGAACATCTCGTGATTTTCTTTGCCAGTAGAGCGTTAAACCAGTGCGAAAAGAATTACCACGTCACGGAAAAAGAGTTGTTAAGTGTAGTGTTCGCGTGTGGCAAATTCCGCACCTACATCCTTGGTTACCCCGTTACCGTCCGGACAGACCATAAGTCCATATCGTTCTTAAGGAGATGCAAACTCAGTCACGGAAGGTTGACCCGGTGGATACTGTTACTACAAGAGTATGATCTTAAGTGGGAGTACATCCCCGGAAGGAAGAATGTCGTTGCGGACGTGTTGTCATGAATCGACATTGATAAGCAAACTTTCGAGGGGGAGAAGGAAAGTGTAATCAAGATATACCACATTCTTAGTAACAAAGCCAATCTAGAATCATTATTGGAAAACCTGAGCACCCACCAACAAGCTGACCCGAAATTACAATCCATTAAGACGAGATTGGAAGCAGGGGACAAGACTATCGCCCGATATTATAAAATTCATAATAATGTACTGTTCGTACAACCATCTTTGAGGGAGGAGAAATGGAAGGTTATCATTCCAACCCATATCGAAAAGGAGATAGTAAATAACTATCATGTTCGATATGGGCATATGGGCGCCTTAAAGGTGATAAAGGCCCTGGAAGAGAGCTGCCACCTTAAAGATATTAACCGGAAGGTCCGAAAATATATAAAGAGTTGCCGCATTTGCCAACTCGTTAAATCGAATAACGAGAAAAAGGAAGGGCAAATGATTCCAATAACATCTCAGGCGAAGATGGAAAAAGTATTTTTGGACATCTACGGGCCATTTCCCCGCAGTGGGGGTCGTCACAGATACAAGTATCTAGTCATCGTGATAGACCATTTCACGAAGTTCATCAAGCTATACCCAGCAAATCGGGCGACTACAAATAAAATTCTCGACATATTAACCAACCAGTACTTCCCAAACGTCGGAAAACCAGTTTCGATCATTACCGACTACGGAACCCAATTCAAGGGGAAAAAATGGCGGGATACCCTAGTGTCTATGGGTGTTCATACTTATAAAACCTCGGTATACCACCCGAGCAGTAACCCGGCAGAGAGAGTATTACGAGAGGTGGGGCGAATATTACGAACTTATTGCCACGATCAACAGAGGAGATGGCAAGAATATCTAGAGGCCACAGAAGAATTCCTCAACCTGGCATACCACCCAGCCATAGGAGTTACCCCATACTCCACCATGTACGAAAGACAACCCCCAAGGGAGATCGAAGAAATATTGGAGTTCCCAAGGGAAAATAACTATATTTTTGATAGAATTAAGTTTTATAACAAGGTGGCCGAAGACCAGGAGAAACAGCGAATTAAATATCATAAAGGTATGGGTAAAACAATTACGTATACCATTGGTGAAAAAGTATTATTAAAAAATAGGGAGTTACCAAGTTCACTGGAAGGGATAACTAAGAAATTATTACTCTTATACACTGGACCCTATATAGTCTCCAAAGACAAAAATAATAACACGTATGAGATCAAGGAGATGGGTTCTGGTAAAATTAAGGGTGTATATAACCAGGCATCCATGAGTATCATGAAGAGTGAAATAGAAAGAATTTTGAATTAAAAACATAAAAATTCAAAAACAAAGTAAATACATCTTACTACAACAATCTAGAAAGAAACATTTTGGAAATAATAAAAAGAATGAATTTTGAGTATAAAAAATCCCCCAAAATTCAAAAACATAGTAAGATCACCTTACTACCATTATTAAGAAAAACCTTGAGAAAATAAAAGGAAAGAATTTTGAATTAAAAGCCTTAAAAATTCCAAAAACAAAGTAAGTACATCTTACTACAGATTATTAAGAAAAAACCATTTGGAAATATAATATAAAAAGAAATTTGAATATTAAAACCACTAAATTCAAAAATATAAGTAAGAACAACTTACTACAACAATTTTGAAAGAAACATTTTGGAAATATAAAAAGAAAGAATTTTGGATGAAAAACCCTAAAAATTCCAAAAACACAGTAAGTACATCTTACTACAGATTATTATGAAAAAACCGTTTGGAAATATAATATAAAAAGAATTTTGAATATAAAAACCATATAAATTCAGAAATATTGTAAGCACACATTACAAACCAGTTAATTATAAAAACTTTAAGGAATAAAAAGAGAATGAATTTAGAGATGTAAAACAAATCAATTCTAAAGTATATAGGAATGTCAATTTCAACCAATAAATTGTAAAAACCCTTCTATGAAATTATATCAAAAGAAATAAAACCCAGTGATACGATTAACTGAATAAACTTATGTGGAAATAAAAATAATAAAACTTTTAAGTGGTATAAAGAGAAGCAATGAACTCATTAAAAAATTAATTAAAACATTCATTTGAATAAAAAACCAGAGAGAAGTAATCTGAGAACAGAATCAAAGTTATAAATGTAATTAAATAAATCAATAATGAAATGATCATGAAATAAGTGTCAAATGTAATAAAGACAATTATAAGAAAGTTCTAGAACATGGAACAAGTGGAACAAATAAAAACTGAGAAACAAACAAATATATCAGAATTATATGCTACCATAAATAAAGGCAGATTGTAATAAAAACCAGAGAAAAATAAAGTACTAATAACAAAAACTTTATATGATAATAAACATTGATAATTATATTAATAAAAGAGCTTCCCACCATGATAACAATTGAAATATCCATCAAGTGAACAAGTCAGAAGAACAACTGAGATAGGAATATTAAAATCTCTGAGCAATATACGAAGTGAAGTATCCAAGGATATTTTTTTTAAATAGTAACAAAAGTGTACTATTCTGAAATAATTTTTTTAATAACTGTCTGTAGATAAGTCCAGCAGTATTAATAAGTTTTTTGAGAAGAGATGATTTTTCTCTGTACTCAATTAGAAGTGAAGTATTGGACAGCAGAGGAAGTAGCGTACAGTGCCTCTCTGAACTGCACCAGCTCACGTGTTAGGGAATGATAGGGAATAAATATCCCAGAGATAAAACACTAAGAAGAAAAACGAAAATAAAATAATAAATATGAAACTCAGATGACTATTACTATCAAGGAAGATCAAGTAAGAATGAAAAAGATGTAAGCTCAAATATATATAAGAAAAATTTTGAAATGGAAGGAAGTCAAGAATACTAAAAACTATAATAATTATCATAAGCAATTATTTCAGACAAACCAAGTATAGTCTGAAAAAATCACTTCTGGAGGAGGGCAATCTGTAGCATGACAGATATTCCACTTAAAATTAATTCCATTAAGATCATAAAAATAATTAAATTACATATAACTCAAAGAATTTCAAATGAAAATGAATTAAACTTCAAAGAAAAACACCACTATAAAAGAAAAAAGGTAATTAAATAATAAAAATGAAACACTAAAACTTAAGAAAATAAATTAATAGAAACTCATATAAAAAAATCAGGAGGTTACCCAGGAAGTTTAGGAGCAGGTGATAAAGAAGATACCCCGAACCCAAGAAAGAAGAGGAAGTTTAGGAGCAGGTGATAAAGAAGATACCCCGAACCCAAGAAAGAAGAGGAAGTTTAGGAGCAGATAATAAAGAAGATACCCCGAACCCAAGAAGGAAGAGGAAGATTAGGAACAGATAATAAAGAAGATACCCTGAACCAACCAACGGACAAAATAAAACTAAGTACCTTGGTAAACCCAAGAAGGAAGACAAGAAGAAAAGAAGATATAGGATGGAAGAACCACAATAAAAACCTATTATTAACGACCATGAACCCCAAACCAAATGTTAATACCACAAAACAAAGTATAACACCCCAAAACCTCATAAAATTGTTAATTAATTATAGACAAGAGTATTCAGTAGTATGATAAGAAGTGCACCAACTAAAGTTATTATATGGTAAAATAAACAAATCTTCACAGTCCATTATGACTAAAGGTTTGGTCTGAGAATATAATAAAACTCAAAAATAAGTCAGAACCAACAGTGAATGTGTACCAGTGTAGTGATTTTAAATATAATAAACTTCAAGTTAATGTGCAACTATTACTTAAACAAGGTGCTATTAAATAACTTTTATATTTTATAATTAACAAGTGATGAAATATTGAAATGAAAAATATGTCCAATGTTTCATAACTAAGGTCACTTTGTTATCTCAAAACATTCATAGTAATGCCAATAATAAAGAGAGTATGTGGGGGAATGTTTACTGTAAAAGGGGATTAAAGATAATAATATAATATAATCAGAAAATACTGAAGGTAACTTAAGTTTAATAAGGATTAAGAAATGTTAAATGGCTAATTATGTTTAGAGCCTAGGAACTCCACTTTTTAAAGAGTTCTAATAGAATAAGATTAATATTTAGTGTAAGATGTTTTAGTTACATAACAGTATGCATACAGATTAAAATGTTTATGTACGGATGCTGTATCAGTTTATAAAATGTTTAAAATGTATGTTAAAAATAGTTCCAGCAAACATGTCTAACTTTGAAGACTGCTAGTTAATATTAAATATTATTTTTTGTATTAGTAGCATGAATTAGATGCTACAAGTATCAATAGTTATGTAAACAATTTTATTTAATGTTATGTTAACTTTTAAAAGTCAGAGGAGGCGTAGAATTAACTTTATTTGAAAAAACCATATATGTAAAATACTAACATCTAGGCCAAATAATGAATTCCCAAAAATTAATATAAACTAGTTAATTAACCAATGAACCATGTTAACTAATAAGATTTATGTAAGGTGGATCGATAACCAACTACTATAAATGATCCTATACTTTAAAAGAGTAATGTAGAAGGATGTCTTAAATTATTAAAAATTTTCAAAATGTAATAACTAACTATTTCAGAGGAGGAACAGTAAATTCATGAATTATCACTAAAAGACAGTTCAAATGTTAAATTTATAAGGGATTAAGGAAAGAGAAAGATTTGTGACCGTCTGAAATTTATTATAATTATATTAATAACACCTAAAATGGCAGTAATTGTGTACAAGAACAGGAAACCGGATTTTGGGCCTAGATTTCCAAAAAGACAGAAATATGGCAATTTTAACAAAAATCTCAATAAATATGGACTATGACATATCAAATTAAACAGAATAAGGTAAATAAACCAATTATGTGGTTAATAGTTCATGAAAGCAATCAATAAACTAAAAATATTCCATATATAATGTATTTTATATTTATGTGAATAGGAAGTGATAATTATTTAAACAATACTTTCCCAATATTAACTTGGCAAGATATTTCCTAAGACGAAGGAAGTAAAACAGTTCTTTGTTAACGTTCAACGGGAACGGTTGATGCTCGATCGCGTTAAAAAGCAGTATAACGAATTGTAATGGCGTACAAAGTTGAAAATCAGTGAAAACGAGAGTTACCTAAATTGACAATTTTTAACTTAAAATCAGTGAAATACACTACCACAACAGTGAAAACAAACGATACGCAACACAATACAAGTGAATTAAACCAGTCAAACAACCTAACATTAATAATTCACATCGTAACAACTTCTCGATTCTTAGCCATAACCAGAAAACATTGAACACATCTAACATAAGACAATTAACACCAGTGAACACTGAACACTTATCCAGGATACCAGAACAACACAATAGACAATATACACTATTACGGAGACCAATAAAACAGTTGTGAAGGTAATTTTATTACAAGAATTTCCAACCATCCGTTCACAGTAATATTCAACAGCGAGACGTGCCGCCATTTTGAACTTCCCATGATGCAAAGTATCCGCCAGCAACGAAGTCGTCCAGTCACCATTGGGTATAAATTGTATACTACAAACATTATATATTATTAACAAATTGTCATTTATTACTTATTAAGACTTATTTTTGTACATGTTATACTTTCTAGGTCTACCCTTCTCTGACTATATAATTATAATCGTTGAAAGAACCTTTCTGATATTTATATAAAAATAACCTGTAATTGTAATATCGATATATCCCTGTGAAAGAGTCGAACATTTGCTCAACATCGATTTTAAATCGATCTTTAAGAAATACTATTAATAAATTAAATTATTTCAATTATCTTGATTTTACAATTATTTCACATATTAAATTAAGAGTTTAACTAACTACAGGACTTACTGGGAGACGACAAAGATTAACTGAAAGTGATATACTGGAGCAGAGCTGAAAATCACAAGTCGATTACTGTAAGAAAACAATCTGATTATTTAAGGTCAACCAGAAGTGTAAAAATTAACCAAAATAAACTCACAGAATTTTAAAATTTTAACCAAAACGCAGAACCAGGATTATTTCTAAATTATTACAATAACAAACAAACATAAAAATTTTGTTTGGAAAAAATTTTTTTTTAAATAAAATTTTATTTCTCTCTTTGTACAATACGAAGAAATATTTATTTGTAACAGCGTGGAATAGCGTCTGGTTACAAATTGGCGTCCAACTAGAGGGCTTAATTAATTAAGCTTGGCAGCGATTATACCGTCAGGAAGGAGGCAAAATGCAACGACGAGCTACTTCGAAGAAAAGGGTGGCAGAGGCCGAAAAGGAAGTCGACATGGGGGATAAGGAGGCAACACCCGTGGAGGATCTAGAAGTGCTAGTAACCCCGGTGGAACATAAACAACCAGCACCACCAGAGGAACAACCCGAAGTACCAACGCAGACAGGGGACGTTAATGTCCCAGACAAGGAAATAGAAAAATCCAAGACCACTGAAGATAGTAAGATGGATAAGATAATGGAAATGTTCCTACAGTTAAGTAAGCAAATGAAGTCCACACAGGAAGAAAACAAATCAACCAGTAAGAAGATGGAAGAGAAAATGGAAGAAAATAGTAAGAAATTGAGTCAAGATTTGAAGAAGGACATCCAATCTACGAAGGAAGAATTGGGTAGTAAGATAGAAAATACCAACAAGAGGATCGAGGAAACCAGTAAGAATTTGAAAGAGGAATTCAAGTCAACCAAGGAAGAATTGGGCCGTAAGATAGAGAATACCAACAAGAGAATTGAGGAAACCAGTAAGAAGATGGAAGATGACAACCAACAATTAAGGGAAGAGTTAAGGGAGAATAGTAGGAAGATGGAGAACGACAATCAACAACAGAGGGAAAAGTTGGAGGAAAATAATCAGAAAATGGAGGAGAAAATGGACGAGAATAACAAACAGTTAAGAGAAGAGCTAAGGGAAGTCAACCAGGAAAATATGAACAAGGTAGACAAGAGAATCGAGTTAGCGAAGGAAGAGGTTGAACAGGAAAATAAACGACAGTAAAAGATCCATAGTTAAGAAATTGGAACAAGAGGTAGTAATAGTAAACCAACAGATCAGGGAGGTGGACGGAAGATGTCGTCAAACTGAATGTGAAGTACAGGAAGTCAGGGAGGTAATAAATATGGAAATTACCCAGGTCAAAGAACACCAGAAAACTAAATGGGAAGAAAACCGAAAGGAAACACAGGAGGAAATAAATAAGGTGCGAACCCATGTCACAGAAAGATGCAACGGTATGGAAGCGGCGATGACAAATATCACCGGTCAAGTGCGGCAGAGTCAGGAAGAGATGGAGGTAATACGAAACCGGCCGACTAGCTTCACTAATTTCCCAATAAACGAGCATAGAGAATGGTTGAACTTCCGACAATATAAACGAAAGCCTATGGAGTTCTTGGCCCGAATCGAAGAATACATGGACAAACATAGGGGCAACAGATGGGTCAATAACCGAGAATTATTAGACGAGTCCTTCAGAGAAATGAATGATCATTGGTGGATGGCCAACCGAAGTGACATAGAAAATTACCAGCAGTTTAAAAGCCTCTTCAAGGCGAAATATTGGTCTGAAACGACCCAAAATTTAATCCGTGACAACATCTGTCACGGCCATTATAAACCACAAGTGGGTAGCTCCATGACGGCGTACTTCCTCGGCAAAGTATGTATGGCCAAACATTTGGAACCAGCCATACCTGAAGAATGCCTCATCAACAAGCTGTCGTATCATTATGATGAGGAGGTGATTCGAGCGAGGAGAGGCAGCCAAATTAAGACCATACAGGCCATGACAGAACTCCTCGAGAACTATGAAAATGAGGAGTACTACCGACAAAGCCGGAGAAGGAATGATCGGCCAGAACCTAGAACTTATCCAAATACCAACCACGGTACAACCAACAACAACACTGGATACCAAGGAAACCGAGCCTATCCACAGACCAACAACAATAATAATAATAATAACCAGGTTCAAAATAATACAAACAATAATCGACCAAATAATGGTTATCAGGGTAACCGAAACCCCTACTATCCAAACCCTAATAGTCAGAGAAGCCCCAATTATAATAACGATCGTTATTATAATAATAATTGTTGTGGCAATCCACAGAATAGTAACACCAATAATAATAAGTTTTCTCGACCGAGAGTGAATTTCATCCGAGCGGAAGATTGTCGCCAACGTAGGTACTACCACCAGAGACGCAACAGCTATCACGAATATGAAGATAGGCGGAGGAGCCGAGAACGTGACCAACCAAGGTACAATCTTGCTAGACGGAGTACCAGTCTAGATAACACTGAACGGCTGACCAACAGCGAACAACCGTTAGATCATCGAACAGAGCTACAGGGACCCACTCAAGGTCTCCCAAATGAGGCATCAACCAGTGCGACACACCATAACAATGATGTCGAGCATTTAAACGGGAGGAGGCAGTAATAAATCACTGAAACCCGTTGCTGCTCCTAAATCCTGGGTATTTAAATGAGTTGACAGATGCAACTGAAAATAATCGTATCACTATAATCGGTTGTAATTACCTAAAGAACATCCGACACGAATTATTGGAGGAGGACGATACTAGTCCCACCAATAACATAAGTCAAGAAATAATACATATAAATGCGGAGGTAGAATCCCCGCCAATTTAATGATCGATACTGGTTCCAACGTATCCATAATTAGTACTACTGAGTCGGAGAGAATACAAAGAGAATGCGGACGAACATTACCGACATTGCTGTTAAATAATATTATTTTGTTAGGTGCAACCGGCCGCCAAAATAAGACAATACGAAGGCAAGTCTCCGCCAATGTGATGAGCTGCGGTATAGCTATCGAAATGGAATTCTTAGTGGCGAGCGGGCTGCCATTTAACATATTGGTAGGGTGTGATGTGCTCAGGCGGAACTCCGCCATAATTGATTTACGAGCGGAGAAATTGTCACTGTTCACCAACGGACAAACTTGGACGGCTGACTTGGTTGGTAGTGACCAAGTAATTCCCAACAATATTCACCAACAGATTCGTAAAATCAATTATATAAATCAAACTCCTATGATTGAACGAATGATGGACGATAACGCTAATGAGGACTTATGGTCCCAAAAGATCCAGGAAATCAGGGATTTCCGGAGCGGTATAACAGGGGATAGGTTGCAACCACACCAAACAAACAAATTAATTAACAATTACGAACAATATAAATCAGTATTTTCTGACGAGCCCGGTAAAGTAAAAAACTTCCAGTGTACTCTACAATTCCGAGACACAGTGGACTTTAACCGGAAGTCATACCCCATCGCGCAATCACGAAAGGAAGCAGTAAGAGATGAAATAACTAAGATGATTAACCGTGACATAATAGAGAGTAGCCAATCCCCATACACCAGTCCTATTGTGGCTATTCCTAAGAAAAACGGACAAGTCCGTTTATGCCTAGATGCGCGGGAAATTAATAAAATGATTATTAATGACAGGACTTCGCCCGGTGAGATTGAAGAGATTTTAAAACGGTTCCACGGTACCAAGTACTTTAGTACCTGGGACACGGTGTGCGGCTACTGGCAAGTGGAATTGCATCCACAGAGTCGCCAGTATCTGGCCTTCATATTCGAAGGGCGGAACTACCAGTTTAAGAGATTGCCTTTCGGACTAGTGAATTCGGTCGCAGTCTTTGTACACTGCATAGACCAGATACTTGGCCAGGAAGCACTACAATTCACCACCGTGTACGTAGATGATCTGCTAGTGTCCTCAGAAACTTGGGAGGAACACTGCTACCGAGTGGAACATGTGTTAAGGAAATTAGCTGCGAATAACATCACGCTAAAGCTAGAAAAATCTCATTTCATAGCCAAGGAAATTCAATTCTTGGGCTTTATATTGAACGACCAGGGAAGCTCACCGTCGGCTGAAAAAGTAGAAGCGATTCAGAAATTTCCAACACCGAAGAATCGAAGGCAATTACAGTCATTCCTGGGACTCTGTAATTACTACCGCAAGTTCCAGGAAAATTATTCTGAATTGACCGCCAAATTTCAGCCGCAACTGTCATCCAAGAATAAATGGATATGGGGTATTGAGCAGAATGAGACCTTAACGCTGATTAAACAAAAATTCCTTGAACCAATAATACTTCGCCATCCGGATTTCAGTAAACCGTTCTTCCTGAATTGCGATGCCAGCGACATTAGCCTCGGCACCGCACTGTATCAAGAGAATGAGGAGGGCGAACATCTCGTGATTTTCTTTGCCAGTAGAGCGTTAAACCAGTGCGAAAAGAATTACCACGTCACGGAAAAAGAGTTGTTAAGTGTAGTGTTCGCGTGTGGCAAATTCCGCACCTACATCCTTGGTTACCCCGTTACCGTCCGGACAGACCATAAGTCCATATCGTTCTTAAGGAGATGCAAACTCAGTCACGGAAGGTTGACCCGGTGGATACTGTTACTACAAGAGTATGATCTTAAGTGGGAGTACATCCCCGGAAGGAAGAATGTCGTTGCGGACGTGTTGTCATGAATCGACATTGATAAGCAAACTTTCGAGGGGGAGAAGGAAAGTGTAATCAAGATATACCACATTCTTAGTAACAAAGCCAATCTAGAATCATTATTGGAAAACCTGAGCACCCACCAACAAGCTGACCCGAAATTACAATCCATTAAGACGAGATTGGAAGCAGGGGACAAGACTATCGCCCGATATTATAAAATTCATAATAATGTACTGTTCGTACAACCATCTTTGAGGGAGGAGAAATGGAAGGTTATCATTCCAACCCATATCGAAAAGGAGATAGTAAATAACTATCATGTTCGATATGGGCATATGGGCGCCTTAAAGGTGATAAAGGCCCTGGAAGAGAGCTGCCACCTTAAAGATATTAACCGGAAGGTCCGAAAATATATAAAGAGTTGCCGCATTTGCCAACTCGTTAAATCGAATAACGAGAAAAAGGAAGGGCAAATGATTCCAATAACATCTCAGGCGAAGATGGAAAAAGTATTTTTGGACATCTACGGGCCATTTCCCCGCAGTGGGGGTCGTCACAGATACAAGTATCTAGTCATCGTGATAGACCATTTCACGAAGTTCATCAAGCTATACCCAGCAAATCGGGCGACTACAAATAAAATTCTCGACATATTAACCAACCAGTACTTCCCAAACGTCGGAAAACCAGTTTCGATCATTACCGACTACGGAACCCAATTCAAGGGGAAAAAATGGCGGGATACCCTAGTGTCTATGGGTGTTCATACTTATAAAACCTCGGTATACCACCCGAGCAGTAACCCGGCAGAGAGAGTATTACGAGAGGTGGGGCGAATATTACGAACTTATTGCCACGATCAACAGAGGAGATGGCAAGAATATCTAGAGGCCACAGAAGAATTCCTCAACCTGGCATACCACCCAGCCATAGGAGTTACCCCATACTCCACCATGTACGAAAGACAACCCCCAAGGGAGATCGAAGAAATATTGGAGTTCCCAAGGGAAAATAACTATATTTTTGATAGAATTAAGTTTTATAACAAGGTGGCCGAAGACCAGGAGAAACAGCGAATTAAATATCATAAAGGTATGGGTAAAACAATTACGTATACCATTGGTGAAAAAGTATTATTAAAAAATAGGGAGTTACCAAGTTCACTGGAAGGGATAACTAAGAAATTATTACTCTTATACACTGGACCCTATATAGTCTCCAAAGACAAAAATAATAACACGTATGAGATCAAGGAGATGGGTTCTGGTAAAATTAAGGGTGTATATAACCAGGCATCCATGAGTATCATGAAGAGTGAAATAGAAAGAATTTTGAATTAAAAACATAAAAATTCAAAAACAAAGTAAATACATCTTACTACAACAATCTAGAAAGAAACATTTTGGAAATAATAAAAAGAATGAATTTTGAGTATAAAAAATCCCCCAAAATTCAAAAACATAGTAAGATCACCTTACTACCATTATTAAGAAAAACCTTGAGAAAATAAAAGGAAAGAATTTTGAATTAAAAGCCTTAAAAATTCCAAAAACAAAGTAAGTACATCTTACTACAGATTATTAAGAAAAAACCATTTGGAAATATAATATAAAAAGAAATTTGAATATTAAAACCACTAAATTCAAAAATATAAGTAAGAACAACTTACTACAACAATTTTGAAAGAAACATTTTGGAAATATAAAAAGAAAGAATTTTGGATGAAAAACCCTAAAAATTCCAAAAACACAGTAAGTACATCTTACTACAGATTATTATGAAAAAACCGTTTGGAAATATAATATAAAAAGAATTTTGAATATAAAAACCATATAAATTCAGAAATATTGTAAGCACACATTACAAACCAGTTAATTATAAAAACTTTAAGGAATAAAAAGAGAATGAATTTAGAGATGTAAAACAAATCAATTCTAAAGTATATAGGAATGTCAATTTCAACCAATAAATTGTAAAAACCCTTCTATGAAATTATATCAAAAGAAATAAAACCCAGTGATACGATTAACTGAATAAACTTATGTGGAAATAAAAATAATAAAACTTTGAAGTGGTATAAAGAGAAGCAATGAACTCATTAAAAAATTAATTAAAACATTCATTTGAATAAAAAACCAGAGAGAAGTAATCTGAGAACAGAATCAAAGTTATAAATGTAATTAAATAAATCAATAATGAAATGATCATGAAATAAGTGTCAAATGTAATAAAGACAATTATAAGAAAGTTCTAGAACATGGAACAAGTGGAACAAATAAAAACTGAGAAACAAACAAATATATCAGAATTATATGCTACCATAAATAAAGGCAGATTGTAATAAAAACCAGAGAAAAATAAAGTACTAATAACAAAAACTTTATATGATAATAAACATTGATAATTATATTAATAAAAGAGCTTCCCACCATGATAACAATTGAAATATCCATCAAGTGAACAAGTCAGAAGAACAACTGAGATAGGAATATTAAAATCTCTGAGCAATATACGAAGTGAAGTATCCAAGGATATTTTTTTTAAATAGTAACAAAAGTGTACTATTCTGAAATAATTTTTTTAATAACTGTCTGTAGATAAGTCCAGCAGTATTAATAAGTTTTTTGAGAAGAGATGATTTTTCTCTGTACTCAATTAGAAGTGAAGTATTGGACAGCAGAGGAAGTAGCGTACAGTGCCTCTCTGAACTGCACCAGCTCACGTGTTAGGGAATGATAGGGAATAAATATCCCAGAGATAAAACACTAAGAAGAAAAACGAAAATAAAATAATAAATATGAAACTCAGATGACTATTACTATCAAGGAAGATCAAGTAAGAATGAAAAAGATGTAAGCTCAAATATATATAAGAAAAATTTTGAAATGGAAGGAAGTCAAGAATACTAAAAACTATAATAATTATCATAAGCAATTATTTCAGACAAACCAAGTATAGTCTGAAAAAATCACTTCTGGAGGAGGGCAATCTGTAGCATGACAGATATTCCACTTAAAATTAATTCCATTAAGATCATAAAAATAATTAAATTACATATAACTCAAAGAATTTCAAATGAAAATGAATTAAACTTCAAAGAAAAACACCACTATAAAAGAAAAAAGGTAATTAAATAATAAAAATGAAACACTAAAACTTAAGAAAATAAATTAATAGAAACTCATATAAAAAAATCAGGAGGTTACCCAGGAAGTTTAGGAGCAGGTGATAAAGAAGATACCCCGAACCCAAGAAAGAAGAGGAAGTTTAGGAGCAGGTGATAAAGAAGATACCCCGAACCCAAGAAAGAAGAGGAAGTTTAGGAGCAGATAATAAAGAAGATACCCCGAACCCAAGAAGGAAGAGGAAGATTAGGAACAGATAATAAAGAAGATACCCTGAACCAACCAACGGACAAAATAAAACTAAGTACCTTGGTAAACCCAAGAAGGAAGACAAGAAGAAAAGAAGATATAGGATGGAAGAACCACAATAAAAACCTATTATTAACGACCATGAACCCCAAACCAAATGTTAATACCACAAAACAAAGTATAACACCCCAAAACCTCATAAAATTGTTAATTAATTATAGACAAGAGTATTCAGTAGTATGATAAGAAGTGCACCAACTAAAGTTATTATATGGTAAAATAAACAAATCTTCACAGTCCATTATGACTAAAGGTTTGGTCTGAGAATATAATAAAACTCAAAAATAAGTCAGAACCAACAGTGAATGTGTACCAGTGTAGTGATTTTAAATATAATAAACTTCAAGTTAATGTGCAACTATTACTTAAACAAGGTGCTATTAAATAACTTTTATATTTTATAATTAACAAGTGATGAAATATTGAAATGAAAAATATGTCCAATGTTTCATAACTAAGGTCACTTTGTTATCTCAAAACATTCATAGTAATGCCAATAATAAAGAGAGTATGTGGGGGAATGTTTACTGTAAAAGGGGATTAAAGATAATAATATAATATAATCAGAAAATACTGAAGGTAACTTAAGTTTAATAAGGATTAAGAAATGTTAAATGGCTAATTATGTTTAGAGCCTAGGAACTCCACTTTTTAAAGAGTTCTAATAGAATAAGATTAATATTTAGTGTAAGATGTTTTAGTTACATAACAGTATGCATACAGATTAAAATGTTTATGTACGGATGCTGTATCAGTTTATAAAATGTTTAAAATGTATGTTAAAAATAGTTCCAGCAAACATGTCTAACTTTGAAGACTGCTAGTTAATATTAAATATTATTTTTTGTATTAGTAGCATGAATTAGATGCTACAAGTATCAATAGTTATGTAAACAATTTTATTTAATGTTATGTTAACTTTTAAAAGTCAGAGGAGGCGTAGAATTAACTTTATTTGAAAAAACCATATATGTAAAATACTAACATCTAGGCCAAATAATGAATTCCCAAAAATTAATATAAACTAGTTAATTAACCAATGAACCATGTTAACTAATAAGATTTATGTAAGGTGGATCGATAACCAACTACTATAAATGATCCTATACTTTAAAAGAGTAATGTAGAAGGATGTCTTAAATTATTAAAAATTTTCAAAATGTAATAACTAACTATTTCAGAGGAGGAACAGTAAATTCATGAATTATCACTAAAAGACAGTTCAAATGTTAAATTTATAAGGGATTAAGGAAAGAGAAAGATTTGTGACCGTCTGAAATTTATTATAATTATATTAATAACACCTAAAATGGCAGTAATTGTGTACAAGAACAGGAAACCGGATTTTGGGCCTAGATTTCCAAAAAGACAGAAATATGGCAATTTTAACAAAAATCTCAATAAATATGGACTATGACATATCAAATTAAACAGAATAAGGTAAATAAACCAATTATGTGGTTAATAGTTCATGAAAGCAATCAATAAACTAAAAATATTCCATATATAATGTATTTTATATTTATGTGAATAGGAAGTGATAATTATTTAAACAATACTTTCCCAATATTAACTTGGCAAGATATTTCCTAAGACGAAGGAAGTAAAACAGTTCTTTGTTAACGTTCAACGGGAACGGTTGATGCTCGATCGCGTTAAAAAGCAGTATAACGAATTGTAATGGCGTACAAAGTTGAAAATCAGTGAAAACGAGAGTTACCTAAATTGACAATTTTTAACTTAAAATCAGTGAAATACACTACCACAACAGTGAAAACAAACGATACGCAACACAATACAAGTGAATTAAACCAGTCAAACAACCTAACATTAATAATTCACATCGTAACAACTTCTCGATTCTTAGCCATAACCAGAAAACATTGAACACATCTAACATAAGACAATTAACACCAGTGAACACTGAACACTTATCCAGGATACCAGAACAACACAATAGACAATATACACTATTACGGAGACCAATAAAACAGTTGTGAAGGTAATTTTATTACAAGAATTTCCAACCATCCGTTCACAGTAATATTCAACAGCGAGACGTGCCGCCATTTTGAACTTCCCATGATGCAAAGTATCCGCCAGCAACGAAGTCGTCCAGTCACCATTGGGTATAAATTGTATACTACAAACATTATATATTATTAACAAATTGTCATTTATTACTTATTAAGACTTATTTTTGTACATGTTATACTTTCTAGGTCTACCCTTCTCTGACTATATAATTATAATCGTTGAAAGAACCTTTCTGATATTTATATAAAAGTAACCTGTAATTGTAATATCGATATATCCCTGTGAAAGAGTCGAACATTTGCTCAACATCGATTTTAAATCGATCTTTAAGAAATACTATTAATAAATTAAATTATTTCAATTATCTTGATTTTACAACTATTTCACATATTAAATTAAGAGTTTAACTAACTACAGGACTTACTGGGAGACGACAAAGATTAACTGAAAGTGATATACTGGAGCAGAGCTGAAAATCACAAATCGATTACTGTAAGAAGACAATCTGGTTATTTAAGGTCAACCAGAAGTGTAAAAATTAACCAAAATAAACTCACAGAATTTTAAAATTTTAACCAAAATGCAGAACCAGGATTATTTCTAAATTATTACAATAACAAACAAACATAAAAATTTTTTTTGGAAAAAAATTTTTTTTAAATAAAATTTTATTTCTCTCTTTGTACAATACGAAGAAATATTTATTTGTAACAGCGTGGAATAGCGTCTGGTTACAAATTGGCGTCCAACTAGAGGGCTTAATTAATTAAGCTTGGCAGCGATTATACCGTCAGGAAGGAGGCAAAATGCAACGACGAGGCAAATATTATGAGGTGGTGTTAGAAAATTAAAAGAATTTGGAGAGTAAACATTATCTAAATTCAAAAATCAAAGTAAGTACAGCTTTCAAATAAATATTTGATTGAAATTAATGAATGAATGAAAAAGAATTTAGAAGAAAGATTAGCTAAATTCAAAACAAAGTAAGTACAACTTACAACCAAGTGTGAAACAAAATATGTAAACTAATGTAACTTTGAAAAAGAATATATATAATAAAAAACCAAAAAACTGACATAAAATAATAAAATATAAGACAAATAATGATGATGCTACATAACATCATTGACTAACCCTATTACAAAAGGGAAGAATAAAGAATTAACGTTTCACAAAAAGAAAAGACAAAACAATCAAATAAAAAATGACAATGACATATTAAATGGACAATCAATGATGAAAAATATAAGTAAGCCAGAAACCAGCTACAATGTTAATATTGATTATAAATGAGAAAGAAAGTGATAACCAATAAAATAACTATCATATGAAGTAAATTGATGAAACAATGCAAAATATCTATTATAATCGCCATACGCATAGAAAAGGAATCCAAATAAGTCACTGAGAAGAAAAGGTCATGAGATGTATAAAAGAGAGAATAATTAATCCCAAAAGTGTTTTATTGTATTGATATTATATGAGTCGAAAAATAGACGACTATTATTATGATTACTATTAATATTATTATTTGATGATTTTATGTTGAGATACGTCCAACAATTATTTTATGTTATTGAGCAGATAGGCAAGACCTCTGAACTCAAAATGTGTATAAATGGATAGCAGAGTAATAGAGCCACACGTGCCCTCTGGCTAGTACCAATTTATATGAATAGGAGAGAAGAAAATTTTAGGGAGATAGAACATACAAGGGATAACACTCGTAAGGAAAGAGTAAAGAAGAAGAATAATACCAAGTACCATATCATGAACCATGACTTAATAAAAATAAAATAAAGAAGAAAGTAGCAATTGATGAATTCCTTAATAATAACAAATTGATTGAATGAACTATATTGATAATTTCAGAAAAGATAAATCTGTATTTTCGAAATAATCAATTCTGGTGGCGATGCATTATGTAACATGACATAAGATGGTGAAAATACACTGATGATTAATAATAAACAAAAAAAGCTGAAAATGAGGAGAAAGGTAAAAAACTTATAAATCAAAGATTAATGACCAAATTACGATAACAAATGACTGAGAAACTGACAATGACTTGACCCAATAGATTGGAAAACAACAAGGAAAATATAATGTAACAAGGAAGAAGGAATAAGAAACTAAATGTAACCAAGAATGTAATAACGAACATTGTAATTTCCGAATTATGACTATAATATTTAGGTAAACCAATGCACTAAAATAGTTAGGGCATAAATAAGAGATAACCATATTAACAATAACAAGTAAGATATGATGTTGTATATATATTGTGTGAAAGGAGAAGAAAGATGTACTTATAATATAAGGTAGGGAGTTAAAAACTAACCATACCCAAATTAATAGTGATAATCATAGTCAAAGCCAATAAAAGATGCTTTGAGCCAAACAAAGGCAATAATTAAATAATAAACAAAAGTGAACAAGGTGATTTGAAAGTAAACTAATTATTCATGACCCATAATCACACAGTGATATCAAAATAATCAGACAAACCATGTGAATAAATAAGTGAGTGAAATAAAAAGTGTATAAAAATAAATAAGTGGTGGAATTCTATGTATAGCATGTAATAAAAAAACGTGATAGTGATAACAGATAAAGAAACCTTCTATGAAGGGAAAAGTGCAGTGGGTGTGCAGAATAAAGTATTTTATAAGCAGACTATAATAAAATAGCTAAACAATCTTTGATAAACTTTATGTTAGCAAGTAAGATTAAACTGATTGTGCTATTATTAATTTAAGTAATAGGAAGTAAGAATTATAAAATAAGTTAAAATTAAGTTATTAGAATGAATAGTAAAATTAGAAGGACAGACACTGTATTTAAGTGAAGGGATTAGTAAGTAAGACATATTGTGTAAGGTACAGTTTAACAGTAGTATTATAAGAGTTTTGTTATTGTTCAAAAAACCATAGGATGTAGTAAATTATAAGATAAGCAAGATAATAGTAAAAAACAGAAAACTAGTTAGAAGTTTAATTTCAGGCTTGAACCCGGCAAGGAATATTTTTATAATAGGAGGTGTAGTTAGAATCACCAATGTTTTATTATCTGTTTATATAAAAATTGTTTTAATGTACCATATATAAAGTTAATAAGTTACAAAGAATGTTAAATAGTAGTATGGGGAAATCTAGGCTCTAGGCCTAACATTTAGTGAAGGAACTTTGTAAATTTAAAAGCAAAACAATAGCTCAGTATCAGAGTATACCAAATGTTTCAGCAGTTAAGTAAGTATACCTAATACAAAAATGTATAAATAATATCCAGTTTTAGATTAAATATATAAGACATATAAATAAGAAAATAAGGAAAATGTTATTAACTATTCAAAAGTAACCATGAGGGATATCAAAATAATCCTTAACACAAGTGAAGAACAATGGTATTCATATAATTAATATAACTACTAATATAAGAAAGAAATCTTAATTTGAAGATATTTTATAGATTTAAACCAAAATAAAACGTTAGAATATAACAATGACATAAAATAACGACCAATGAGAATTAGCATAATTTAATAGGTAACCATAGCAACTGAGATTTATTACCAAAAAACCGTTGGAATTCTAATGACTTCAATATTGACTGACGCGGAGGGCGGATGTATGCAGCTCTCAATCCGAAATTAACTATAAAAACTTAAATTTTTTATGAACCAAGAAGGAAGAAGTATTGGAGAAGCATCCCATAAGACACCTGATGGAATAACCAGTAATAAAATATTTAAAAAATAAAAATAACTGTAAAAGAAGAATACTCCGAAGGAACGTAACGGACGACTCATCCCGAAGGAAGAAGGGGATCGACCTACTTCAACCTGAGGATACGAACGACTACGGAACAAGAGGGAAGCCGAACTTTAATTGAAACCATCCGAACGGGAATTGAGAACCATCCGAGGAAGAGAAGACGACTAGACCTATCCGGAAGAAGTAGACGAACATCGAAGAAGCCACGACGAGAACCCGATGAGTATAAACTAATATTTTCACTTAAAAAATAAATTCCCCTTTACCCATAATAACGAGGTAAAATTTTCACTTCACTGATCACAATTTTGAAACAAGAACTGAAGTTAATTAAAATATCACTATTAATAAAACTTAATCAATTAACAACCTTTGAAATTGATTTATAATAAATTGTTAATGAACATAACTTGCTGACAAAATTCTAACCAAACACTATTCTAATTCTCATTGCCGATAACTTACTTGTATGTATTAGTGTATTAAACATTGTGTACCTAGTTTTAAGAAATATTATAATTTTGTGCATTTTAGCCGATAATCCAAACTTCTGTAGTCAAAAGGACTTAACACCATGAGACGAAATAATAATTGTAAACAAACATTATAAGCCATGCTGGCGTCTCAATATATGACTGAGCGATACCAACTGAGAAAATTGTAAAAGCCGGGATTAATATAAAAATCTGTACTATTCATTAAATGTAATTGAAGGGATAATAGAAAGAAGGGTTAATAAATTTTAATGTTCTTCAACGCTGTATGTTTGATTCATAGAAAATAAAGTAATATAAACAAATACTAAACTGAAAATGCCTACATACGGCAGTTAGTGCAATCGACACTGCAAGAAAGCGTGGGCCAATCAGGTAACGAGGCGGCAAGATTCGAATCGAACCATGAGAGATACGGTTTGCCCGTAAGTATTAAGAAAAAGTATATTCCGACTCGTTACATACGATTAATTTTTCACAGAGTATTTGACAGATTATTACCCACAATTACACACATATACTACGAACGCAACGAGCGAAATAAAAACGCTCGTCACACATATTTACAATACGATTACAACGGGTGACAATAAGAACACCACAAAAGTTCTTATACAATACTCACACACTAATAAAACAATTCAAAAAGGTAACACGATTGAAACAAATCACACGCGACAAAGGTACACACAGTAATTATCGATTGAACGATAATCATAATGATAAGCACAATAAATATAAAAACTATAAATGTTATCATAAACAACGAATGAAAAAACCGTCGTGCACAGCTGCTCACGTAAGTTCACTCAAACGAACTAATGAGAGAGAGAGAGAGACGTTCGTCAGGAGAGGGGAAGCAGAAGAGAATGCATTTTGCCGACGGCTAAGAGAAAAAAAGTTTTAACATCAGGTGACTCCACAGTCAAAACAAATGTCGCGGTAACACAATGGAATGTTGTCGCGAGGGTGAATACAATGAATTTCCTGTTGATGGACCCAATGCAATTGTTATAATAGTGAGGGGTGTAAGATCGAACGACACACCGAACCGAACTCAATACCCGAAAATGAATAATTATTTTTAAAAGAAAAATGTTACTGTTAATTATTATTAATAAGAAAAGGAGTTAATTAATAAGGAATAATATGTGTAAAAAGATTAAAGAATTAATAATAGAAAGAATGTTATGTTGTAAGAAATGGTAAGGAATGTTAGTATTCAAAGTAAAGAATGGCACAAAATAATATGTGTAAAGAAATATTTAAGGAAGTAATGGTAAAGGATGTTAGTGTTATTAGTATAAAGAAAGGATTAGAGATGAGAAATCAATGTTAATTGTCAGAATGGCTGATCAAGCGAAATCTTCATACATGAGTGGAAAGGCACGGACACAGAAGATAGCGATAGTGAAAGTCAAGGACAGAGATTATTTAGAGCTCCAAATACTACGATTAAAACATCGAGTAGAGTTAAGCACATAAAGTCTGGATATAGACGTGTTTCTAAGGTAGTCCGATAATGACTCACTACGAAGCTAACGAAAAAGGTGTATTTCAGAAAGTAATGGTAAGGATGAAGAAAATTATTAGCGATCAGAAAGGTAATAGTAAAGAAATATAATAATAGAAGGTAATGAAGGTTAATGTATTGTATAAGATTGATGTAAGAAATGTTAATGTATTGTATAAGTAATATAAGAAAAGTTAAGAAAGATAAAGTAATGTTCATGTTAAGAAAAGAGTTAAGAAGCGAAGGTAAGAATGTATGAGTAAGGAAATGTAAAAGTACAGAGCGAATCTACATACCTATGTGGAAATGCAGAGTATCCGAAAGGACCAAAAAGGAGAGCTCATTGCAGTGGATTTCCTTGGACCACGTCCGTGATCAAGTCGGGGAGTGAAACACATACTTGTTTGTATAGATGTATTTTCCAAAGCCGTCCATCTGTATACAATTATGCGACCCACAACTAAAGTTGTAGCAGAAATATAATCCAGCATATGGTAAAATTTCAGATTGAAGAATGGCATAATATGTTAAGATGCAAAATGTTTACCAGTGCAAGAATGGAAACTCGTGTAGGAAGTGCTACACGTAAAAAAAATAAAATAAATAAATAAATAGGTCGATGGGACCAGATTAAAGGAGAACGATGAAAAAAATTTTAGCTACGTATGAATAATGAGAGAAGAGAGTGAGAGTGGGACAATGCCACTGAATCAGTACAAGGTCAACGCTTTTATAATGGGGGGGTGAATCTTGCATTCCACCAACAGCGAGCGTTATACGGACTACTCATTATTATGTGTTGTTTAACTGGTGTAAACGTAAGTTAAGCGAATATAATATGATTGTATTTGTCTAGAACAAATAGACAAAAATTTAATAAATAAATATTTATTAAATTTTTTTTCTCAGGCAGAGGAATAATGCAACGATACAGCCATACGCTGTATTAGGCATTAATTTGAATAAATATAAAATTTGTAGAATTTGTATAAGTTACGGGTAAATGGACAGGTCTGAGATTGTAAAAATATTTCATTGTTAGATTAGGGGAGAAATTAACCTGTTCCGACAGGCAGTGAACACCTGCTCAATTGTATGTGTGTTACACGTGTGTTTTGTGTGTGTTAGTGATGCATGCAAAGACAGGAATCTCAGCAACCCGCCCCAAGTAATTAATAAAATAATTATTTTAATTCACTGTGCGAAAACTAATTAGTGTATGAACAAACCAAAGGCACCAAAGTGAGTGTAAAATTTATAGTTATCCCCAGTGAAAAGATGACGTTAATAGAACAAGCTATGCGAAGACAGTGCAAAATAAATGTGCCAAAAAATACGCAAATTACCCTGACGCTCAAATTAATATAGTGAGTGCGTAATCGAATTAGCTATGATTTGTGCTATCTCGATTCCGTGCAAAACATGGCTATTTGCTAATAATTGCAAATAGTTGAAAAGGTTCGGGAGTGGGGACTATCACGCGATATGCAGGTATCGACAGGACGATTTTGGAGCCAACTGGCGCGGAATCTCGAGAGGGTATAAATTAAGGGTTCGACCAAAAACCCGTCTCTTCATTTCAAGACACAGTTGCAGTCGGACATGCTGTCCGTCGGCAGAACAGTTTTATTTTTATTTCTATGACAAGTCGCAGTAACGAAAGAATAAAATGTTCGTTAAATTCGTGACAATATTCCGGAAAAAGTAAATACCGAAATCGTAAGTCTACCAAGAGTATATACGGAAAAGCTACCAGAGCGACGAGGTATACTGGACGTTAGAAGATGTTTAAGATCTACCTTGCAGCAGATAACAACTCTCTGAGGAGGACCACGCTGCTGTAGAACGACGCTGGACTCTAGACGTATCCAGGACCACACACGCTGCTGTAGAATGACGCTGGACTCTAGACATATCCATGAACACACGCTGCTGGAGAGCGACGCTGGACTCTCGACGTATCCAGGACCACGCCAGGACAGGAGGAATGGAAAGCTAACTCTGGACAACGCTGGACCCCCGACAATAAGTCGTAAGATCATCAGAACTCGAGGTGACATGCGTAATGCATTTTTAAATGATTTTTAAAAAGAGCTCATAAAGACTATATCAAAAGACAATAAATTAAAACAAAGAAAACTTTATACTTAGTAATAATATTTTAGAAATGTAGATAAATGTTTAGTCGTAAGAATGAGTGATCGCATATAAAGAAATAATAAATAAAAAGAGAATTTAAAGTAGAGAGAGTAGATTTTGTTATCAAAATAAAAAGTTAAATTGATTTGATAATTGAATTATAGAAAAGAATAATTTAAATTTGAATATTAAAACAAATGCCAGTCTAAAAGTAATTAATATAAATTTAAATCTAATTTTAAACATTGGTATAGACCAGCGGTTCCCAACTTATTTTTATCGCGGAACCCTTCTTACCTTAATAAAAAATGTTGGAACCCTGACAATATTTAATTTTTCCCCTTATCTAAAAATGAAACTTTTCCTTGTGAACTTACTGTTTATTCTCTTCTCGTCGAACGCGTTTCGGCGTACGTATTCGCCTTCTTCAGCTTAGAGAATTTTTAATTATTATAAATAAAACAGCAAATAGAAACACCAAAAACAATTTATTGAAAATGCAAAAAAGGAAAACAGATTTAATATAATCATTAATATAATATCATTAAAATAAATAATAATTAATGTGAAGGGTTAAACTTCTTCTTTTCTTCCAATATTTTTTCAAAATTTGGCTTAATTGTGGACAGTTGAATTCTGATATCAGGTGTGGCATCCAACTTACTTCTGTATTTTGTTTTTGTTGCAGTGTAGAGCGTAAATCCGCTTTCACACAGATATGTAGTACTAAACGGCAACAAGCAGCGAATTGCCTTTTTAAATAAATTTGGATATTCTTCTTTTAAATCACACCAAAACTCGTTTAATGAAAATTGATTAAATCTAATTTTTATTTGGGCATCTGATGTCAGGTCGATAAGATTTTCGTATTCTGAAGTGGATAGTTCATCTGGTTTTTCTTTAATATCAAAAGGATTGAAAACCCAATAGTTGGTATCATAATTTAGTCGAGGAACGTATTCATTTAATGCCGCCGTTATTGATTTCAGATGAGAAATAATTTCTTTTCGAATTTCTTCATCAATTTTAGAGTTCGATTCTTGTGAAAAGTCATTTAAAGTTGGAAAAGGATCCATATTATTTTCTTCAACAGCCACGGTCCAGTATTGTAACTTTCGTAATAGCGATCGTAATTTATCTTTGGTGTTGAAAATGTTTACATTTTTTCCTTGAAGAGAGAGAGAAACATCATTCAATTTTGTGAATATATCTGCTAAATAAGCAAGTTGAATCAACCACGAAACCTTTCTAAATCGCTCTGCTAATGTAAATTTGTCATTTTGTAAGAATATGTCGAGCTCTTCTCATAATTCAAACAATCTGACAAGAACTTTGCCACGTGAAAGCCATCTCATTTCCGTATGTAGCAGCAAAGATGTATGTTGGCTACCCATATCTTCACATATAATTTTAAATAATCTTGATTTTAATGGCCGTGTTTTCACAAAGTTAATTTTTATTGCTTCATCTAAAATACATTTTAAGGATGAAGGGATTTTTCGAGCGACCAGGGCATGTCTGTGAAGAGCGCAGTGACTACTCGTACAAGTTTTAGAAACATTTTTAATTCGTGTTACTGCCCCTTTCACAGGTCCAATCATTGACTTCGCACCATCGCTACATACATCGACACATGTCTCCCAACGTATTCCACGACTCTCCATAAAATCGTCGATACATTTAAATATCATTTCTCCTGTTGTATTGGTTTCTAAACTTTTACAGAGTAACATGTCTTCTTCAATAGAACCACTGTAGTAATAACGAACGAAAACTAATAAAACTGAAAGGTTTGCAACGTCCGTTGTCTCATCTAATTGTAAAGAATACTCATCACATAACTGAAGTCTTAAAATAAGTTCCTGTTCAATATCCTCAGCCATATCATGAATTCTGCGAGAAACTGTATTATTTGAGAAAGAAATTTTATCAATTTGTTGACAGGACTTCTCATCGAACATACACTGAACAACATCTTTGATGCATGGCTTTATTAAAGTTTCAGAAATTGTATGCGCTTTACCTGCTAGCGCTATGCGGTAACTTACTTTGTAGGAAGCTATTTGTTACCCTTTCATTATCTGACAACATTTTCGACATAAAATGTTTAGTTTTCTCAAGAGACTCAAGCTTTCTTTCAAAAAATCTGATATCTTTATTTTTATATTCTGAATGGTTCGTTTCAAAATGTCTGCGCAATTTAGCTGGTGCTAATGAACTGTGATAAAATTTTATTGCATAATATGCATAACGCATCGGGGGCCTCAGAATTTCCTGTGGCCGTGAATCCGAGTAGTCTAATAAATAACTCGATTCGTATTTACGTTTTTTGTGACTTGGTGATGTGTTAGTATTGACAAACAAACCTTGCCTTTTCCTCGATTCGTCTGCTGTACAAGTAGCGCTAGTGCCTGGATCTGAGCCTTCGTCAGTATCCGCCTTTTCGGTCTCCTTGTCACTAGAAACATTTGAAGTACTTGCTACATTTTTCTTCGAAACTCCTCTCAGCCAACGCTCCATGATATTTTAATTTGGGTATACACAATACTAAAAGCACTATAAATTTATAAGATTCCCACTATATTTTTATTTGAAAAATACTTAAAATATCACAAAACGATTGCAGTGCAAAACACTAATAACCTTTGACTGATATGCCCGTTCGTACACTGTACCGTTGCGCTCCAACACACTACAGATAATGGGACATTAACAAACAACATGCGGTAAAGTGGCTTATGTAGCGATGACTAAGCGTTGTCGCACATTACCATGCCATATAAATATTCGCACGTGCCAGGCAAATATTCGCAAGTCATCGCTATATAAGCCACACACGGTTGCTATCTGTGTTGAGTAATTTTCTAGAAATAAAAGTAACAACAGCAAACAGTTGATAAAGAACCAGCTGTATTATATGTGCTTTTGTGATGCACTTGGAAAATAGAAGAGATTTCTGTTGAACGAAATTTATTGTTCTGCTGAACGATTTTATTGTGGAACCCCAAATTTTATTGGCGGAACCCTAGGGTTCCGCGGAACACAAGTTGGGAACCCCTGGTATAGACTGAGCGAGTTGAGGTCAGATCTGAATTAAGAGAATTCAATTCCAAATACATTTTAATTTTATATTTTATTAGTAAATCAATTTATTAACATGTCTAGATTAAGATTATTAACATGTCTAGATATAAGAGGTTTTTAAATATGTGTAACATTGCATATTATAAGATATAAACATTTAATAATGAGCAATATCGTGACCGACGATTATTAAGGATGTTTATGATTATATGATTATTTATAACATTGAGTAAACAATAAATATGAATTTTAAATACTCATAAATACAATACTCTTATTATAATTACACCTGAACCCCAATTACACATACAACCTACATTTATGTATATGTATCGTTGTATAGAATGGCTCCCAAAGAACGTGGGGCTATACAAATTAAATTACATGTAAATTTGTACACATATACTTGTTGTACTGGCTTATTTAAAATTGATTAATTATGCTTCTTTGATGCATTACTTATTTAGTATATCATGATAATTTATTAAATTCAGCGTTATGTTCCTGAATAATCTCCAAGATTGGATATAAATAAAACAGGTAATTCAAATTAATTCGATACAACTAGGTTACACTCATGTGTGACTCTGAGTTCAAGTACTATAATTAAATACAAAAACATTTTTAAATTATTAATTGTCAGGGTTCATTTTCCCTTCATTGATCATTCAATGTATTTTCTTAAACTAACATAATTGATTCAATCAAAGAATTAAAATTGTCGTTATTAAAATCGTTCAATTTGATCATTGTTTATTTGATTTTTTCTAAGTCCCCTTCCTTTTGGAATTCGGGTTATTTATCAATTAATTCAGACAAATTAGATTTGCTATTAGCGTTCTTTAATTTATGAATGATTTGATATGTATAATATAATGGTCATTTGAATTGATACTTGCATAATCTGTCGATTCGAAGAATTAACACTTTTATTTTAACTTTTATAATTAATTAATATTTTAAATTAATTTTCATAAATGCACTTCACACACTGCCTATACGCATGTACTCCGTAATAGAACACTTAAGAATAGACTGCACTGTCTTCTCGGGTTGACCTAACCTCCACTCGAAGTTTCGAGGTTAGATTGTGTCTTTACAGCTGTCGGCTGTCAAACCCACGTTTTTTGGATGTTCGGCTAACGTGGAGTCTCTCTCGTTGTTGATAATAGACTGGCTATAGTTACCTGGTCGGCATTCTTCACTTCGTATTTTTTAATGAGCCCTGATTGGCTAATTGTCTTTATTTCGTGTACACTCGGTGAGATTCGTCAAAATAGACGCTTACCACGGCGTCAGTATCTGGGTTCAAGATTATGATTTGTCGGTTACATACCCACGCGCAAGGGCTCGTCACTTTTTAATTATTTCTTATAAGTCAAATATCTTATCTATAATTACACTGACGATATTTTTATCATTCCCATCGTTTCTATTTTTTGATTACGAGTAATTTGCATACCCTCATCATATAGTTCTGATTTGGGGTTAATAAAACCGCACTTGGTATAAATTCATAATACTTATTAAGTTATTTAATACTTTAAATACATTGTTTTTATCCCATATTTTCGTGGAAGGCTACGATGTCTCTATTTATAACTTTTTGGCCGCTTAAGGTGTATCACGCGGACCAATGAGAAGCCAGCTCATCATTCTCCATTCTGATTGGCCATGGAAAATAAACCATGCCAGACACTATTTAAGGCGATGCTTTCACCTCGGCGGTTCAGGAGCGACGGTCCACTTCTCTCTCGATCGTCAACGGATATCCAAAAATTCCAGCTCTTGAAGAGGAAACATCTCGCTCTTGACCAGCCATTGGGAAGCCTTCAAGCCAACTTTACCACACCACTAGCAACAGGACAGGACCTCTTGAGACCAGCCTGCATTTCGCCGACTGCCTCACGGACTGGACCTGGGCAACTGCGTGGGAACCGGCTACCGGATAGACTCCTCAGGTGAGTGGACGTCGGCTCTCTCGCTTCCTTGCTAGCGCTGCCCCGAGAGATCCTTGGAAGGCCCCACCAGTGGTAACCGACCTTGGACACCTCCGAGGTAAAGAGTACGGTGGAAACCGAACATTGCACAAAGTTCGGTATCTAACGAAGCCGTACATTACCCCTCTGTTAGATCTCTGTTCCCTACCCGCTTTTGAGAGGTGGCATGTCCACCTCTCAAACATCCGATCGCTCCTTGGGTACCGCTTGCGGTACCCAAGCACCTACCTCTACCCTTCGCCCTGATCGACCCTTTTTAGGGCCGACAGCACCCAACCCGGCGGCGGACTGCGCCGGCGAGTTCATGGAGATGGACTCCCCGGCAAGTCCGCCTTCCGAACCAGGCCCTTCTCAGGACCACCCCGGTACTGTTGTGCCCGGCGCCACTGACGGCGGCCCTGCCTGGAAAAAGGTGAAGAGCCGGAAACGGACCTTCTCCTCTTCCTCGGGCGGGCCGGAACCCAGTGGTGGCTCGCCTCCCACTACCGGGGCAGGTGCTCAGCCGACCCCTCAGTCTTCAGAACCATTCCGCATGCCACCCATAGTTCTTGACGCCCCCAAAGCGTGGCATGCTTTTGCAAAATTTATCAAGCAGGCGGCAGCTTTCCCTATCGATATTTATCACCAGGGGAAGCTTCTCCGCATCAAAACTAGGACTCCCGACGAATTTCGTTTCGTCCAGAAAACACTCATAGACTCCAACGTTCAATTCCACACCTCTGGTCTCCCTCAGGAGAAAGAAATCAAAGTAACTATCCGTGGCATCCCCCACGATGTAGCCCCGACAGACATTATCGAGGAGTTGGAGAGCCTTGGCTTCACTCCAACCTCCTGTATTCCCCTCGTTGACCGCCAAAAACGGAAGGTCAACGTCTTTTTTATTAAGCTCAAGAAGGTAGGAGACTACCAACTCATCTACTCCCTCCGGGAGCTTTTATGCCTCCGGATTGAAGTCTCCAGATATAACACCCCCACCGGCCCTCCGCAGTGTTACAACTGCCAGAGGTACGGCCACGCCTCTTACAACTGCCACATGGCACCCCGTTGCGTACGCTGCGGCGAAGGTCATCCTAAGGGCGCTTGCACGAAGGACCCTAACGCCGACGCAAAGTGCGCAAACTGCGACAAGAACCATCCAGCCAACTGGAGAGGCTTCGAATATTACCAATCTGCCCTTGAGCGGAAGCAGGAGATGGACGAGATCCGGCACCGCAACCCGACCCGGCCTCAGCGCCAAATCAAAGTCCAGCAGACCGCCACTCCGGCGGCTGCCCCAGCCCGCCAACCGCCCGTCCAACCTCGTCGTCCCAGTGACGACCCACACCCTGCTACTACTACGGAGCCTCCTTCCACCGCTAAGTCATTCGCGGCAGCCGTCGCATCTAAACCCGCATCCGCGCCTCAACGCGCGAAGTCTCCGAAGCCCAAACAGAAACCCCCAGCTGCTAAAGCTCCTTCTAAAAAACCCTCCACCGCTCAGCAACTACCATCGGTCCAACCACCTAAGCCCGAGGCAGCCCCAGAAACCTCGAAGCCAGCTCCCCAGCTAGTCCGCCGCCCCGCGGCCGTGAGCGAGCCCGATGAGGGCGTGCTAACAATCGCGGAGTTGCAAGACTGGATGGAAGATCTCCTGCCCAAACTAGTTGCTGCGCGCGACCTGAACTCTCTGGTCGTCACAATCATGATCTCCCTTACGTCCTTGTTGCTCGCCTGTAATGGCTAGGCCTCTTACACTCGTTGCTTGGAACGCAAATGGCGTAGCCGGGCGGCGAGCTGAGATGGCCTGCTTCGCGTGCGAGTATGACGCGGACGTAGTCCTCCTCTCCGAAACCCACCTGCGCCCCCAACACCGATTTAACCTACCAGCTTACGCTACCTATCGTACGGACCGCCCAGTGCCACTCACCCGAGCCGCATCTGGCGGCACAGCCATTCTCATCCACGGGCGATTATCTCACCGACCTCTACCTACCCCCCGACTACCCACATTGAAGCGACTGCGGTCGCAATCAGCGTAGCGGGAACCGAGCTTCGGCTGGTCTCCGTCTACAACAAACCTGGCCTGGTGCCAAATCCCCAGGAGCTTGACGCGCTCCTTAACCATGATCTACCAACCATTGCAGTCGGAGACATGAACTGCAAAGACCCGTCTTGAAATAGTCGCTTGACTAATCAAAGCGGTCGTGCTCTCGCCCAATACGCCTCGACCAGGCCTGACGTCCTCGTCATCGGCCCGGCCGAACCGACATACATCCCCGCCAACCCTGCCAACCAGCCAGACGTTCTCGACATAGTTATTGTCAAGGACGCTGTCTGCCCCATCCTGGTCGAGGCCATCTCAGCCCTATCGTCCGACCACAACCCGCTGGTTGTGACGCTCCGACGAACAAGCGACTCCCCGCCTGCCCGTCCTTGTAAGAGAGTCAACTGGCGCTCTTACCACGACGAGCTGTGCCGTAGGTTCCCATCAGCCCCCGAGGCACCAGCGCCCTCTCGAAGGGAGCTGGACCGCCAAGTCACACATCTCCATGACACTCTTACCCGCTGCATGGATACCCACTCTTACACTGTCCCAGCACATCGTAGGAAGTCTCAACTCCCTGGCGAAGTCCAAGAAGCCATCAGCCAGCGGCGGCGCCTTCAAAACACTCGCGATCCCGCTGTCAAGCGGCAGTATCGCCGACAGTCTGATTACTTAAAGCAACTCCTGCTTGATGTCAATCAGCATAGCTGGGACAATTACCTTGAATCCCTGGAAGGCGACCACGCCTCCGTCTGGCAGGCTACTGGTCGCCTCCTTGGCGAAAAGAGGACTCGCCACCCCCTTGACTCCCCGACGGGTGTTGTTCATTCACCGGAGCGCAAGGCTGAGGTCTTCGCAAACTCCGTTGAGGAACAATTTACCCCTCACAGAGGCGTCTTCGATGCGGACCACATGGCTCGCGTCGAGGACTTCCTCGAAAACTATCTCGCCCAACCTTTGACGGATCCCCCACCCCCTTTGAAAAAGCCGATCTCGTCCATGATATCGCACGGCTGAATCCTAAGCGGGCCTGCGGCCCGGACAGAATAGGAGCGACCGCCCTAAAGAATGCCCCATCAGTTGTCACTGACCATATTCTGGACGTGTTCAACTCATGTCTCCGCCTCAATTACTTCCCTCGCCTGTGGAAAAATGCAAGGGTAATCATGATCCCTAAACCCGGGAAATCTCGCATGTTCCCTGAAAATTATCGCCCCATCTCACTACTGCCCGTGTTATCGAAGGTGTTTGAGCGCCTCCTGCACGCCCGTGTTGTACCGCTGCTTGATGGGTTCATCCGCAGCGAACAGTATGGGTTTCGCAGGGAGCATTCAACCACCCTACAACTAGTCCGCGTCGTTACCCAGTTCTCTGACGCTGCAAACAAAAAGCTGCACACCGCAGCCGTCCTCTTGGACTTTAGTAAGGCCTTCGACCGTGTCTGGCACGAAGGTCTGCTCTATAAACTGGCACACACGCCCCTTCCCGCATCTACTGTGAGACTGTTCTGGTCGTATCTCCGCGGCCGGACTTTTCACATTAGCGTAGATGGCGCGGTCTCTTCTGACCGCCCCATAGACGCTGGCGTTCCCCAAGGATCAGTCCTCGGCCCGGTTCTGTACCTTGTGTACACGAACGACTTGCCCGTATATCCCAATGTCACTCTTTCCCTTTTTGCTGACGATGCCATGTATCACTACAGCTCGCAGAACCCTGGTTTTGCTAGCACAGTGATACAACGCCAACTCGACCTTCTGCCTCCCTGGCTACGTAAGTGGCGCGTGGCGATCAACGCGGAGAAATCCGAAGCGATCAGCATCACGCGCAAGCGGACCGCATGCCAGCCCCTAACCCTAGATGGGAACCCTATCGCTTGGAAGAAGTCTGTGAAGTACTTAGGAGTGTCTATCGACAGTCGACTAAGCTTCGCCGGCCACGTCCAAACCAAACTCCGACAAGCCCGTGGCGTCAGAGCCAAAATCTTTCCCCTTATCTCGCGCAGAAGTCCCCTCTCACTGCGCACTAAACTCACCCTTTATCTCCTGCTTATCAGAACAGTATCCACCAACGCAGCCCCAGCGTGGTGGCCCCTCTTATCTGCCACAACGAAGCGTAAGCTGGAACAGTTCCAAAACAGTTCCGTCCATATCCTCTCCAACTCGCCCTGGTTTGTTTGTAACAGAGCTATCAGGACGGGCCTCCGTCTGAAAACGGTGGAAGAGTTTGTCTTCAGACTCTCTGTGGGCCTCTTCTTCCGGGCTGCAGACTCCCAATACCCCCACTTACGTGACCTGGCCAGGGACGAAGGTCCCCCTTGCCACGTAGTCAAGAGACCCGCACTCTGCTGGACGACCCCCCATAGTCTCCTACATAGGGCCCTTCTCCTGAGGGAGTCAACACCCTACCGCCAGTACACTACCTAACAGATCACCTACCACACCACAGACATCACCTTAAACCTCACTCTGCCCTGAATGGTCTGCCCTGGTCATTTGCGGCCTCGGCGGGGTTGTCTTATGTTAGTTGTGCAAGTGCCTTCTTTCATCAGGCGCCCGCCCTGGATACGCAACGGGCCTGCGCTGATCACCGCTACGCGGACAGTGGGGCCACGTCGGAGACAGCAGCGCTGGCCAACCGGTCCTCATATGTACCGGGAGGTTTCTCCGCTGTGACTCGGACGCGTCACCGCTGGCTTCAGGGCCCAAACACTACCAGACTTTGGCTAGGCTGAGCACCTCAATTGTGAGATCCTCTCCCCTACCCAACTGCAAAAGGAGCACACCATCCCACCCACTTGACCTTGTTTTTCCGAAAGTCCTTGAGAGAGGCCGACCTTCTTGCAGTCATCGGAGGAGTCACTCCGGGCGCTGCTACCATGCAGGGGCCTTGAGCCCCGTCCCCCCATTAGCTACAAGCTACAAGCTCGAAGGTTCATAGCGACGGACGCATTCTTATGAATATGGATGGACTCCAGATGCAGGCGAGTGAAGTAACCCCGGACAGAAGACAACACCCGGGCTTCATCAAACATCACCCGGTGATCGTCGTGGGAAAGAGCGTGTTCAGCGACTGCGGACTTCTCCGGCTGGCCCAGGCGGCAGTATCTCCGATGTTCAGAGAGGCGCGTCCGGACACTACGCTTCGTGGTGCCTATGTAGACCTGGTCACACGTACAAGGAATACTGTACACCCCGCACGACGAGAGCGGATCCCTGGCGTCTTTTACCGGTCGCAGGAACTGTTGGATCTTTTTGGTTGGCTTGAAGATCGTCCTGACGCCCCGTTTACTCAGCAACTTGCCAATGCGGTCAGTCACGCCACGGATGTAGGGCAAGACAGCAGAGCCAACAACCTCGGGCGACACCGACTCGTCCGGCCTACCAGATCTTCTCGGCCGGGCAGCTCTCCTAACCTCCGCAGCAGAATAGCAGTTGGACTGCAGTGCTTCCTCGAGATGCCGAAACTCATCTTCGAGATACCGGGGCTCACAGATTCTTTTTGCCCGGTCTACTAGTCTTCAGCACCGCCCTCTTCTGCCTAGGATGATGATTGGAGGACTTGTGCAGATATCTGTCGGTGTGCGTTGGCTTCCTATAAACTTTACGCCCCAAGCTGCCATCGGTCCTTTTCAGGACCAACACATCCAGAAATGCCAATTGATCACCGCTCTCGCGCTCCATCGTAAACTGTATGCGCGGGTGCACAGCGTTCAGATGTCCAAGGAAGCGTTCCAACTCTTCATCCCCATGGCTCCAGACCACAAAAGTGTCGTCAACATACCGCAGCCAACACTTGGGCTTCAGTGGCGCAGATGAAATTGCCAACTCTTCAAATTTTTCCATGTAGAAGTTTGCAACCACAGGGCTGAGAGGACTTCCCATCGCGACGCCATCCAACTGTTCATAAAAGCCGCCGTTCCACTGGAAGTAGGTCGTTGTTAGGACCTGCCGGAACAAAGTAGTGATGTCCGCCGGGAACAGTTCACCTATATACCCCAAGACCTCCTGAACAGGGACCATGGTGAAAAGAGAGACCACATCAAAACTCACTAGCACGTCGCCAGGCTCCAGCACCAACTCCCGGATCCTCCGGAGGAAATGAGAAGAGTCCCGGACGAAAGAATCCGTCTGCCCGATGTGCGGCTTGAGCAATCCAGTGAGGTGCTTAGCCAAGTTGTACGTAGGCGAGCCAATAGCACTAACGATGGGCCTCAGCGGAACGTCTTCCTTATGGATCTTCGGTAAACCATAGAGACGAGGGGGAAGGGCGGACGGCCGTCTTCACATCAGACGCTAGAGAAGATTGCTTTACCAAAGAATCCGTTTTTCTTAAAACAGTAGCAGTCGGATCTTTGTTCAGCCTCCGATAAGTGGCCGGATCTAATAAACCCTCAATCTTCCGCTGGTAGTCTTCGGTGTTCAAGACCATAGTAGCGCTCCCCTTATCCGCCGGCACAATGACAATGGAGTCATCCCTTCTCAAATCCCTCAAGGCTCGCAATTCCGCCGACAGAAGATTGCATTTTGGCGGAGCGGCCCTTCTAAGGGCCCTAGAAGCTTCCAATCGTATCTCATCTGCCTGGTCTCGGGGTAGTCCTCGGATACCTGCTTCCACGCTCGCAACTATTTCCTCCACCGGTACTGTCTTCGGGGTAACCGCAAAAGTCTCACCTTTGGCTAACACCGAGGTCTCGTGTGGTGTCAGCTGACGGTTCGAGAGATTAACGACCATCCTGTCGCGATCTTGTACTCTTTCCCTGATGTTCTGGGAACTATAACGTTCGAATTTTTCACGCTGTCTCTGGCTGGTACTGGTATAACACGCCTCGAAAGCATTGTACGTGAGACCATCCAACATCTCCCAATCCTGTCGTTGGAGGGAACTGCTGAGTTGTAAGTGCAGCTTCAACAGGTTCTGATCATTTAACGCCAACTCTTTCCGCGTATGGTGTATGCGCTCACGCAGCATGGCATGTTCCGTTCTCCTGTAGATCCTATTGGCCTGTGGCGTGTTAAAAATCTGTCTATGTCGTAGGAACCTAGGAACGGTTCCCGAGTCTCTGCAACGAAGTAAAAAGGCCAAGGAACACAGCAGACTGGCTTTCTTCTTTCGTAGCGTCTCCAGCTTTCTAATTTTGTTGAAAACCTCCTCACCGTAGAGGTTCTTAATTTTAGTACGTAGGCTTTCACGGCCGGTGTCATTATAATTATCTAAAACTTCCGGGCTGAAAGGCCGTGGCCGAGTGCTTGATCTTCTACAGCTAAACGTTTCGGCCACACCACCGGTGGCCATCTTCAGTAGCAAAAAAGTGTTCGAAATAGATGGTACGCCGAACACGTCTCCCAATGAACTGGGAACAAGCAACAGTGAGTTATTATTTTTCGCTCTGGGCTTTGCGGGTGTGCGTCGCAGAGACGAACCGCTCGGTATCTGAGTTCCGAGCTGCCTTCTGGAGCTCCTGCCTCGTGGCCCTGCCCAAGTAGGGCGTGTGCTCTATAGCAGGCCGATTCTCGGCTGTTGTGCTAGCCTACGCTAGCGCAGTATACACCGAGGGCGTTTCCACGAATCACCTGGGCGTATACGGTACCTTCCCAGCCTAGTCACTAGAGGATTGCCTGGGAACCTCGCCGCACGTGCATAAAATTTGCGTGCAAGCCGCCTGAATGTGTCGTCTAAGGAGCGGACGCCAAGTCCTCTCCTTAGAAGGCGGGATGAAAAGCGACGGGGGACTTTGGCCGCTAGCCGAAGACCCCTGTCGAGGACGCTCTGCAACTTCTTTTTATGCATTGCGGCGAGGTAACCCCAGACCGGGCAGGCGTAGGTAATGACCGGCAGCAGATACGCGCCGACGATCATCCTACCCAATTTCCTGGTCATGGCTGAGCTGATCAGGAGTGGAAACAGTGCGCACAGGCGAGTGGATGCTCGCTTAAGAACTGTCTGTGCGTGGGTACGCCAGGTGAGCCGACGGTCAAGGTGTAAGCCGAGGTACTTGACCTCGTTGGACCAGCGCAAGTACGTTCTGCCGATACGTAGTTGCCTAACGGGGTTCTTCCGTCGCTTAGAGAATTCGACGGCTACACTCTTGGTAGCGTTGAGTTGCACTCTCCAATTCTCGGTCCAGTCCACGAGCGTGTCGAGCTGGCGCTGCAGTCGTAGGACGGCCCTTTCCTCATGACGATCGGCCGTAAATACGGCCGTGTCGTCAGCGAAGAGGGCCATCTGGACTCCAGGCTGTCTCGGCACGTCGTTGACGTAGATCGAGAACAGAAGGGGGCCTAGAACATTACCTTGAGGGACGCCGGCTGTGATTCGTCTCTCGGAAGAGACTGAATCGCCAACTCTCACGCAGAAGGTCCTCTCCGTCAGAAAGCTAGCAACCAGATGGAGGTAGCAGTCCGGGAGCTGGACTTCCCTAAGTTTGAATAAAAGGCCATCATGCCATACGCTGTCGAAGGCTTTCTCAACATCTAAGAAACAGCCAACGGTCCGTTCTCTCCGACACCCGGCTTCCGTGATGCTTTCCACCAGTCTCATCAGTTGATGAGTGGTCGAATGCCCCACACGAAAGCCGAACTGTTCGGGGACCAGCACGTCAAAGTTGGTTAGATGTTCTCGTACACGACGCTGTACGAGGCGCTCAAAAACCTTGGACGTAGCGGAGAGTAGGCTGATAGGCCGGAGGTTTTCCGAGCGGGTGGTATCCTTTCCCTGCTTCGGGATCACGATAACCGTCGCCTTTCTCCATTTCTTGGGAAAGTAGGCCAGTCTAAGACACGCGTTGAACAAATCAGTCAAGAATTGAACTCCAGGCTCGGGAAGAAGTCGTAGAGCGGTGTTGGTAACACCGTCCGGGCCTGGAGCTTTTCTTGGCTGAAGTTCAGCGAGCCGATCTGAGACCTCTTCGAAAGAGATGGGTTCGGGCTCCACCGTGATCGGAAGAGACAGAAAGTCTTCCACAGCCATCTCGACTTGTTCGTCGAAGTTCCAGTCCATGGGCGGGTTGGGAGCGAACTGTCGCTCGAAACACAAGCCCAAGTACTCGGCTTCTCCTCCGGGCGACCCAGGAGTCGACCGAACGGTCCAACAATGGCGGGAAGTGGAGGTCGACGCCTCCGTCCCGTCAATGCTGTAGGTATTCTGTACGGGTGACTTTGCGGGTCCGCATCCCCCGTTCGGGCCACGTCGAGTTCCCAACAGCTACGTCGGAACGCCTTCAGACTGCCACGCAGTCGTCCGGTGAGCCGATTGTATGCTGCCTTATCGACCGGATCACGGGTCCTCTGCCAACGTTTCCGGAAGTAATTCCTCTCGCGAGCGAGAAGAAAGACTTCCTCAGGGATGCGTTGGTAGTCAGGCGTGAAGCCAGCTCGCGTACGTGAAGACACGCCTATAGCCGAGATGATTGCCTCTTCGATTCCCGCAACTGCTTCGTCTAGGAGGCGAACGGAATCGAGTGGGGCCGCTGGCGGCAATCTACGGCACAAGGCCGCGCCGTAGCGATCCCAATCGATAACCTTCTTCTTGTCAGAACGTGCATAGGCGTGCTGGGTAGCGACGTGGACCAAGATAGGGTTGTGGTCGGATGTCAGCTCCGTAAGTGAGAATACCTCGACCGGACAAACAATTCCTTGGGTCACCGCGATATCCAGAACATCGGGAGCCGCGTTAGGCCTTGACGGAAAGAACGTGGGTTGCGCTGGACCAAGCACCATCGCCCGGCGCGATTCAACAAAACTGAGCAAGCGCCTCCCGTTCGGAGTAGTCAGGCGACTATTCCAAACGCGATGCTTGCAATTCAGATCGCCGGCCAAAATTACCCTTCGATGGGAATCGAAGATGACGTCCAGGTCGCCGACAAGGAGTTCAGCTTGCGGGGGCTTGTATGCTGAAACTACGAGGACGCCGCCAAGAGCTCCGTGGACCTCAATGGCGGTGGCCTCTAGGTTGGTAAGCTGTGGCAAAGCGACACGATGATGACCTATGGAGGTCCTCACCGCGATCGCCGTGCCGCCTCCTCGTCGGCCAACTCGGTCATCCCGATAGACCACGTAATTTGGTAATCGAAACCGGTTCGCCGGGGTCAGGTGGGTTTCCCCGAGGAGAAGTACGTCGGGTTTGAACCGAGCCAGGAATTCAAGAAGGTCGGAATGCTTGGAACCGATGTTGTTAGCATTCCAGGCTACGAGCGAGAGATCTCGTCTAAGGGCTCGGTTCATAGAAGACCTATTACTTTGCAGGCTTCCACCAAGAGTATAATTCTCTCAGTTGGGTCAGCAGTTTCTCGGATGGACCTGAAGGTGGATGCGACTTTCTTGAGGTCGTAGCCAGACAGAAAGTCGCGGACGAACTGTGCGTCATCGGAAATGACGGACTGGGCGGTTTGCCTGGAAACTGAGGCCGCGTAAGAGCGACCAGGTTTTACGGCAGATCGGGTCGTGGTGGAAACCACAGGACCAGGGGCAGACGGTTTTGAATCAGCGGCAAGAAAAGTACGCTGTTGCGCTTCGTCGGACTTGTTGTACCGGGAAGCAGGACTTTTCTTGGGCTGTGGGCAGGCAGGAGCTCGGGCCCGAGCATCCGGTGTGGTTATCCCTTTTTTGGTTTTTGTGATGCCTGCTCGCGGAAATCACGGAGGTGGCAGTGGTGGCGAGGCTACCTCTGGTTCAGAGGCGGGAGTTGGAGGTTCCGCGGAGGTGGAGGGTTGATTCTCCGGCTCCATAACCGAGATGACGGCTACAGGACTTGTCTCTGCTTCTGAAGGAGACGCGGTACGTTTTGGTGCCTTTGTAGGGGCTGAAGGTGGAGCCGGAGAGGGCGCGCGCCGTGCCGGTTGTGCCTTCGGTTGCGGCCTAGCCTGTGTTTTAGGCTGCCTCTGAGGTTGGGGCTGCATAGCTGGCTGCCTTGGCTTCGGGAGGGGCCCCTGCGGCTTTTGCTTCCGCAGGAGCTCCGCCTTGTAGACCGGGCAGTTTACATTACTTGCTGCATGGCCTTGGCCACAATTAATGCAGCGGAACTTGGTCTTGTCTGCCACAGTGCAGGCCTGGGTTGAATGTCCCAGAGAACAACGTAGACAGGCCGGGGCATTGCGGCAGACGTCGGTATGATGGCCGAACCTCTGGCACCGGTGGCACTGCGCGAGCTTGCCCTGGGGACGACTGGATTCCACCCTGACGCGGAAGCCAAACAGCCGCGTCAGGTGGAATATTTTGTCTGCAGCCTCGCCCTTCTCGAGCTGGAGACGGACGAGCGGGAGAGGTACTCGGGTTTCTGAGTGCGTGAACAGGCGGAAAATTGCCTGCACTGGGTACCCGAGGTCTTCGAGTTCCATGAGGATCTCCTGTGGATCGGTGTGCGCATCAAGCCCTCGCAAAATTACAGACAAGGGCTTGACTCGCTTACGAGAAAAGGTGTGATACTGGAGGTTGTGCGCCTGGAGGAATGCCTCGACCAAGCGATGGTCCTCGAGCTGGCGGACGACAATCTTGACCGTATCACCGCCAAGCAGCTTCAGGTCAAGCTTGTCGGCCGACAGGCCGTGGGCCGCGATCAGCCGTCTGTATAAGGCGGCGACATTGGACACGCTGTGGACATACAGGGGCGGCGCGCGACCAACAGCGGCAACAGCCGGAGCTGCTGTCGACGCAGTCGGAACCGCGGCCTGTTGGCCCTGAGAAGGTCCGATGTCCATGGCCGAGGTCTGAGAGGAAGTGGATCCAGGTGTATGGGTCCTCTTAGGCTTCTTAGCCGGGCGATTACGCCGACCAACGGTCGCGAATTCGCCCGACTCGTCCGCCGGGAGAGGAGGTAACGGGTTCGGGAGAGGATCGTCCGTCTCCATCGCCCGAGGCGATTCAGGCGAGTCGCCCAGATGGGGCAAGGCAGAGCCGAGCGACTCGGCACTTGAGCCGTTGCCTGTAGATGCTGGCCAGGTGCGGCGGCTGCCGGGCAGAGACTGCTAGGCAGTCACTGCCAGACGCCAGGGATCTCGGGTCCGGCCGAAGCTGGATTACCCGCAAGTCTTCCCTGCTCACGACGATGCGGGAGGAGCTGGGCTAACGACCAGCTTCGTTGAATACCAGTCCTTACCAAGACTGGTGACCACTGGCCCCTTTACCCCGGCGATATCCTAGCTCGCTTACCACTGGTGGGGGCTTGCAAGGATCGTCCGGGGCAGCAACAGTGAGTTAAGTTCCCAAGTTCCCAAGTTGAAGTAGGGCACAGCACAGTGCGTGCCCCAGTGACGGCAGCGTCCGGGCGAGCCCGATGACTGCCTGTTGCTGCTGTAGTGCTTGGAGCGAGACTTGTCGCAGCGAGGATAGGTACCCCCTTTTTTATTTTGGCGGAGGTGAAGGAGACGGGCTCTGATTGGCTGAACCGCTGACGCGATCCACCAATGGCCTGACAGGGAAGCCTACGCGAACGCTTAGCACGGATTGGCGGGATCTGTTCGCCCACAACGGGTCGATACACTTCCGCCAGCCCGGTAAGAGTCCGGTAGACTGCCTTATGGCGATACCGAGGCAGGCGAGAGATTGGAGGGGCGAAGTTGCCGACTGAAGGTGGCGCTAGGCACACCTAAAGCCGGCACAACGCTCGACCAATCTGTCGGCCTGCAACGGACCGGATTTGACTGGAAGGATGGTGGTGAGATCCGATTGGTCGGTGCGTGGACAGATGGTGAGAGGGCAATTTATTTTAAAATTACGGTGGGTCGTCGAGCAAAGCTCGAGGGCGGCGGCGTTTGACTGGTGGTGGTCCATCATCGTTATCGAGATGTTGGAGGTGGGGAAAGTCTGAAATGGATGCTCGATGGAAGAGGTTGAACGTAAGAGTTCGCGCAAATCCATCGAGCGACGGAATCTTCAGCCCTCGCCTGATAGTGTCATTTTTTACATACCAGGGAGAGCCGGAGATAAGGCGAAGGGTAAGGGCTTGGAAGGCTTCCATGCGTTTAACGACGTCGGGGGCGAGTTGGGTCCAAAATGCAGGCGCTGCGTACATAAGGACGGCTCGTAAAAAGAGCAGATAAATCGAGAGCTTCGTGCGCACAGGCAGTGGCCCTCGAGGCGATAGGAATGGGTAGAGTTTGGCTTTGACGCCTCGGGCGCGCTGGAGCACTGTGGATACGTGAGCTCTGAAGCTTAGGCGTCGATCAAGAGTGACGCCCAAGTACTTCACAGTACGTTGCCAAGCGATTGGACTCCCTTCAAGGGAGAGGGTCTGGCATCGGGAAGTGAGCTGACGGGAGAAGGCAATCGCCTCGGATTTCTCCGTATTGATCGCCACCCGCCATTTCCTTAGCCAGGCCGGAAGTAATGCGAGCTGGCGCTGCACCACGTCAGTCGCAAAACGAAGGTTTGCAGAACTGGTGTGGTACATCGCATCGTCCGCATAGAGAGAGAGCGTGACTCCAGGCAATACTGGCAGGTCGTTCGTGTACACTAGGTACAGAACGGGGCCGAGGACAGATCCTTGAGGAACGCCAGCGGCGACGGGGCGGACAGAAGAGTACGTCCCGTCGACGCAGATCCTAAATTTGCGGTCGCAGAGATACGACCGCATCAGATGTACAAATGAGGCAGGGAGAGGGGAGGTGGCTAGTTTATAGAGAAGGCCTTCGTGCCAGACTTTATCGAAGGCCTTACTCACGTCCAGAAGGACGGCGACAGTTTGATGGTTCCTGTTGATGGCGTCAGTGAGTTGCGTGACAACTCGGACAAGTTGAAGAGTGGTCGAATGCTGCCTGCGGAAGCCGAACTGTTCCTGCCGGATGAAATTATCCAGCAGGGGAGTAATCCGGCGATGCAGGAGGCGCTCGAACACCTTCGATAAGACTGGCAAAAGAGAGATTGGTCGATGATTCTCCGGGAGTGTACGCAGCTTGCGAGCTTTCGGCAACATGATGACTTTGGCTCGTTTCCAAGGGCTGGGATAGTAATGGAGCCGGAGACATCCATTGAACAGCACGTGTATGAGTGAAACGAGACTTGCTGGGGCGTTGAGTAGGGCCGCTGCACCAATACGGTCCTCGCCGGGCGCCTTCTTGGGGCGCAGTCGACTAATGGCCGTTTCCACTTCGGCCTCGTCGAACGGGTCGAGTGGGTCTGCGGGAGGGCGGGAAAAATAGCCAGATAGGAAGTCTGCGACCGCTGCCGAGTGGCCGGGGTCACAGACGCCTCTGTGAACGGTAAATTGTTCCTCCATGGTATCGGCAAAGACTTCTGCTTTGTCGGCCGCGGAGTACACAATCCCGTTCGGTGATCGTAGGGGGTAGTGGGTCCTTTTCTCGCCAGTGAGTCGGCGCGCAGCCTGAAAAACAGACTGTGGCGTGACTTCCAGAGACTCAAGATATGAGTCCCAACGATGAGCAGTGGCATCAAGCAGAAGCTGCTTGACAAGGTCTGATTGGGCGTTTAGCCTGCGTTTTACGGCAGGGTCCCGGGTTTGTTGCCATCTCCGGCGGAGCTGGCGCCGTTTGCGGATGGCCAGAATCACCTCTTCAGGTAACTGCGACCGTCTGTTGGGCGCAGGGACTTCATAGGTGTGGTTGTCCATAGCGGACGTGACGACTTCTTGAAGATAGTCGGCCAAGCGGTCTACATCCTCCGGGCTGGAGATGTCGACCTGGGGGTCAGATGGTACTGTTCGACCCAGTTCATCGTGGAACGATCGCCAGTTGACTCTCGTTAAACGATGGGGAGGCTGGAGAGGTGTGTCCAGCGTGGGCCGAACAGTGAGTATTACCGGGTCGTGATCAGACGAGAGGTCTGACACGGCTTCTATAGCGATAGGGTAGGCCAAGTCCTTGACAACAGCAATGTCAAGGACGTCTGGAGGTCCCCGTTGATTGGGGATATAGGTCGGTGATCTAGGACCAAGAGCGTTCACATGAGGATGACGTTGAACGTATTGGTACAGAGAGCGGCCGTATGGGTTCGAGACACGGCTGTTCCACAGGGGATGCTTACTGTTAAAGTCTCCGGCTGCGATGGTTGGTAGAGGGTCTTCTAAGAGAGCGTCCCATTCATCCTCGTCGGGCGGTGGTCCACCTCGAGGGGGGAGGTAGACAGAAACCAGTCTAACCTCCCGATCCCCGATGCAGAGAGCAACCGCCGTCGCCTCCAAGCGACGAGTCGCCGGAGGCGGCAGGGGGCGGTGGACAATGCGCCTGTGAACCAGAATGGCTGTGCCGCCAGATGCGGCACGCCGGTTCTGGACAGGCCGGTCTGTGCGGTACGTCGTGTACGCCGGAAGCTGGAACGAGTGAGCGGGAGTTAAATGTGTTTCACTAAGGAGTATGACGTCTATGTCATATTCGGTGACGAAGGCGGCCAATTCGGCACGGCGAGATAGAACGCCACATGCGTTCCAAGCCACCAGCCGAAAGGGCCTAGCCATCGAGAGGGATAAGTGAGGTCACGGAGGTGAGAATGATAACGATTAAGGACTGGACATCCTTGGCAGCAAGAATTTGCGGGATCAAGGCGTTGATCCAAGCATGCACGCGGGCGGCGAAAGTCACGTCCGAGGACGCGGCAGACGCCGGTGCCGCCTGAGGCTTGGGCGCCGGGTGCAGGAACATGATGCCATTCTGGGCAGGGGCCTTTTGTGTCGGCTGCCTAGGATTTCGGACATCTGGAGTAGATGCTGGCTGTGGCGCAGCGGGCGTGTGCTGCGAGGAAGCTGGGGGAGATGGTTTTGTCCTTTTCTTGGACGGCGCAGCAGGTTTTGGCTGCTGGGCCGCGGGCTGTGCGGCAGGCTGTGAAGCAGCTGCAGCCGCATAGCTGGGCGCCCCGGTAGACGCCGGACGAGCTGGGGCAGGCGCAGGTGCCGGTGCCGCAGCGGGGATAGGTGCCGCCGAGGCGGCAGGCCTTGATGTTTGGGGCCTAGCGGGAGGCGCAGTAGCGCGCTGCTGTGAGGACTTTGAAAGTTTCTTCAAAGCCGCAGCATAGAATCGACATGACTTCGATGACGCCGGGTGAGGTTCCCCGCAGTTGGCGCAAGTGGCGGCAGCACGAGCGAGAGGACAAGTGTCCTTCCGATGGCTATCGCCACAGCGCAAACAGCGGGTGGGGTGGTGGCAAAATGCCGATGAATGTCCGTACCTCTGGCAGTTGTAACACTGCTTCGGTCCGGCTTGGGCGTCGAATGCTTCTACCCTAACTTTCAAGTAGAATAGCATGTTGATGTCGTATACGGCCGGGTAATCACCCACCTTTCGGATTTTCACCAGGAATGCGTTTCGCGCGAGTTTCCTGCCGGGGGAGAAGAGAGGCGTAACATTGTGAACTCTAAAGCCCAAACTGGTGAGTTCATTGGAAATGAGCTCGGGCGAGGTACCTGCAGGGATACCAATTACTTGTACCTTGAGTTCCTTCTCCTCCGGCAAGGCAAAGGTGTGGTACGGGATCCCCGCGTCCGTGAGGAACTTCTGCGCTACACGAAAGCTCTCCACGGTCGTGGGGTTAAGGCGGATGGAGTTGTCACCTTGAGCCGAAGCAGTCAAGGTGCCAGAGGGAGTGCAACGGTGTAGACGCCGCATGAAATTCGCCCAATCCGAAGGCCGGGCGAAAATCAGAGGCGGGATACGCCGTTGCTGGTCAGGTTGTTGTAGGGAGGCCATGGTGGATTGCCCCGCGGTTGATCCTCGACGCGAAGTCCGACCGGATTCAGTGGAGGTGGCACTGACACGCCGTTTCCGGCTGACAGACTGCCATGCACCATCGGTATCCATGGCCGAGTCCGCGTCGTGAGTTTCCCCCGACGAGGTAGGTGTAGGGTGGTCCTGAGAAGGGCCATCCGGGAGTGATTGCGCCAGAGCGCGAGCAGGAATTGAGAGGTCCTGAGAAGGACCGACGGAAGCAGGTTGGCCCTGAGAAGGGCCGACGGAAGAAGGGTTGCGGGCAGCCATCGGCGAGGCGAAGCCTACGCCTTAGGCGGAACGGAACTAAGGACTACGACCAAGCACTACGGTAAGCAAAATACAAAAAGCAGATCACTTACCAGCAAGCTCCAGGCAGCAACGGAACACACACGAAACACTGCACGGCACAAGAACACAACACTGCACTGAACACTACACTGCACTATTATTTTCTTGAGTAGTTGTAGCACTGAACACAAAACTGTTAACTATTGCACAGATCGGAAAACTGAAAATAGCCGGAAACTGAACACTCTTGAAAACTGACAACTTCCCATTAAGAGAGAGCTTCTAGATGTTGACGCTTCCAATCGATGGGTGGTTATACAGTGAGTTATTTATTTTTTTTTTTCGCTCTGGGCTTTGCGGTTGTGCGTCGCAGAGACGAACCGCACGGGAACTGAGTTCCGAGCTACCATCTGGAGCTCCTGCCTCGTGGCCCTGCCCAAGTAGGGCGCGTGCTCTATAGCAGGCCTTTCTCGGCTGTTGTGCTAGCCTACGCTAGCGCAGTATACACCGAGGGCGTTTCCACGAATCACCTGGGCGTATACGGTACCTTCCCAGCCCAGTCACTAGAGGATTGCCTGGGAACCTCGCCGCACGTGCATAAAATTTGCGTGCGAGCCGCCTGAAAGTGTCGTCTAAGGAGCGGACGCCAAGTCCTCTCCTTAGAAGGCGAGATGAGAAGCGACGGGGGACTTTGGCCGCTAGCCGAAGCCCCCTGTCGAGGACGCTCTGCAATTTCTTTTTATGCATTGCGGCGAGGTAACCCCAGACCGGGCAGGCGTAGGTAATGACCGGCAGCAGATACGCGCCGACGATCATCCTACCCAATTTCCTGGTCATGGCTGAGCTGATCAGGAGTGGAAACAGTGCGCACAGGCGAGTGGATGCTCGCTTAAGAACTGTCTGTGCGTGGGTACGCCAGGTGAGCCGACGGTCAAGGTGTAAGCCGAGGTACTTGACCTCGTTGGACCAGCGCAAGTACGTTCTGCCGATACGTAGTTGCCTAACGGGGTTCTTCCGTCGCTTGGAGAATTCGACGGCTACACTCTTGGTGGCGTTGAGTTGCACTCTCCAATTCTCAGTCCAGTCCACGAGCGTGTCGAGCTGGCGCTGCAGTCGTAGGACGGCCCTTTCCTCATGACGATCGGCCGTAAATACGGCCGTGTCGTCAGCGAAGAGGGCCATCTGGACTCCAGGCTGTCTCGGCACGTCGTTGACGTAGATCGAGAACAGAAGGGGGCCTAGAACACTACCTTGAGGGACGCCGGCTGTGATTCGTCTCTCGGAAGAGACAGAATCGCCAACTCTCACGCAGAAGGTCCTCTCCGTCAGAAAGCTAGCAACCAGATGGAGGTAGCAGTCCGGGAGCTGGACTTCCCTAAGTTTGAATAAAAGGCCATCATGCCATACGCTGTCGAAGGCTTTCTCAACATCTAAGAAACAGCCAACGGTCCGTTCTCTCCGACACCCGGCTTCCGTGATGCTTTCCACCAGTCTCATCAGTTGATGAGTGGTCGAATGCCCCACACGAAAGCCGAACTGTTCGGGGACCAGCACGTCAAAGTTGGTTAGATGTTCTCGTACACGACGCTGTACGAGGCGCTCAAAAACCTTGGACGTAGCGGAAAGTAGGCTGATAGGCCGGAGGTTTTCCGAGCGGGTGGTATCCTTTCCCTGCTTCGGGATCACGATAACCGTCGCCTTTCTCCATTTCTTGGGAAAGTAGGCCAGTCTAAGACACGCGTTGAACAAATCAGTCAAGAATTGAACTCCAGGCTCGGGAAGAAGTCGTAGAGCGGTGTTGGTAACACCGTCCGGGCCTGGAGCCTTTCTTGGCTGAAGTTCAGCGAGCCGATCTGAGACCTCTTCCAAAGAGATGGGTTCGGGCTCCGCCGTGATCGGAAGAGACAGAAAGTCTTCCACAGCCATCTCGACTTGTTCGTCGAAGTCCCAGTCCATGGGCGGGTTGGGAGCGAACTGACGCTCGAAACACAAGCCCAAGTACTCGGCCTTCTCCTCCGGGCGACCCAGGAGTCGACCGAACGGTCCAACAATGGCGGGAAGTGGAGGTCGGCGCCTCCGTCCCGTCAATGCGGTAGGTATTCTGTACGGGTGCGATTGCGGGTCCGCATCCCCCGTTCGGGCCACGTCGAGTTCCCAACAGCTACGTCGGAACGCCTTCAGACTGCCACGCAGTCGTCCGGTGAGCCGATTGTATGCTGCCTTATCGGCCGGATCACGGGTCCTCTGCCAACGTTTCCGGAAGTAATTCCTCTCGCGAGCGAGAAGAGAGACTTCCTCAGGGATGCGTTGGTAGTCAGGCGTGAAGCCAGCTCGCGTACGTGAAGACACGCCTATAGCCGAGATGATTGCCTCTTCGATTCCCGCAACTGCTTCGTCTAGGAGGCGAACGGAATCGAGTGGGGCCGCTGGCGGCAATCTACGGCACAAGGCCGGGCCGTAGCGATCCCAATCGATGACCTTCTGCTTGTCAGAACGTGCATAGGCGTGCTGGGTAGCGACGTGGACCAAGATAGGGTTGTGGTCGGATGTCAGCTCCGTAAGTGAGAATACCTCGACCGGACAGACAATTCCTTGGGTCACCGCGATGTCCAGAACATCGGGAGCCGCGTTAGGCAGTGACGGAAAGAACGTGGGTTGCGCTGGACCAAACACCATCGCCCGGCGCGATTCAACAAAACTGAGCAAGCGCCTCCCGTTCGGAGTAGTCAGGCGACTATTCCAAACGCGATGCTTGCAATTCAGATCGCCGGCCAAAATTACCCTTCGATGGGAATCGAAGATGACGTCCAGGTCGCTGACAAGGAGTTCAGCTTGTGGGGGCTTGTAAGCTGAGACCACGAGGACGCCGCCAAGAGCTCCGTGGACCTCAATGGCGGTGGCCTCTAGGTTGGTAAGCTGCGGCAAAGCGACACGATGATGACCTATGGAGGTCCTCACCGCGATCGCCGTGCCGCCTCCTCGTCGGCCAACTCGGTCATCCCGATAAACCACGTAATTTGGTAATCGAAACCGGTTCGCCGGGGTCAGGTGGGTTTCCCCGAGGAGAAGTACGTCGGGTTTGAACCGAGCCAGGAATTCAAGAAGGTCGGAATGCTTGGTACCGATGTTGTTAGCATTCCAGGCTACGAGCGAGAGATCTCGTCTAAGGGCTCGGTTCATAGAAGACCTATGACTTCGCAGGCTTCCACCAAGAGCATGAATCTCTCAGTTGGGTCAGCAGTTTCCAGGCGGGCTCGGATGGATCTGAAGAGAGATGCGACTTTCGGGAGGTCGTAGCTAGACAGAAAGCCGCGGACGAACTGTGCGTCATTGGAACTGACGGACTGGGTGGTTTGCCTGGAAACTGAGGCCGCATAAGAGCGACCAGGTGTTACGGCAGATCGGGTCATGGTGGAAGCCATAGGACCAGGGCCAGACGGTTTTGGATCAGCGGCAGGAAAAGTACGCTGTTGCGCTTCGTCGGACTTGTTGTACCGGGAAGCAGGACTTTTCTTGGGCTGTGGGCAGGCAGGAGCTCGGGGCCGAGCATCCGGTGTGGGTATCCCTTTGTTCCTGGGTTTGATGCCTGCTCGCGGAAATCGCGGAGGTGGCAGGGGCGGCGAGGCTACCTCTGGTTCAGAGGCGGGAGTAGGAGGTTCCGCGGAGGTGGAGGGTTCATTCTCCGGCTCCAAAACCGAGATAACAGCTACTGGGCGTGTCTCTGCTGTGGAAGGAGACGCGGTACGTTTAGTTGCCTTTGTAGGGGCTGGAGGTGGAGCCGGAGAGGGCGCGCGCCGTGCCGGTTGTGCCTGAGGTTTAGGCCTAGCCTGCATTTTAGGCTGTCTAGGTTGGGGCTGCATAACTGGCTGCCGTGGCTTCGGGAGGGGCCCCTGCGGCTTTTGCTTCCGCAGGAGCTCCGCCTTATAGACCGGGCAGTTTACGTTAGACGCTGCGTGGCCTTGACCACAATTTATGCAGCGAAATTTGGTTTTGTCTGCCACAGTGCAGGCCTGTGTTGAATGTCCCAGAGAACATCGGAGACAGGCCGGGGCATTGCGGCAGACGTCGGTGTGGTGGCCGAACCTCTGGCACCGGTGGCACTGCGCGAGCTTGCCCTGGGGACGACTGGTTTCCACCCTGACGCGGAAGCCAAACAGCCGCGTCAGGTGGAAAATTTTGTCTGCAGCCTCGCCCTTCTCGAGCTGGAGACGGACGAGCGGGAGAGGGACTCGGGTCTCTGAGTGAGTGAACAGGCGGAAAATTGCCTGCACCGGGTACCCGAGGTCGCGGAGTTCCATAAGGATCTCCTGAGGATCAGTGTGCGCGTCAAGCCCTCGCAAAATGACAGACAAGGGCTTGACTCGCTTAGGAGTGAAGGTATGATATTGGAGGTTATGTGCTTGGAGGAAGGCCTCGACCAAGCGATGGTCCTCGAGCTGGCGGACGACAATCCTGACCGTATCACCGCCAAGCAGCTTCAGGTCAAGCTTGTCGGCCGACAGGCCGTGGGCCGCGATCAGCCGTCTGTATAAGGCGGCGACATTGGATACGCTATGGACGTACAGGGGCGGCGCACGACCAACAGCGGCAGCAGCCGGAGCTGCTGTCGAAGTAGTCGGAACCGCGACCTGTGGGCCCTGAGAAGGTCCAATGTCCATGGCCGAGGTCTGTGAGGAAGTGGATCCAGGTGCGTGGGTCCTCTTGGGCTTCTTAGCCGGGCGATTTCGCCGACCAACGGTCGCGAACTCGCCCGACTCGTCTGCCGGCAGAGGGGGAAGCGGGTTGGGGAGAGGATCGTCCGTCTCCATCGCCCGAGGCGAATCGGGCGAGTCGCCCAGATGGGGTAGCAAGGCGGGGCCGAGCGACTCGGCACTTGGGCCGTTGCCTGTAGAAGGCATGCTGGCCAGGTGCGACGGCTGCCGGGCAGAGACTGCTAGGCAGTCACTGCCAGACGCCAGGGATCTCGGGTCCGGCCGAAGCCGGATTACCCGCGCGTCTTCCTTGTTCACGACGATGCGGGAGGAGCTGGGCTAACGACCAGCTTTTAAAATGTTCGTTAAATTCGTGACAATATTCCGGAAAAAGTAAATACCGAAATCGTAAGTCTACCAAGAGTATATACGGAAAAGCTACCAGAGCGACGAGGTATACTGGACGTTAGAAGATGTTTAAGATCTACCTTGCAGCAGATAACAACTCTCTGAGGAGGACCACGCTGCTGTAGAACGACGCTGGACTCTAGACGTATCCAGGACCACACACGCTGCTGTAGAATGACGCTGGACTCTAGACATATCCATGAACACACGCTGCTGGAGAGCGACGCTGGACTCTCGACGTATCCAGGACCACGCCAGGACAGGAGGAATGGAAAGCTAACTCTGGACAACGCTGGACCCCCGACAATAAGTCGTAAGATCATCAGAACTCGAGGTGACATGCGTAATGCATTTTTAAATGATTTTTAAAAAGAGCTCATAAAGACTATATCAAAAGACAATAAATTAAAACAAAGAAAACTTTATACTTAGTAATAATATTTTAGAAATGTAGATAAATGTTTAGTCGTAAGAATGAGTGATCGCATATAAAGAAATAATAAATAAAAAGAGAATTTAAAGTAGAGAGAGTAGATTTTGTTATCAAAATAAAAAGTTAAATTGATTTGATAATTGAATTATAGAAAAGAATAATTTAAATTTGAATATTAAAACAAATGCCAGTCTAAAAGTAATTAATATAAATTTAAATCTAATTTTAAACATTGGTATAGACCAGCGGTTCCCAACTTATTTTTATCGCGGAACCCTTCTTACCTTAATAAAAAATGTTGGAACCCTGACAATATTTAATTTTTCCCCTTATCTAAAAATGAAACTTTTCCTTGTGAACTTACTGTTTATTCTCTTCTCGTCGAACGCGTTTCGGCGTACGTATTCGCCTTCTTCAGCTTAGAGAATTTTTAATTATTATAAATAAAACAGCAAATAGAAACACCAAAAACAATTTATTGAAAATGCAAAAAAGGAAAACAGATTTAATATAATCATTAATATAATATCATTAAAATAAATAATAATTAATGTGAAGGGTTAAACTTCTTCTTTTCTTCCAATATTTTTTCAAAATTTGGCTTAATTGTGGACAGTTGAATTCTGATATCAGGTGTGGCATCCAACTTACTTCTGTATTTTGTTTTTGTTGCAGTGTAGAGCGTAAATCCGCTTTCACACAGATATGTAGTACTAAACGGCAACAAGCAGCGAATTGCCTTTTTAAATAAATTTGGATATTCTTCTTTTAAATCACACCAAAACTCGTTTAATGAAAATTGATTAAATCTAATTTTTATTTGGGCATCTGATGTCAGGTCGATAAGATTTTCGTATTCTGAAGTGGATAGTTCATCTGGTTTTTCTTTAATATCAAAAGGATTGAAAACCCAATAGTTGGTATCATAATTTAGTCGAGGAACGTATTCATTTAATGCCGCCGTTATTGATTTCAGATGAGAAATAATTTCTTTTCGAATTTCTTCATCAATTTTAGAGTTCGATTCTTGTGAAAAGTCATTTAAAGTTGGAAAAGGATCCATATTATTTTCTTCAACAGCCACGGTCCAGTATTGTAACTTTCGTAATAGCGATCGTAATTTATCTTTGGTGTTGAAAATGTTTACATTTTTTCCTTGAAGAGAGAGAGAAACATCATTCAATTTTGTGAATATATCTGCTAAATAAGCAAGTTGAATCAACCACGAAACCTTTCTAAATCGCTCTGCTAATGTAAATTTGTCATTTTGTAAGAATATGTCGAGCTCTTCTCATAATTCAAACAATCTGACAAGAACTTTGCCACGTGAAAGCCATCTCATTTCCGTATGTAGCAGCAAAGATGTATGTTGGCTACCCATATCTTCACATATAATTTTAAATAATCTTGATTTTAATGGCCGTGTTTTCACAAAGTTAATTTTTATTGCTTCATCTAAAATACATTTTAAGGATGAAGGGATTTTTCGAGCGACCAGGGCATGTCTGTGAAGAGCGCAGTGACTACTCGTACAAGTTTTAGAAACATTTTTAATTCGTGTTACTGCCCCTTTCACAGGTCCAATCATTGACTTCGCACCATCGCTACATACATCGACACATGTCTCCCAACGTATTCCACGACTCTCCATAAAATCGTCGATACATTTAAATATCATTTCTCCTGTTGTATTGGTTTCTAAACTTTTACAGAGTAACATGTCTTCTTCAATAGAACCACTGTAGTAATAACGAACGAAAACTAATAAAACTGAAAGGTTTGCAACGTCCGTTGTCTCATCTAATTGTAAAGAATACTCATCACATAACTGAAGTCTTAAAATAAGTTCCTGTTCAATATCCTCAGCCATATCATGAATTCTGCGAGAAACTGTATTATTTGAGAAAGAAATTTTATCAATTTGTTGACAGGACTTCTCATCGAACATACACTGAACAACATCTTTGATGCATGGCTTTATTAAAGTTTCAGAAATTGTATGCGCTTTACCTGCTAGCGCTATGCGGTAACTTACTTTGTAGGAAGCTATTTGTTACCCTTTCATTATCTGACAACATTTTCGACATAAAATGTTTAGTTTTCTCAAGAGACTCAAGCTTTCTTTCAAAAAATCTGATATCTTTATTTTTATATTCTGAATGGTTCGTTTCAAAATGTCTGCGCAATTTAGCTGGTGCTAATGAACTGTGATAAAATTTTATTGCATAATATGCATAACGCATCGGGGGCCTCAGAATTTCCTGTGGCCGTGAATCCGAGTAGTCTAATAAATAACTCGATTCGTATTTACGTTTTTTGTGACTTGGTGATGTGTTAGTATTGACAAACAAACCTTGCCTTTTCCTCGATTCGTCTGCTGTACAAGTAGCGCTAGTGCCTGGATCTGAGCCTTCGTCAGTATCCGCCTTTTCGGTCTCCTTGTCACTAGAAACATTTGAAGTACTTGCTACATTTTTCTTCGAAACTCCTCTCAGCCAACGCTCCATGATATTTTAATTTGGGTATACACAATACTAAAAGCACTATAAATTTATAAGATTCCCACTATATTTTTATTTGAAAAATACTTAAAATATCACAAAACGATTGCAGTGCAAAACACTAATAACCTTTGACTGATATGCCCGTTCGTACACTGTACCGTTGCGCTCCAACACACTACAGATAATGGGACATTAACAAACAACATGCGGTAAAGTGGCTTATGTAGCGATGACTAAGCGTTGTCGCACATTACCATGCCATATAAATATTCGCACGTGCCAGGCAAATATTCGCAAGTCATCGCTATATAAGCCACACACGGTTGCTATCTGTGTTGAGTAATTTTCTAGAAATAAAAGTAACAACAGCAAACAGTTGATAAAGAACCAGCTGTATTATATGTGCTTTTGTGATGCACTTGGAAAATAGAAGAGATTTCTGTTGAACGAAATTTATTGTTCTGCTGAACGATTTTATTGTGGAACCCCAAATTTTATTGGCGGAACCCTAGGGTTCCGCGGAACACAAGTTGGGAACCCCTGGTATAGACTGAGCGAGTTGAGGTCAGATCTGAATTAAGAGAATTCAATTCCAAATACATTTTAATTTTATATTTTATTAGTAAATCAATTTATTAACATGTCTAGATTAAGATTATTAACATGTCTAGATATAAGAGGTTTTTAAATATGTGTAACATTGCATATTATAAGATATAAACATTTAATAATGAGCAATATCGTGACCGACGATTATTAAGGATGTTTATGATTATATGATTATTTATAACATTGAGTAAACAATAAATATGAATTTTAAATACTCATAAATACAATACTCTTATTATAATTACACCTGAACCCCAATTACACATACAACCTACATTTATGTATATGTATCGTTGTATAGAATGGCTCCCAAAGAACGTGGGGCTATACAAATTAAATTACATGTAAATTTGTACACATATACTTGTTGTACTGGCTTATTTAAAATTGATTAATTATGCTTCTTTGATGCATTACTTATTTAGTATATCATGATAATTTATTAAATTCAGCGTTATGTTCCTGAATAATCTCCAAGATTGGATATAAATAAAACAGGTAATTCAAATTAATTCGATACAACTAGGTTACACTCATGTGTGACTCTGAGTTCAAGTACTATAATTAAATACAAAAACATTTTTAAATTATTAATTGTCAGGGTTCATTTTCCCTTCATTGATCATTCAATGTATTTTCTTAAACTAACATAATTGATTCAATCAAAGAATTAAAATTGTCGTTATTAAAATCGTTCAATTTGATCATTGTTTATTTGATTTTTTCTAAGTCCCCTTCCTTTTGGAATTCGGGTTATTTATCAATTAATTCAGACAAATTAGATTTGCTATTAGCGTTCTTTAATTTATGAATGATTTGATATGTATAATATAATGGTCATTTGAATTGATACTTGCATAATCTGTCGATTCGAAGAATTAACACTTTTATTTTAACTTTTATAATTAATTAATATTTTAAATTAATTTTCATAAATGCACTTCACACACTGCCTATACGCATGTACTCCGTAATAGAACACTTAAGAATAGACTGCACTGTCTTCTCGGGTTGACCTAACCTCCACTCGAAGTTTCGAGGTTAGATTGTGTCTTTACAGCTGTCGGCTGTCAAACCCACGTTTTTTGGATGTTCGGCTAACGTGGAGTCTCTCTCGTTGTTGATAATAGACTGGCTATAGTTACCTGGTCGGCATTCTTCACTTCGTATTTTTTAATGAGCCCTGATTGGCTAATTGTCTTTATTTCGTGTACACTCGGTGAGATTCGTCAAAATAGACGCTTACCACGGCGTCAGTATCTGGGTTCAAGATTATGATTTGTCGGTTACATACCCACGCGCAAGGGCTCGTCACTTTTTAATTATTTCTTATAAGTCAAATATCTTATCTATAATTACACTGACGATATTTTTATCATTCCCATCGTTTCTATTTTTTGATTACGAGTAATTTGCATACCCTCATCATATAGTTCTGATTTGGGGTTAATAAAACCGCACTTGGTATAAATTCATAATACTTATTAAGTTATTTAATACTTTAAATACATTGTTTTTATCCCATATTTTCGTGGAAGGCTACGATGTCTCTATTTATAACTTTTTGGCCGCTTAAGGTGTATCACGCGGACCAATGAGAAGCCAGCTCATCATTCTCCATTCTGATTGGCCATGGAAAATAAACCATGCCAGACACTATTTAAGGCGATGCTTTCACCTCGGCGGTTCAGGAGCGACGGTCCACTTCTCTCTCGATCGTCAACGGATATCCAAAAATTCCAGCTCTTGAAGAGGAAACATCTCGCTCTTGACCAGCCATTGGGAAGCCTTCAAGCCAACTTTACCACACCACTAGCAACAGGACAGGACCTCTTGAGACCAGCCTGCATTTCGCCGACTGCCTCACGGACTGGACCTGGGCAACTGCGTGGGAACCGGCTACCGGATAGACTCCTCAGGTGAGTGGACGTCGGCTCTCTCGCTTCCTTGCTAGCGCTGCCCCGAGAGATCCTTGGAAGGCCCCACCAGTGGTAACCGACCTTGGACACCTCCGAGGTAAAGAGTACGGTGGAAACCGAACATTGCACAAAGTTCGGTATCTAACGAAGCCGTACATTACCCCTCTGTTAGATCTCTGTTCCCTACCCGCTTTTGAGAGGTGGCATGTCCACCTCTCAAACATCCGATCGCTCCTTGGGTACCGCTTGCGGTACCCAAGCACCTACCTCTACCCTTCGCCCTGATCGACCCTTTTTAGGGCCGACAGCACCCAACCCGGCGGCGGACTGCGCCGGCGAGTTCATGGAGATGGACTCCCCGGCAAGTCCGCCTTCCGAACCAGGCCCTTCTCAGGACCACCCCGGTACTGTTGTGCCCGGCGCCACTGACGGCGGCCCTGCCTGGAAAAAGGTGAAGAGCCGGAAACGGACCTTCTCCTCTTCCTCGGGCGGGCCGGAACCCAGTGGTGGCTCGCCTCCCACTACCGGGGCAGGTGCTCAGCCGACCCCTCAGTCTTCAGAACCATTCCGCATGCCACCCATAGTTCTTGACGCCCCCAAAGCGTGGCATGCTTTTGCAAAATTTATCAAGCAGGCGGCAGCTTTCCCTATCGATATTTATCACCAGGGGAAGCTTCTCCGCATCAAAACTAGGACTCCCGACGAATTTCGTTTCGTCCAGAAAACACTCATAGACTCCAACGTTCAATTCCACACCTCTGGTCTCCCTCAGGAGAAAGAAATCAAAGTAACTATCCGTGGCATCCCCCACGATGTAGCCCCGACAGACATTATCGAGGAGTTGGAGAGCCTTGGCTTCACTCCAACCTCCTGTATTCCCCTCGTTGACCGCCAAAAACGGAAGGTCAACGTCTTTTTTATTAAGCTCAAGAAGGTAGGAGACTACCAACTCATCTACTCCCTCCGGGAGCTTTTATGCCTCCGGATTGAAGTCTCCAGATATAACACCCCCACCGGCCCTCCGCAGTGTTACAACTGCCAGAGGTACGGCCACGCCTCTTACAACTGCCACATGGCACCCCGTTGCGTACGCTGCGGCGAAGGTCATCCTAAGGGCGCTTGCACGAAGGACCCTAACGCCGACGCAAAGTGCGCAAACTGCGACAAGAACCATCCAGCCAACTGGAGAGGCTTCGAATATTACCAATCTGCCCTTGAGCGGAAGCAGGAGATGGACGAGATCCGGCACCGCAACCCGACCCGGCCTCAGCGCCAAATCAAAGTCCAGCAGACCGCCACTCCGGCGGCTGCCCCAGCCCGCCAACCGCCCGTCCAACCTCGTCGTCCCAGTGACGACCCACACCCTGCTACTACTACGGAGCCTCCTTCCACCGCTAAGTCATTCGCGGCAGCCGTCGCATCTAAACCCGCATCCGCGCCTCAACGCGCGAAGTCTCCGAAGCCCAAACAGAAACCCCCAGCTGCTAAAGCTCCTTCTAAAAAACCCTCCACCGCTCAGCAACTACCATCGGTCCAACCACCTAAGCCCGAGGCAGCCCCAGAAACCTCGAAGCCAGCTCCCCAGCTAGTCCGCCGCCCCGCGGCCGTGAGCGAGCCCGATGAGGGCGTGCTAACAATCGCGGAGTTGCAAGACTGGATGGAAGATCTCCTGCCCAAACTAGTTGCTGCGCGCGACCTGAACTCTCTGGTCGTCACAATCATGATCTCCCTTACGTCCTTGTTGCTCGCCTGTAATGGCTAGGCCTCTTACACTCGTTGCTTGGAACGCAAATGGCGTAGCCGGGCGGCGAGCTGAGATGGCCTGCTTCGCGTGCGAGTATGACGCGGACGTAGTCCTCCTCTCCGAAACCCACCTGCGCCCCCAACACCGATTTAACCTACCAGCTTACGCTACCTATCGTACGGACCGCCCAGTGCCACTCACCCGAGCCGCATCTGGCGGCACAGCCATTCTCATCCACGGGCGATTATCTCACCGACCTCTACCTACCCCCCGACTACCCACATTGAAGCGACTGCGGTCGCAATCAGCGTAGCGGGAACCGAGCTTCGGCTGGTCTCCGTCTACAACAAACCTGGCCTGGTGCCAAATCCCCAGGAGCTTGACGCGCTCCTTAACCATGATCTACCAACCATTGCAGTCGGAGACATGAACTGCAAAGACCCGTCTTGAAATAGTCGCTTGACTAATCAAAGCGGTCGTGCTCTCGCCCAATACGCCTCGACCAGGCCTGACGTCCTCGTCATCGGCCCGGCCGAACCGACATACATCCCCGCCAACCCTGCCAACCAGCCAGACGTTCTCGACATAGTTATTGTCAAGGACGCTGTCTGCCCCATCCTGGTCGAGGCCATCTCAGCCCTATCGTCCGACCACAACCCGCTGGTTGTGACGCTCCGACGAACAAGCGACTCCCCGCCTGCCCGTCCTTGTAAGAGAGTCAACTGGCGCTCTTACCACGACGAGCTGTGCCGTAGGTTCCCATCAGCCCCCGAGGCACCAGCGCCCTCTCGAAGGGAGCTGGACCGCCAAGTCACACATCTCCATGACACTCTTACCCGCTGCATGGATACCCACTCTTACACTGTCCCAGCACATCGTAGGAAGTCTCAACTCCCTGGCGAAGTCCAAGAAGCCATCAGCCAGCGGCGGCGCCTTCAAAACACTCGCGATCCCGCTGTCAAGCGGCAGTATCGCCGACAGTCTGATTACTTAAAGCAACTCCTGCTTGATGTCAATCAGCATAGCTGGGACAATTACCTTGAATCCCTGGAAGGCGACCACGCCTCCGTCTGGCAGGCTACTGGTCGCCTCCTTGGCGAAAAGAGGACTCGCCACCCCCTTGACTCCCCGACGGGTGTTGTTCATTCACCGGAGCGCAAGGCTGAGGTCTTCGCAAACTCCGTTGAGGAACAATTTACCCCTCACAGAGGCGTCTTCGATGCGGACCACATGGCTCGCGTCGAGGACTTCCTCGAAAACTATCTCGCCCAACCTTTGACGGATCCCCCACCCCCTTTGAAAAAGCCGATCTCGTCCATGATATCGCACGGCTGAATCCTAAGCGGGCCTGCGGCCCGGACAGAATAGGAGCGACCGCCCTAAAGAATGCCCCATCAGTTGTCACTGACCATATTCTGGACGTGTTCAACTCATGTCTCCGCCTCAATTACTTCCCTCGCCTGTGGAAAAATGCAAGGGTAATCATGATCCCTAAACCCGGGAAATCTCGCATGTTCCCTGAAAATTATCGCCCCATCTCACTACTGCCCGTGTTATCGAAGGTGTTTGAGCGCCTCCTGCACGCCCGTGTTGTACCGCTGCTTGATGGGTTCATCCGCAGCGAACAGTATGGGTTTCGCAGGGAGCATTCAACCACCCTACAACTAGTCCGCGTCGTTACCCAGTTCTCTGACGCTGCAAACAAAAAGCTGCACACCGCAGCCGTCCTCTTGGACTTTAGTAAGGCCTTCGACCGTGTCTGGCACGAAGGTCTGCTCTATAAACTGGCACACACGCCCCTTCCCGCATCTACTGTGAGACTGTTCTGGTCGTATCTCCGCGGCCGGACTTTTCACATTAGCGTAGATGGCGCGGTCTCTTCTGACCGCCCCATAGACGCTGGCGTTCCCCAAGGATCAGTCCTCGGCCCGGTTCTGTACCTTGTGTACACGAACGACTTGCCCGTATATCCCAATGTCACTCTTTCCCTTTTTGCTGACGATGCCATGTATCACTACAGCTCGCAGAACCCTGGTTTTGCTAGCACAGTGATACAACGCCAACTCGACCTTCTGCCTCCCTGGCTACGTAAGTGGCGCGTGGCGATCAACGCGGAGAAATCCGAAGCGATCAGCATCACGCGCAAGCGGACCGCATGCCAGCCCCTAACCCTAGATGGGAACCCTATCGCTTGGAAGAAGTCTGTGAAGTACTTAGGAGTGTCTATCGACAGTCGACTAAGCTTCGCCGGCCACGTCCAAACCAAACTCCGACAAGCCCGTGGCGTCAGAGCCAAAATCTTTCCCCTTATCTCGCGCAGAAGTCCCCTCTCACTGCGCACTAAACTCACCCTTTATCTCCTGCTTATCAGAACAGTATCCACCAACGCAGCCCCAGCGTGGTGGCCCCTCTTATCTGCCACAACGAAGCGTAAGCTGGAACAGTTCCAAAACAGTTCCGTCCATATCCTCTCCAACTCGCCCTGGTTTGTTTGTAACAGAGCTATCAGGACGGGCCTCCGTCTGAAAACGGTGGAAGAGTTTGTCTTCAGACTCTCTGTGGGCCTCTTCTTCCGGGCTGCAGACTCCCAATACCCCCACTTACGTGACCTGGCCAGGGACGAAGGTCCCCCTTGCCACGTAGTCAAGAGACCCGCACTCTGCTGGACGACCCCCCATAGTCTCCTACATAGGGCCCTTCTCCTGAGGGAGTCAACACCCTACCGCCAGTACACTACCTAACAGATCACCTACCACACCACAGACATCACCTTAAACCTCACTCTGCCCTGAATGGTCTGCCCTGGTCATTTGCGGCCTCGGCGGGGTTGTCTTATGTTAGTTGTGCAAGTGCCTTCTTTCATCAGGCGCCCGCCCTGGATACGCAACGGGCCTGCGCTGATCACCGCTACGCGGACAGTGGGGCCACGTCGGAGACAGCAGCGCTGGCCAACCGGTCCTCATATGTACCGGGAGGTTTCTCCGCTGTGACTCGGACGCGTCACCGCTGGCTTCAGGGCCCAAACACTACCAGACTTTGGCTAGGCTGAGCACCTCAATTGTGAGATCCTCTCCCCTACCCAACTGCAAAAGGAGCACACCATCCCACCCACTTGACCTTGTTTTTCCGAAAGTCCTTGAGAGAGGCCGACCTTCTTGCAGTCATCGGAGGAGTCACTCCGGGCGCTGCTACCATGCAGGGGCCTTGAGCCCCGTCCCCCCATTAGCTACAAGCTACAAGCTCGAAGGTTCATAGCGACGGACGCATTCTTATGAATATGGATGGACTCCAGATGCAGGCGAGTGAAGTAACCCCGGACAGAAGACAACACCCGGGCTTCATCAAACATCACCCGGTGATCGTCGTGGGAAAGAGCGTGTTCAGCGACTGCGGACTTCTCCGGCTGGCCCAGGCGGCAGTATCTCCGATGTTCAGAGAGGCGCGTCCGGACACTACGCTTCGTGGTGCCTATGTAGACCTGGTCACACGTACAAGGAATACTGTACACCCCGCACGACGAGAGCGGATCCCTGGCGTCTTTTACCGGTCGCAGGAACTGTTGGATCTTTTTGGTTGGCTTGAAGATCGTCCTGACGCCCCGTTTACTCAGCAACTTGCCAATGCGGTCAGTCACGCCACGGATGTAGGGCAAGACAGCAGAGCCAACAACCTCGGGCGACACCGACTCGTCCGGCCTACCAGATCTTCTCGGCCGGGCAGCTCTCCTAACCTCCGCAGCAGAATAGCAGTTGGACTGCAGTGCTTCCTCGAGATGCCGAAACTCATCTTCGAGATACCGGGGCTCACAGATTCTTTTTGCCCGGTCTACTAGTCTTCAGCACCGCCCTCTTCTGCCTAGGATGATGATTGGAGGACTTGTGCAGATATCTGTCGGTGTGCGTTGGCTTCCTATAAACTTTACGCCCCAAGCTGCCATCGGTCCTTTTCAGGACCAACACATCCAGAAATGCCAATTGATCACCGCTCTCGCGCTCCATCGTAAACTGTATGCGCGGGTGCACAGCGTTCAGATGTCCAAGGAAGCGTTCCAACTCTTCATCCCCATGGCTCCAGACCACAAAAGTGTCGTCAACATACCGCAGCCAACACTTGGGCTTCAGTGGCGCAGATGAAATTGCCAACTCTTCAAATTTTTCCATGTAGAAGTTTGCAACCACAGGGCTGAGAGGACTTCCCATCGCGACGCCATCCAACTGTTCATAAAAGCCGCCGTTCCACTGGAAGTAGGTCGTTGTTAGGACCTGCCGGAACAAAGTAGTGATGTCCGCCGGGAACAGTTCACCTATATACCCCAAGACCTCCTGAACAGGGACCATGGTGAAAAGAGAGACCACATCAAAACTCACTAGCACGTCGCCAGGCTCCAGCACCAACTCCCGGATCCTCCGGAGGAAATGAGAAGAGTCCCGGACGAAAGAATCCGTCTGCCCGATGTGCGGCTTGAGCAATCCAGTGAGGTGCTTAGCCAAGTTGTACGTAGGCGAGCCAATAGCACTAACGATGGGCCTCAGCGGAACGTCTTCCTTATGGATCTTCGGTAAACCATAGAGACGAGGGGGAAGGGCGGACGGCCGTCTTCACATCAGACGCTAGAGAAGATTGCTTTACCAAAGAATCCGTTTTTCTTAAAACAGTAGCAGTCGGATCTTTGTTCAGCCTCCGATAAGTGGCCGGATCTAATAAACCCTCAATCTTCCGCTGGTAGTCTTCGGTGTTCAAGACCATAGTAGCGCTCCCCTTATCCGCCGGCACAATGACAATGGAGTCATCCCTTCTCAAATCCCTCAAGGCTCGCAATTCCGCCGACAGAAGATTGCATTTTGGCGGAGCGGCCCTTCTAAGGGCCCTAGAAGCTTCCAATCGTATCTCATCTGCCTGGTCTCGGGGTAGTCCTCGGATACCTGCTTCCACGCTCGCAACTATTTCCTCCACCGGTACTGTCTTCGGGGTAACCGCAAAAGTCTCACCTTTGGCTAACACCGAGGTCTCGTGTGGTGTCAGCTGACGGTTCGAGAGATTAACGACCATCCTGTCGCGATCTTGTACTCTTTCCCTGATGTTCTGGGAACTATAACGTTCGAATTTTTCACGCTGTCTCTGGCTGGTACTGGTATAACACGCCTCGAAAGCATTGTACGTGAGACCATCCAACATCTCCCAATCCTGTCGTTGGAGGGAACTGCTGAGTTGTAAGTGCAGCTTCAACAGGTTCTGATCATTTAACGCCAACTCTTTCCGCGTATGGTGTATGCGCTCACGCAGCATGGCATGTTCCGTTCTCCTGTAGATCCTATTGGCCTGTGGCGTGTTAAAAATCTGTCTATGTCGTAGGAACCTAGGAACGGTTCCCGAGTCTCTGCAACGAAGTAAAAAGGCCAAGGAACACAGCAGACTGGCTTTCTTCTTTCGTAGCGTCTCCAGCTTTCTAATTTTGTTGAAAACCTCCTCACCGTAGAGGTTCTTAATTTTAGTACGTAGGCTTTCACGGCCGGTGTCATTATAATTATCTAAAACTTCCGGGCTGAAAGGCCGTGGCCGAGTGCTTGATCTTCTACAGCTAAACGTTTCGGCCACACCACCGGTGGCCATCTTCAGTAGCAAAAAAGTGTTCGAAATAGATGGTACGCCGAACACGTCTCCCAATGAACTGGGAACAAGCAACAGTGAGTTATTATTTTTCGCTCTGGGCTTTGCGGGTGTGCGTCGCAGAGACGAACCGCTCGGTATCTGAGTTCCGAGCTGCCTTCTGGAGCTCCTGCCTCGTGGCCCTGCCCAAGTAGGGCGTGTGCTCTATAGCAGGCCGATTCTCGGCTGTTGTGCTAGCCTACGCTAGCGCAGTATACACCGAGGGCGTTTCCACGAATCACCTGGGCGTATACGGTACCTTCCCAGCCTAGTCACTAGAGGATTGCCTGGGAACCTCGCCGCACGTGCATAAAATTTGCGTGCAAGCCGCCTGAATGTGTCGTCTAAGGAGCGGACGCCAAGTCCTCTCCTTAGAAGGCGGGATGAAAAGCGACGGGGGACTTTGGCCGCTAGCCGAAGACCCCTGTCGAGGACGCTCTGCAACTTCTTTTTATGCATTGCGGCGAGGTAACCCCAGACCGGGCAGGCGTAGGTAATGACCGGCAGCAGATACGCGCCGACGATCATCCTACCCAATTTCCTGGTCATGGCTGAGCTGATCAGGAGTGGAAACAGTGCGCACAGGCGAGTGGATGCTCGCTTAAGAACTGTCTGTGCGTGGGTACGCCAGGTGAGCCGACGGTCAAGGTGTAAGCCGAGGTACTTGACCTCGTTGGACCAGCGCAAGTACGTTCTGCCGATACGTAGTTGCCTAACGGGGTTCTTCCGTCGCTTAGAGAATTCGACGGCTACACTCTTGGTAGCGTTGAGTTGCACTCTCCAATTCTCGGTCCAGTCCACGAGCGTGTCGAGCTGGCGCTGCAGTCGTAGGACGGCCCTTTCCTCATGACGATCGGCCGTAAATACGGCCGTGTCGTCAGCGAAGAGGGCCATCTGGACTCCAGGCTGTCTCGGCACGTCGTTGACGTAGATCGAGAACAGAAGGGGGCCTAGAACATTACCTTGAGGGACGCCGGCTGTGATTCGTCTCTCGGAAGAGACTGAATCGCCAACTCTCACGCAGAAGGTCCTCTCCGTCAGAAAGCTAGCAACCAGATGGAGGTAGCAGTCCGGGAGCTGGACTTCCCTAAGTTTGAATAAAAGGCCATCATGCCATACGCTGTCGAAGGCTTTCTCAACATCTAAGAAACAGCCAACGGTCCGTTCTCTCCGACACCCGGCTTCCGTGATGCTTTCCACCAGTCTCATCAGTTGATGAGTGGTCGAATGCCCCACACGAAAGCCGAACTGTTCGGGGACCAGCACGTCAAAGTTGGTTAGATGTTCTCGTACACGACGCTGTACGAGGCGCTCAAAAACCTTGGACGTAGCGGAGAGTAGGCTGATAGGCCGGAGGTTTTCCGAGCGGGTGGTATCCTTTCCCTGCTTCGGGATCACGATAACCGTCGCCTTTCTCCATTTCTTGGGAAAGTAGGCCAGTCTAAGACACGCGTTGAACAAATCAGTCAAGAATTGAACTCCAGGCTCGGGAAGAAGTCGTAGAGCGGTGTTGGTAACACCGTCCGGGCCTGGAGCTTTTCTTGGCTGAAGTTCAGCGAGCCGATCTGAGACCTCTTCGAAAGAGATGGGTTCGGGCTCCACCGTGATCGGAAGAGACAGAAAGTCTTCCACAGCCATCTCGACTTGTTCGTCGAAGTTCCAGTCCATGGGCGGGTTGGGAGCGAACTGTCGCTCGAAACACAAGCCCAAGTACTCGGCTTCTCCTCCGGGCGACCCAGGAGTCGACCGAACGGTCCAACAATGGCGGGAAGTGGAGGTCGACGCCTCCGTCCCGTCAATGCTGTAGGTATTCTGTACGGGTGACTTTGCGGGTCCGCATCCCCCGTTCGGGCCACGTCGAGTTCCCAACAGCTACGTCGGAACGCCTTCAGACTGCCACGCAGTCGTCCGGTGAGCCGATTGTATGCTGCCTTATCGACCGGATCACGGGTCCTCTGCCAACGTTTCCGGAAGTAATTCCTCTCGCGAGCGAGAAGAAAGACTTCCTCAGGGATGCGTTGGTAGTCAGGCGTGAAGCCAGCTCGCGTACGTGAAGACACGCCTATAGCCGAGATGATTGCCTCTTCGATTCCCGCAACTGCTTCGTCTAGGAGGCGAACGGAATCGAGTGGGGCCGCTGGCGGCAATCTACGGCACAAGGCCGCGCCGTAGCGATCCCAATCGATAACCTTCTTCTTGTCAGAACGTGCATAGGCGTGCTGGGTAGCGACGTGGACCAAGATAGGGTTGTGGTCGGATGTCAGCTCCGTAAGTGAGAATACCTCGACCGGACAAACAATTCCTTGGGTCACCGCGATATCCAGAACATCGGGAGCCGCGTTAGGCCTTGACGGAAAGAACGTGGGTTGCGCTGGACCAAGCACCATCGCCCGGCGCGATTCAACAAAACTGAGCAAGCGCCTCCCGTTCGGAGTAGTCAGGCGACTATTCCAAACGCGATGCTTGCAATTCAGATCGCCGGCCAAAATTACCCTTCGATGGGAATCGAAGATGACGTCCAGGTCGCCGACAAGGAGTTCAGCTTGCGGGGGCTTGTATGCTGAAACTACGAGGACGCCGCCAAGAGCTCCGTGGACCTCAATGGCGGTGGCCTCTAGGTTGGTAAGCTGTGGCAAAGCGACACGATGATGACCTATGGAGGTCCTCACCGCGATCGCCGTGCCGCCTCCTCGTCGGCCAACTCGGTCATCCCGATAGACCACGTAATTTGGTAATCGAAACCGGTTCGCCGGGGTCAGGTGGGTTTCCCCGAGGAGAAGTACGTCGGGTTTGAACCGAGCCAGGAATTCAAGAAGGTCGGAATGCTTGGAACCGATGTTGTTAGCATTCCAGGCTACGAGCGAGAGATCTCGTCTAAGGGCTCGGTTCATAGAAGACCTATTACTTTGCAGGCTTCCACCAAGAGTATAATTCTCTCAGTTGGGTCAGCAGTTTCTCGGATGGACCTGAAGGTGGATGCGACTTTCTTGAGGTCGTAGCCAGACAGAAAGTCGCGGACGAACTGTGCGTCATCGGAAATGACGGACTGGGCGGTTTGCCTGGAAACTGAGGCCGCGTAAGAGCGACCAGGTTTTACGGCAGATCGGGTCGTGGTGGAAACCACAGGACCAGGGGCAGACGGTTTTGAATCAGCGGCAAGAAAAGTACGCTGTTGCGCTTCGTCGGACTTGTTGTACCGGGAAGCAGGACTTTTCTTGGGCTGTGGGCAGGCAGGAGCTCGGGCCCGAGCATCCGGTGTGGTTATCCCTTTTTTGGTTTTTGTGATGCCTGCTCGCGGAAATCACGGAGGTGGCAGTGGTGGCGAGGCTACCTCTGGTTCAGAGGCGGGAGTTGGAGGTTCCGCGGAGGTGGAGGGTTGATTCTCCGGCTCCATAACCGAGATGACGGCTACAGGACTTGTCTCTGCTTCTGAAGGAGACGCGGTACGTTTTGGTGCCTTTGTAGGGGCTGAAGGTGGAGCCGGAGAGGGCGCGCGCCGTGCCGGTTGTGCCTTCGGTTGCGGCCTAGCCTGTGTTTTAGGCTGCCTCTGAGGTTGGGGCTGCATAGCTGGCTGCCTTGGCTTCGGGAGGGGCCCCTGCGGCTTTTGCTTCCGCAGGAGCTCCGCCTTGTAGACCGGGCAGTTTACATTACTTGCTGCATGGCCTTGGCCACAATTAATGCAGCGGAACTTGGTCTTGTCTGCCACAGTGCAGGCCTGGGTTGAATGTCCCAGAGAACAACGTAGACAGGCCGGGGCATTGCGGCAGACGTCGGTATGATGGCCGAACCTCTGGCACCGGTGGCACTGCGCGAGCTTGCCCTGGGGACGACTGGATTCCACCCTGACGCGGAAGCCAAACAGCCGCGTCAGGTGGAATATTTTGTCTGCAGCCTCGCCCTTCTCGAGCTGGAGACGGACGAGCGGGAGAGGTACTCGGGTTTCTGAGTGCGTGAACAGGCGGAAAATTGCCTGCACTGGGTACCCGAGGTCTTCGAGTTCCATGAGGATCTCCTGTGGATCGGTGTGCGCATCAAGCCCTCGCAAAATTACAGACAAGGGCTTGACTCGCTTACGAGAAAAGGTGTGATACTGGAGGTTGTGCGCCTGGAGGAATGCCTCGACCAAGCGATGGTCCTCGAGCTGGCGGACGACAATCTTGACCGTATCACCGCCAAGCAGCTTCAGGTCAAGCTTGTCGGCCGACAGGCCGTGGGCCGCGATCAGCCGTCTGTATAAGGCGGCGACATTGGACACGCTGTGGACATACAGGGGCGGCGCGCGACCAACAGCGGCAACAGCCGGAGCTGCTGTCGACGCAGTCGGAACCGCGGCCTGTTGGCCCTGAGAAGGTCCGATGTCCATGGCCGAGGTCTGAGAGGAAGTGGATCCAGGTGTATGGGTCCTCTTAGGCTTCTTAGCCGGGCGATTACGCCGACCAACGGTCGCGAATTCGCCCGACTCGTCCGCCGGGAGAGGAGGTAACGGGTTCGGGAGAGGATCGTCCGTCTCCATCGCCCGAGGCGATTCAGGCGAGTCGCCCAGATGGGGCAAGGCAGAGCCGAGCGACTCGGCACTTGAGCCGTTGCCTGTAGATGCTGGCCAGGTGCGGCGGCTGCCGGGCAGAGACTGCTAGGCAGTCACTGCCAGACGCCAGGGATCTCGGGTCCGGCCGAAGCTGGATTACCCGCAAGTCTTCCCTGCTCACGACGATGCGGGAGGAGCTGGGCTAACGACCAGCTTCGTTGAATACCAGTCCTTACCAAGACTGGTGACCACTGGCCCCTTTACCCCGGCGATATCCTAGCTCGCTTACCACTGGTGGGGGCTTGCAAGGATCGTCCGGGGCAGCAACAGTGAGTTAAGTTCCCAAGTTCCCAAGTTGAAGTAGGGCACAGCACAGTGCGTGCCCCAGTGACGGCAGCGTCCGGGCGAGCCCGATGACTGCCTGTTGCTGCTGTAGTGCTTGGAGCGAGACTTGTCGCAGCGAGGATAGGTACCCCCTTTTTTATTTTGGCGGAGGTGAAGGAGACGGGCTCTGATTGGCTGAACCGCTGACGCGATCCACCAATGGCCTGACAGGGAAGCCTACGCGAACGCTTAGCACGGATTGGCGGGATCTGTTCGCCCACAACGGGTCGATACACTTCCGCCAGCCCGGTAAGAGTCCGGTAGACTGCCTTATGGCGATACCGAGGCAGGCGAGAGATTGGAGGGGCGAAGTTGCCGACTGAAGGTGGCGCTAGGCACACCTAAAGCCGGCACAACGCTCGACCAATCTGTCGGCCTGCAACGGACCGGATTTGACTGGAAGGATGGTGGTGAGATCCGATTGGTCGGTGCGTGGACAGATGGTGAGAGGGCAATTTATTTTAAAATTACGGTGGGTCGTCGAGCAAAGCTCGAGGGCGGCGGCGTTTGACTGGTGGTGGTCCATCATCGTTATCGAGATGTTGGAGGTGGGGAAAGTCTGAAATGGATGCTCGATGGAAGAGGTTGAACGTAAGAGTTCGCGCAAATCCATCGAGCGACGGAATCTTCAGCCCTCGCCTGATAGTGTCATTTTTTACATACCAGGGAGAGCCGGAGATAAGGCGAAGGGTAAGGGCTTGGAAGGCTTCCATGCGTTTAACGACGTCGGGGGCGAGTTGGGTCCAAAATGCAGGCGCTGCGTACATAAGGACGGCTCGTAAAAAGAGCAGATAAATCGAGAGCTTCGTGCGCACAGGCAGTGGCCCTCGAGGCGATAGGAATGGGTAGAGTTTGGCTTTGACGCCTCGGGCGCGCTGGAGCACTGTGGATACGTGAGCTCTGAAGCTTAGGCGTCGATCAAGAGTGACGCCCAAGTACTTCACAGTACGTTGCCAAGCGATTGGACTCCCTTCAAGGGAGAGGGTCTGGCATCGGGAAGTGAGCTGACGGGAGAAGGCAATCGCCTCGGATTTCTCCGTATTGATCGCCACCCGCCATTTCCTTAGCCAGGCCGGAAGTAATGCGAGCTGGCGCTGCACCACGTCAGTCGCAAAACGAAGGTTTGCAGAACTGGTGTGGTACATCGCATCGTCCGCATAGAGAGAGAGCGTGACTCCAGGCAATACTGGCAGGTCGTTCGTGTACACTAGGTACAGAACGGGGCCGAGGACAGATCCTTGAGGAACGCCAGCGGCGACGGGGCGGACAGAAGAGTACGTCCCGTCGACGCAGATCCTAAATTTGCGGTCGCAGAGATACGACCGCATCAGATGTACAAATGAGGCAGGGAGAGGGGAGGTGGCTAGTTTATAGAGAAGGCCTTCGTGCCAGACTTTATCGAAGGCCTTACTCACGTCCAGAAGGACGGCGACAGTTTGATGGTTCCTGTTGATGGCGTCAGTGAGTTGCGTGACAACTCGGACAAGTTGAAGAGTGGTCGAATGCTGCCTGCGGAAGCCGAACTGTTCCTGCCGGATGAAATTATCCAGCAGGGGAGTAATCCGGCGATGCAGGAGGCGCTCGAACACCTTCGATAAGACTGGCAAAAGAGAGATTGGTCGATGATTCTCCGGGAGTGTACGCAGCTTGCGAGCTTTCGGCAACATGATGACTTTGGCTCGTTTCCAAGGGCTGGGATAGTAATGGAGCCGGAGACATCCATTGAACAGCACGTGTATGAGTGAAACGAGACTTGCTGGGGCGTTGAGTAGGGCCGCTGCACCAATACGGTCCTCGCCGGGCGCCTTCTTGGGGCGCAGTCGACTAATGGCCGTTTCCACTTCGGCCTCGTCGAACGGGTCGAGTGGGTCTGCGGGAGGGCGGGAAAAATAGCCAGATAGGAAGTCTGCGACCGCTGCCGAGTGGCCGGGGTCACAGACGCCTCTGTGAACGGTAAATTGTTCCTCCATGGTATCGGCAAAGACTTCTGCTTTGTCGGCCGCGGAGTACACAATCCCGTTCGGTGATCGTAGGGGGTAGTGGGTCCTTTTCTCGCCAGTGAGTCGGCGCGCAGCCTGAAAAACAGACTGTGGCGTGACTTCCAGAGACTCAAGATATGAGTCCCAACGATGAGCAGTGGCATCAAGCAGAAGCTGCTTGACAAGGTCTGATTGGGCGTTTAGCCTGCGTTTTACGGCAGGGTCCCGGGTTTGTTGCCATCTCCGGCGGAGCTGGCGCCGTTTGCGGATGGCCAGAATCACCTCTTCAGGTAACTGCGACCGTCTGTTGGGCGCAGGGACTTCATAGGTGTGGTTGTCCATAGCGGACGTGACGACTTCTTGAAGATAGTCGGCCAAGCGGTCTACATCCTCCGGGCTGGAGATGTCGACCTGGGGGTCAGATGGTACTGTTCGACCCAGTTCATCGTGGAACGATCGCCAGTTGACTCTCGTTAAACGATGGGGAGGCTGGAGAGGTGTGTCCAGCGTGGGCCGAACAGTGAGTATTACCGGGTCGTGATCAGACGAGAGGTCTGACACGGCTTCTATAGCGATAGGGTAGGCCAAGTCCTTGACAACAGCAATGTCAAGGACGTCTGGAGGTCCCCGTTGATTGGGGATATAGGTCGGTGATCTAGGACCAAGAGCGTTCACATGAGGATGACGTTGAACGTATTGGTACAGAGAGCGGCCGTATGGGTTCGAGACACGGCTGTTCCACAGGGGATGCTTACTGTTAAAGTCTCCGGCTGCGATGGTTGGTAGAGGGTCTTCTAAGAGAGCGTCCCATTCATCCTCGTCGGGCGGTGGTCCACCTCGAGGGGGGAGGTAGACAGAAACCAGTCTAACCTCCCGATCCCCGATGCAGAGAGCAACCGCCGTCGCCTCCAAGCGACGAGTCGCCGGAGGCGGCAGGGGGCGGTGGACAATGCGCCTGTGAACCAGAATGGCTGTGCCGCCAGATGCGGCACGCCGGTTCTGGACAGGCCGGTCTGTGCGGTACGTCGTGTACGCCGGAAGCTGGAACGAGTGAGCGGGAGTTAAATGTGTTTCACTAAGGAGTATGACGTCTATGTCATATTCGGTGACGAAGGCGGCCAATTCGGCACGGCGAGATAGAACGCCACATGCGTTCCAAGCCACCAGCCGAAAGGGCCTAGCCATCGAGAGGGATAAGTGAGGTCACGGAGGTGAGAATGATAACGATTAAGGACTGGACATCCTTGGCAGCAAGAATTTGCGGGATCAAGGCGTTGATCCAAGCATGCACGCGGGCGGCGAAAGTCACGTCCGAGGACGCGGCAGACGCCGGTGCCGCCTGAGGCTTGGGCGCCGGGTGCAGGAACATGATGCCATTCTGGGCAGGGGCCTTTTGTGTCGGCTGCCTAGGATTTCGGACATCTGGAGTAGATGCTGGCTGTGGCGCAGCGGGCGTGTGCTGCGAGGAAGCTGGGGGAGATGGTTTTGTCCTTTTCTTGGACGGCGCAGCAGGTTTTGGCTGCTGGGCCGCGGGCTGTGCGGCAGGCTGTGAAGCAGCTGCAGCCGCATAGCTGGGCGCCCCGGTAGACGCCGGACGAGCTGGGGCAGGCGCAGGTGCCGGTGCCGCAGCGGGGATAGGTGCCGCCGAGGCGGCAGGCCTTGATGTTTGGGGCCTAGCGGGAGGCGCAGTAGCGCGCTGCTGTGAGGACTTTGAAAGTTTCTTCAAAGCCGCAGCATAGAATCGACATGACTTCGATGACGCCGGGTGAGGTTCCCCGCAGTTGGCGCAAGTGGCGGCAGCACGAGCGAGAGGACAAGTGTCCTTCCGATGGCTATCGCCACAGCGCAAACAGCGGGTGGGGTGGTGGCAAAATGCCGATGAATGTCCGTACCTCTGGCAGTTGTAACACTGCTTCGGTCCGGCTTGGGCGTCGAATGCTTCTACCCTAACTTTCAAGTAGAATAGCATGTTGATGTCGTATACGGCCGGGTAATCACCCACCTTTCGGATTTTCACCAGGAATGCGTTTCGCGCGAGTTTCCTGCCGGGGGAGAAGAGAGGCGTAACATTGTGAACTCTAAAGCCCAAACTGGTGAGTTCATTGGAAATGAGCTCGGGCGAGGTACCTGCAGGGATACCAATTACTTGTACCTTGAGTTCCTTCTCCTCCGGCAAGGCAAAGGTGTGGTACGGGATCCCCGCGTCCGTGAGGAACTTCTGCGCTACACGAAAGCTCTCCACGGTCGTGGGGTTAAGGCGGATGGAGTTGTCACCTTGAGCCGAAGCAGTCAAGGTGCCAGAGGGAGTGCAACGGTGTAGACGCCGCATGAAATTCGCCCAATCCGAAGGCCGGGCGAAAATCAGAGGCGGGATACGCCGTTGCTGGTCAGGTTGTTGTAGGGAGGCCATGGTGGATTGCCCCGCGGTTGATCCTCGACGCGAAGTCCGACCGGATTCAGTGGAGGTGGCACTGACACGCCGTTTCCGGCTGACAGACTGCCATGCACCATCGGTATCCATGGCCGAGTCCGCGTCGTGAGTTTCCCCCGACGAGGTAGGTGTAGGGTGGTCCTGAGAAGGGCCATCCGGGAGTGATTGCGCCAGAGCGCGAGCAGGAATTGAGAGGTCCTGAGAAGGACCGACGGAAGCAGGTTGGCCCTGAGAAGGGCCGACGGAAGAAGGGTTGCGGGCAGCCATCGGCGAGGCGAAGCCTACGCCTTAGGCGGAACGGAACTAAGGACTACGACCAAGCACTACGGTAAGCAAAATACAAAAAGCAGATCACTTACCAGCAAGCTCCAGGCAGCAACGGAACACACACGAAACACTGCACGGCACAAGAACACAACACTGCACTGAACACTACACTGCACTATTATTTTCTTGAGTAGTTGTAGCACTGAACACAAAACTGTTAACTATTGCACAGATCGGAAAACTGAAAATAGCCGGAAACTGAACACTCTTGAAAACTGACAACTTCCCATTAAGAGAGAGCTTCTAGATGTTGACGCTTCCAATCGATGGGTGGTTATACAGTGAGTTATTTATTTTTTTTTTTCGCTCTGGGCTTTGCGGTTGTGCGTCGCAGAGACGAACCGCACGGGAACTGAGTTCCGAGCTACCATCTGGAGCTCCTGCCTCGTGGCCCTGCCCAAGTAGGGCGCGTGCTCTATAGCAGGCCTTTCTCGGCTGTTGTGCTAGCCTACGCTAGCGCAGTATACACCGAGGGCGTTTCCACGAATCACCTGGGCGTATACGGTACCTTCCCAGCCCAGTCACTAGAGGATTGCCTGGGAACCTCGCCGCACGTGCATAAAATTTGCGTGCGAGCCGCCTGAAAGTGTCGTCTAAGGAGCGGACGCCAAGTCCTCTCCTTAGAAGGCGAGATGAGAAGCGACGGGGGACTTTGGCCGCTAGCCGAAGCCCCCTGTCGAGGACGCTCTGCAATTTCTTTTTATGCATTGCGGCGAGGTAACCCCAGACCGGGCAGGCGTAGGTAATGACCGGCAGCAGATACGCGCCGACGATCATCCTACCCAATTTCCTGGTCATGGCTGAGCTGATCAGGAGTGGAAACAGTGCGCACAGGCGAGTGGATGCTCGCTTAAGAACTGTCTGTGCGTGGGTACGCCAGGTGAGCCGACGGTCAAGGTGTAAGCCGAGGTACTTGACCTCGTTGGACCAGCGCAAGTACGTTCTGCCGATACGTAGTTGCCTAACGGGGTTCTTCCGTCGCTTGGAGAATTCGACGGCTACACTCTTGGTGGCGTTGAGTTGCACTCTCCAATTCTCAGTCCAGTCCACGAGCGTGTCGAGCTGGCGCTGCAGTCGTAGGACGGCCCTTTCCTCATGACGATCGGCCGTAAATACGGCCGTGTCGTCAGCGAAGAGGGCCATCTGGACTCCAGGCTGTCTCGGCACGTCGTTGACGTAGATCGAGAACAGAAGGGGGCCTAGAACACTACCTTGAGGGACGCCGGCTGTGATTCGTCTCTCGGAAGAGACAGAATCGCCAACTCTCACGCAGAAGGTCCTCTCCGTCAGAAAGCTAGCAACCAGATGGAGGTAGCAGTCCGGGAGCTGGACTTCCCTAAGTTTGAATAAAAGGCCATCATGCCATACGCTGTCGAAGGCTTTCTCAACATCTAAGAAACAGCCAACGGTCCGTTCTCTCCGACACCCGGCTTCCGTGATGCTTTCCACCAGTCTCATCAGTTGATGAGTGGTCGAATGCCCCACACGAAAGCCGAACTGTTCGGGGACCAGCACGTCAAAGTTGGTTAGATGTTCTCGTACACGACGCTGTACGAGGCGCTCAAAAACCTTGGACGTAGCGGAAAGTAGGCTGATAGGCCGGAGGTTTTCCGAGCGGGTGGTATCCTTTCCCTGCTTCGGGATCACGATAACCGTCGCCTTTCTCCATTTCTTGGGAAAGTAGGCCAGTCTAAGACACGCGTTGAACAAATCAGTCAAGAATTGAACTCCAGGCTCGGGAAGAAGTCGTAGAGCGGTGTTGGTAACACCGTCCGGGCCTGGAGCCTTTCTTGGCTGAAGTTCAGCGAGCCGATCTGAGACCTCTTCCAAAGAGATGGGTTCGGGCTCCGCCGTGATCGGAAGAGACAGAAAGTCTTCCACAGCCATCTCGACTTGTTCGTCGAAGTCCCAGTCCATGGGCGGGTTGGGAGCGAACTGACGCTCGAAACACAAGCCCAAGTACTCGGCCTTCTCCTCCGGGCGACCCAGGAGTCGACCGAACGGTCCAACAATGGCGGGAAGTGGAGGTCGGCGCCTCCGTCCCGTCAATGCGGTAGGTATTCTGTACGGGTGAGATTGCGGGTCCGCATCCCCCGTTCGGGCCACGTCGAGTTCCCAACAGCTACGTCGGAACGCCTTCAGACTGCCACGCAGTCGTCCGGTGAGCCGATTGTATGCTGCCTTATCGGCCGGATCACGGGTCCTCTGCCAACGTTTCCGGAAGTAATTCCTCTCGCGAGCGAGAAGAGAGACTTCCTCAGGGATGCGTTGGTAGTCAGGCGTGAAGCCAGCTCGCGTACGTGAAGACACGCCTATAGCCGAGATGATTGCCTCTTCGATTCCCGCAACTGCTTCGTCTAGGAGGCGAACGGAATCGAGTGGGGCCGCTGGCGGCAATCTACGGCACAAGGCCGGGCCGTAGCGATCCCAATCGATGACCTTCTGCTTGTCAGAACGTGCATAGGCGTGCTGGGTAGCGACGTGGACCAAGATAGGGTTGTGGTCGGATGTCAGCTCCGTAAGTGAGAATACCTCGACCGGACAGACAATTCCTTGGGTCACCGCGATGTCCAGAACATCGGGAGCCGCGTTAGGCAGTGACGGAAAGAACGTGGGTTGCGCTGGACCAAACACCATCGCCCGGCGCGATTCAACAAAACTGAGCAAGCGCCTCCCGTTCGGAGTAGTCAGGCGACTATTCCAAACGCGATGCTTGCAATTCAGATCGCCGGCCAAAATTACCCTTCGATGGGAATCGAAGATGACGTCCAGGTCGCTGACAAGGAGTTCAGCTTGTGGGGGCTTGTAAGCTGAGACCACGAGGACGCCGCCAAGAGCTCCGTGGACCTCAATGGCGGTGGCCTCTAGGTTGGTAAGCTGCGGCAAAGCGACACGATGATGACCTATGGAGGTCCTCACCGCGATCGCCGTGCCGCCTCCTCGTCGGCCAACTCGGTCATCCCGATAAACCACGTAATTTGGTAATCGAAACCGGTTCGCCGGGGTCAGGTGGGTTTCCCCGAGGAGAAGTACGTCGGGTTTGAACCGAGCCAGGAATTCAAGAAGGTCGGAATGCTTGGTACCGATGTTGTTAGCATTCCAGGCTACGAGCGAGAGATCTCGTCTAAGGGCTCGGTTCATAGAAGACCTATGACTTCGCAGGCTTCCACCAAGAGCATGAATCTCTCAGTTGGGTCAGCAGTTTCCAGGCGGGCTCGGATGGATCTGAAGAGAGATGCGACTTTCGGGAGGTCGTAGCTAGACAGAAAGCCGCGGACGAACTGTGCGTCATTGGAACTGACGGACTGGGTGGTTTGCCTGGAAACTGAGGCCGCATAAGAGCGACCAGGTGTTACGGCAGATCGGGTCATGGTGGAAGCCATAGGACCAGGGCCAGACGGTTTTGGATCAGCGGCAGGAAAAGTACGCTGTTGCGCTTCGTCGGACTTGTTGTACCGGGAAGCAGGACTTTTCTTGGGCTGTGGGCAGGCAGGAGCTCGGGGCCGAGCATCCGGTGTGGGTATCCCTTTGTTCCTGGGTTTGATGCCTGCTCGCGGAAATCGCGGAGGTGGCAGGGGCGGCGAGGCTACCTCTGGTTCAGAGGCGGGAGTAGGAGGTTCCGCGGAGGTGGAGGGTTCATTCTCCGGCTCCAAAACCGAGATAACAGCTACTGGGCGTGTCTCTGCTGTGGAAGGAGACGCGGTACGTTTAGTTGCCTTTGTAGGGGCTGGAGGTGGAGCCGGAGAGGGCGCGCGCCGTGCCGGTTGTGCCTGAGGTTTAGGCCTAGCCTGCATTTTAGGCTGTCTAGGTTGGGGCTGCATAACTGGCTGCCGTGGCTTCGGGAGGGGCCCCTGCGGCTTTTGCTTCCGCAGGAGCTCCGCCTTATAGACCGGGCAGTTTACGTTAGACGCTGCGTGGCCTTGACCACAATTTATGCAGCGAAATTTGGTTTTGTCTGCCACAGTGCAGGCCTGTGTTGAATGTCCCAGAGAACATCGGAGACAGGCCGGGGCATTGCGGCAGACGTCGGTGTGGTGGCCGAACCTCTGGCACCGGTGGCACTGCGCGAGCTTGCCCTGGGGACGACTGGTTTCCACCCTGACGCGGAAGCCAAACAGCCGCGTCAGGTGGAAAATTTTGTCTGCAGCCTCGCCCTTCTCGAGCTGGAGACGGACGAGCGGGAGAGGGACTCGGGTCTCTGAGTGAGTGAACAGGCGGAAAATTGCCTGCACCGGGTACCCGAGGTCGCGGAGTTCCATAAGGATCTCCTGAGGATCAGTGTGCGCGTCAAGCCCTCGCAAAATGACAGACAAGGGCTTGACTCGCTTAGGAGTGAAGGTATGATATTGGAGGTTATGTGCTTGGAGGAAGGCCTCGACCAAGCGATGGTCCTCGAGCTGGCGGACGACAATCCTGACCGTATCACCGCCAAGCAGCTTCAGGTCAAGCTTGTCGGCCGACAGGCCGTGGGCCGCGATCAGCCGTCTGTATAAGGCGGCGACATTGGATACGCTATGGACGTACAGGGGCGGCGCACGACCAACAGCGGCAGCAGCCGGAGCTGCTGTCGAAGTAGTCGGAACCGCGACCTGTGGGCCCTGAGAAGGTCCAATGTCCATGGCCGAGGTCTGTGAGGAAGTGGATCCAGGTGCGTGGGTCCTCTTGGGCTTCTTAGCCGGGCGATTTCGCCGACCAACGGTCGCGAACTCGCCCGACTCGTCTGCCGGCAGAGGGGGAAGCGGGTTGGGGAGAGGATCGTCCGTCTCCATCGCCCGAGGCGAATCGGGCGAGTCGCCCAGATGGGGTAGCAAGGCGGGGCCGAGCGACTCGGCACTTGGGCCGTTGCCTGTAGAAGGCATGCTGGCCAGGTGCGACGGCTGCCGGGCAGAGACTGCTAGGCAGTCACTGCCAGACGCCAGGGATCTCGGGTCCGGCCGAAGCCGGATTACCCGCGCGTCTTCCTTGTTCACGACGATGCGGGAGGAGCTGGGCTAACGACCAGCTTCGTTGAATACCAGTCCTTACCAAGACTGGTGTCCACTGGCCCCTTTACCCCGGCGATATCCTAGCTCGCTTACCACTGGTGGGGGCTTGCAAGGATCGTCCGGGGCAGCGCTACCTAACAGTCGTGAACAAGTTAGGAATTACACACTGGAAATGCGGCACTCACCAGGTGAGCCCAGAGCAATCCACTTCTTTCCTGTCCGGCAAGATGTTGTTCCGGCGCAGGTGGTCCTTACAAGGGCAAACTTCGGCCAGCTGCTTCTTCTACCAGCTACTAAGTTCACCGGCAGCAGCTGGCTTGGTTCCCACGAAGAGAAGAGTTATTCCTCGTCGAAAGGCGAGGTGGCCGAAGGCAGCAAAGCCGTAGAAGGTCCAGCGAAGAGAGCTGAGAAGAGCAGTCCAAGGAGAGCGTCCTGTTCAGATCAGAAGCTGGAGCAGAAGTGTTCTATTCTTACAGTGAGTTAAGGCTACGATGTCTCTATTTATAACTTTTTGGCCGCTTAAGGTGTATCACGCGGACCAATGAGAAGCCAGCTCATCATTCTCCATTCTGATTGGCCATGGAAAATAAACCATGCCAGACACTATTTAAGGCGATGCTTTCACCTCGGCGGTTCATACCGGGGAGTCTACCTAGAGCATTTGCCCGGGTAGGCTGTGACTGTTTTTGCTCTGCAAAATTTTGTCAAATTGTGCGGAAATATTGAGTTTTCAACATTTTTATTATCATCATCGTATTCAGCATCATCAACACTACAAGTATCACCAACAGTTCAGTGCAAATCAGTTTTATTTAATCTGTGCGGGAGTGTTTTTTGTTTCCGTGTGCTGTGCGGTCTGTGTTGTGTTCTATTGTTGCCTGTGGATAGTTCAGTGTCTGGTGATCCCTCTATCCTAGACTAGCGTAGACGTTCATTTCGGCTTGTCCGAAATGGCGTCGAATACGCCCCCGAATCCTCTGCCGGCGCCGCTTGTCTCCTTAATGGAAACGTGTTCAACCGGCTTCCGTTCTACTCCACTTCCTCACGACAGTGAAAGTGATAATAGTGCGGTAGAAATGTGCAGTGTTGGGTCGGGGGACGGACAGTTCTCGCTCGTGCAAGGCAAATCTGCCAAGCGCAAGCGAAAGCTGGCCCAAACTCCGGATGGATGATGGATGGATGGATGCACGGGCGTCTTGCGCCCTAATTTGTGCGCGTTGTCCAGGCCTAAGCCTGATGAACGCCAGGTGCCAACAGTTCAGCGCGGTCGTTTGCTCTGCTCAAGGATGTTAAGGTGCAGTCCGCGGGTCCATGATAAATTAACATGGCCACCACGGTGGCAAGCTAGTGCTTTGCTTCAGCCAATTGTCCGGCCAAGGCGCGACACCATGGTCCCCTCAGGCTAGCCTTTGGGAACGTGGTGACACACTGGCGAGGACAAGAAGCTCGAGCGCCCTAGGGCGTCGGCCGAAATGGTGGGTAATGTCACCGAGACAGCCAGCTTTCGCAAAGAAGGCACTTGCACAACCTCGCGGGAGCTCATGTCTCAGGTCATTACCTTACCAAATCAACAAAGCAGGTGCTGGCGGGGAACTTAATCATGATCAAGGCTTCAGCCAATCGCAACGCCTGGTCGCGTCTCATTGGTCGCCGGGACATAGCCCACGGAAACTCAGAAACGCGCCGGCGAATACAAGAGGCTCGTCCGCCCGAAGGCAGCGGCCGAGTCGGCGGAACTTGTCACCGGGGCAGTCGGCTTTCGCAAGGAGGCATTTGCACAACCTCGCGAGATCCCATGTCCCGGATCGAGGCCCTGCCGAATCGGCAAAGCCGATGCTGGCAATAAATCTATCCATTCAATCCGCCGCAGCATGATTGACTACAGTTTCGGCAGGCGCAGGTGGTGATTGATGGTGATCGGTTCAGATTTCCAGAAGGTTGGGGGGATTCGTTTCTGGGGGTTCATGTGATGAACTTAGGGGGGGTCGTCTAGCAGCGCCCTAGGGCGCCTGACGCGGCGAGGAGGCGGAGCATTCTCCATGCTGTTAAGCCTTCGGAGGTGCGGGTAAGAGGACTCGCCTGCCTTGGCGAACAAATTCGTTGCCAGGGACCAGACGAAGACCTCTAAGGTGGGAACACGGAGACCCCGATGTATGGCGGTATTTCGCACATACCACGGGGACCCCGTGAGGGAGCGTAGGGTCCAGTTCTGAAATGTAGTCAGCCTATGCCTGTTGGTGGCCGACAGGAGAGGCCACCAGGCGGGTGCCGCATAAGTGAGTACTGTTCGGAGGAACAGTAGATACAATGTAAGTTTGGTACGGACAGCCAGGCAGCTGTTCCGCGAAAGCATAGGTGATAGTTTGGCTCTGACGCCACGAGCCAAGTTGAGGGTTGAGGTCACGTGGGCGTTGAAGTTTAAGTGCCGATCAAGCCGAACACCTAGGTACTTCACCGTCTCGGTCCAGTTGATGGGTCTCCCCTCTAAGGAGAGGGATTGGCATCGGGAAATGGACTTATGAGTAAAGCAGATCGCCTCGGATTTCTCCGTATTGATCGCTACCCGCCATTTCCTTAGCCAGTCCGGAAGCATAGCCAACTGGCGTTGTAACATTACGCTCGTCCGCAAAGGCGAAGCGAGCTAAAATGAAACATCGCGTCGTCGGCAAATAGAGATAACGTGACCCCGGGATAAACAGGCAGATCGTTCGTGTACAGTACGTACAGAACGGGGCCGAGGACAGATCCTTGTGGGACGCCGGCGGCGACAGGGCGAACCCGAGAGAACGCCCCATCTACGCTGATCCTGAAGGTGCGATCCGTCAGATAGGATCGGAGCAAGTGGACGATAGATGTCGGGAGTGGCGAATGCGCCAGTTTGTAGAGCAGGCTTTCGTGCTAGACTTTATCGAAGGCTTTGCTCACATCCAACAGGACGGCGCCTGTTGCCTGATGATTGTTGGCGGCGTCGGCTAGACAGGTGACAACCCGTACTAGCTGAAGAGTAGTCGAGTGCCTCGGCCTAAACCCAAACTGCTCCTCGCGGATGAAACCATCCACCAGGAGCCGAATACGGGCCAGGAGAAGACGCTCGAATACCTTCGAGATTACTGGCAATAGTGATATCGGGCGGTAGCTTCCAGGTAGCGTGGGCAGCTTTTTAGATTTCTGGATCATGATGACATTAGCAGTTTTCCACAGGCGGGGGAAGTACCTCAGCCGGAGACAGGAGTTGAACAGCTCAAGAAGAACGTCAACTGCCGAAGGCGGGAGATTCTGCAACGCAGCGGCGCCGATGCGATCGGGGCCAGGGGCCTTTCTCTTTTTCAGTCGGCTTAGGACAGACGCAAGGTCATCCTCGTCGACCGAATTAGGAGGATCATTGGGGGGAGCAGAAAAGTATCCAGATGGGAAATCCCTGACGACGGCCGTATGAGCCGGGTCAGAAATGCCTCTATGGACGGTGAACTGTTCCTCAATACAGTCGGCGAAGACTTCCGCCTTGCCTTCTGCAGAGTATACAGTGCCGTCCGGGGTATTCAAGGGATGGCGAGTCCTCTTTTCGCCTTTTAGTCTACCAGCGGCTCTCCATACGGAGGCGTGGTCGACTTCCAAGGACTCCAAATAGGAGTCCCATCGATTCGCGTTTACGTCAAGCAGAAGCTGCGAGACGTGTTCCGACTGGGCTCGAAAACGCCGTCTAGCGGCAGGGTCACGTGTATGCTGCCATCTGCGGCGGAGCTGGCGCCGTAATCGGATGGCTTGGAGAACTTCCGCAGGAAGGTCGGAGCGTTTATTACTCACCGGAACAGTATAGGTGTTCTTGTCCATTGCAGACTGGACGAGGTCCTGGAGCTGATGTACCCGGAGATCCACGTCGTCACAGAGACGAGTGGGTCCGGAGGGACAGATGGCAACTGCCTGGCCAGATCATCATGGTAGGATCCCCAATTGACTCTCCTAACAGGATGATCGGGAAGTGTGTCGGTTCGGACGGGCCGATGATGAGGACACTGGGATCATCTTCAACAGCCCTACGGAGAGAATTGCCGTAGGGGTTTGACGTTCTGGTGTTCCAAGAGGGATGCTTGGCGTTAAGGTCTCCGGCTACGATGGTTGGGAGATCGCTGTCTAGGAGGGCGTCCCACTCCTCATGCGGTGGAGCTCGATGGCCGGGCGGGTGGTACGCAGAAACAAAGAGAATGTGATGAGAGTGACGTGACGATTCGACTGCTAGATCTCGAAGTGGACACACATCAACACAGCATTCGAACAACGCAGAAGAGGAACGCCTCGTCCTCTACACTACTGCAATGAAGAGGCCATCCGCTCAAGCTACTGCGGCGGCAGTGAAGAAGAAACCGCCGGACCAAGAATCGCCTCATCGCCAGCGCCAACATCAGAGAGCTGCAGCGATGGAAATGGATATCGACCAACCGCCTTGCCAGCAAGACGAAGCCAAGCAGCACACAACTGGGACCTGCCGTGCAGTGCCGGTAAGTGTGTTAGGTAGCGCTGTCCAGCGAAACCCGGGGAATCCGAGAGTAGGACTCACCAATAGAGATGCGCATTGTGCCGCCACTGTGACGGTGTCACAGTTCGGCCCCCGGGTACCCGCTGGACAAAGAGCCGAGTTAGTCGGCAGTAGCCCCGCTGTTAGTGTCCCCAAAGCACTGTGCGGCAGCATCGAGCCCCCCGGCCGGCCACTTGGGCCAGCCGGGAACCCTACGACTTGCGCGGGAAGCCCTGCTGAACCCGCGCAAGTACGTGAGCAAAATCGGTCCTTATTAGGGCCGACCAAGCCCGCTAAGGCCGGACCTTCCGGCTGCACGGCCGCTAGTAGGCCAAGCAGCCCAAATCCTCTGCCGGAGTCTGACTCCCCAGATATGGAGACCTCGGCTTCCACCGACTGGGTGGCAGTAGGGCGCGGTGGCAAGCCGCGAAAGTCTCCTTCCCTGACCTCCTTGAGTTCGGCCACGGACTCGGCGGCACTCCAAGCCTCCGCTGAGGTTGCGCCTAGTCGCACCTCCGAAGGAAGGGTCCCGCCGGTGTTCGTTACGAACGTCAGGGACGTGATCGGCTTCGTTCGCCGACTCCGTAAGACCGTTGCGCTGGCAGATAACGCATCTGTCAAGCTCCTTGCGAGCGAGACTGTGCGCGTTACCTGCCGCAGCGCATCGGAGCACTTCGGAGTGGTCCAGTGGCTGGAACGTGAATCGTTCCAGTTCCACACTTACACATTAAACCGCACCAAGCCTGTAGCCCTCGTCCTTCGGGGCCTGGACATACAGGCGGATCCGCAGGTCGTCGCTGACGAACTGTGCGACGCGGGGTATAAGGTTGTGGGAGCCTCACGGCTGTACACCACTTATGGCTCGCGTCGACCACTCCCGCTGATAAGACTCCTGGCAGAGAAGGGCGAATCCTCCCAGGCCTTATTAGATTTAAAACGGCTTTTCGGGCTCTGCGTAAGCGTCGAGCCCTGCCGTCAGACCGGGCGACTTTCCCAGTGCCACAGGTGCCAGCGGTTCGGCCATAGCAGCTTCGGTTGTCGGAACGCGCCGACCTGCGTCCGCTGTGGAAATGACCACTTGACGCAGGCCTGCGCTGTCCCGGCCAACCACCGATATTGTATAAACTGTGGCGGCGCCCATGCTGCAAATAACAGGCGCTGCCCAGTATATAGCGAGCAGCTGGACAAACTCAAGAAACCAGTCCAGCCTAAGCCTCGACATGTTGTTAGACAACCTGTAAAACCGGCCAAAGCCGCTGAACCTGTGGTCCGGAAACCAGCCCCTAGGTCTGCTCCGGTTCCGAAACCCAGCAGTGCAGTGAGCCCGAGCAAAGCTCCACAGGCCAAATCAACCATCGCGCCCCCGGAACCGGAACGCGAAGTCCCCCATTATACCCAAGTCCCGCTGCCGGACAACGAGGAAATTGATCCTCCATTGCCGCCGCCACCCAAGCCTAGATTCCCCAGATCGGGCAAGAAAGTTAGGAAACCGGCCAAGAACACGGGCCAGCCTAAACCACCTGCCACTGGACCCAAGCCCGTCCTCCAAAAGCCAGAGCGGCCACCCGCTCCAGTACCAGCCCCCAAGGCTTCCACCGTCTCGCCCCGCCGCAGCTATGCAGCTGCCGCCAAGCGTTCTCCCCCGGCCTCATCTTCCGATGATCTCGCCGTAGTATCAGACTTTCTGGCAAGCTACGACTTGCAGAAAGTAGCCCAGACTTTCCTTAAAATCAAGGAACGCTTGGCAACAGCCTCGCCCCAAGATAAGTTCCTCCTCTTGGTGGAAGCATGCCGTGTTACAGGTCTGTTATGAACGGACAACCACGGCAATCCCTCAAGCGAGACCTCGAGCTCGTGGCGTGGAACGCCAACGGCCTCGCTTCCCGGCATTCTGAGCTCTTAGAGTTCGTTGCCCGTCACAAGCCCGACGTGCTTCTTCTTGGCGAGACGCACCTGACCCCGCATCGTCGTTTCCGACTACCCAACTACGTGTGCCACCGGGACGACCGGTCGGGTCGCGCAGGAGGGGGCACAGCCATCGCGGTGAAGGCGAGTCTTCGCCATCACCGCGTTGTCCTGCCTCAGCGGCGGAACCTCGAGTGCACCGCGGTCGAGCTCCATGGTGCTCTCGGCGGTCTACTCGTGGTTTCCGCCTACAAGCCTCCACACACGGAGCTCCTGTCGAACGATCTGGAGGCCGTCTTTGGAGCACACAGGAGGGTAGTCCTGGCGGGCGACCTGAACTGTAAGCACCCCGATTGGGGGAGCCGCTTGGCGAACCCAAACGGGACCCGCTTACGCAGGTATGCTGATGCGGCTCGGGTCACAGTCATGGGTCCTACCGGGCCTACGTACTATCCCTCTCGGGCTAACTCCCGCCCTGATGTACTGGACATTGCCGCGGTCAGGGGCGTTTATTGCCCGGTCCACGTCTCCGTCATTTCGGAACTGTCCTCGGACCACTGCCCTATCAGTGTGCATATAGCTACCCAGCACGCCACCGTCCGCGACGAGCGGCGGGTAATCGAGTGGGACCGCTTTGGCCCGGCGTTCAGTCGCCGCCTACCAGAGCATATCCCGCTCGACACTACCCAGCATGTCGATGAGGCAGTTGCTGTATTCGACACAGCCGTCGTCTCGGCGGTTGACGTGTCCTCCCGGATGAAGCCGGGGCTCACGCCCGACTATCAGCGGATCCCCGAAGAGGTGTCTCAGCTCGCTTGCGAGAGGAATCGCCTCCGGAGACGCTGGCAGAGGACTCGTGACCCGGCCGACAAGGCTGCGTTCAACAGAGCGTCCGGCAAGTTGCGTCGCGACATGCTGGCGTTCCGTAGACGCAACTGGGAGCTAGCTGTAACACAGATGGATGGCCCTGCCGAGGACCGTAATGTCTGGCGGATTCCCAGTGCCCTAACGGGAAAGCGCAAACGCGCGCCTCTCCCCGCACTGGCCGGACCCGGCGGTCAACCCCTTGGTCGCCCCCTCGAAAAGGCAGAGTTCTTGGCTGATAGTTTAGAGCGTCAGTTCGCTCCCAACCCATCCAAGAACCCGGCCTTCACTGAGCAAATCTGCCGCGAGGTAGAGCGCTTTCTTACGGCCGATATCACAGTCCAGCCGGAGCCCATCTCCCCGGAGGAGGTCTCTGAGAGGATTGTTCAGCTCAAGCCCCGGAAGGCGCCTGGCCCGGACGGAGTCATGAATTCCGCCCTCCATCGCCTTCCGGAGCGAGGAACCCAGTTCCTCACTGACCTGTTCAATTCATGCCTCAGACTGGCCTATTTTCCGGTGAAATGGAAAACGGCTACCGTCATCGTGATACCCAAGCCGGGAAAGAATTCTTCTCGAGTGGAGAACCTCAGGCCCATCAGCCTCTTGTCCGCGACGTCCAAGGTTTTTGAGCGTCTGATCCAGCGTAGGATCCGCGACCATCTAGAAAGACTAGACGTGCTGATCCCCGAACAGTTCGGCTTTCGTGAGCTGCACTCCTCGACTCATCAGCTGATGAGACTCGTGGAATGCATAACCGAGGCTGGCTGCCAGGGCAAACAGACGGCTGCGATCTTCCTAGACGTAGAGAAAGCCTTTGACCGCGTGTGGCACGAGGGTGTCCTTTACAAACTAACGGAAGTCCTTCTCCCAGACTGCTACGTTCACTTGATCGGCAGCTTTCTGCGAGACCGTAGCTTCCGAGTGAGAGTAGACCACGCTCTCTCTTCGGAGAGGCGTATTACCGCCGGCGTCCCTCAGGGAAGTGTCCTTGGGCCTCTCCTGTTCTCGTTGTTTGTCAACGACACGCCCCGAGTTCCTGGAGTGAAACTGTCGCTGTTCGCGGACGACACTGCGGCTTTTGCCTCAGAGCCGAACGCGAGTTATGCGGCAGTTAAGCTCCAGCGCCAACTCGACGCGTATGTCGGGTGGACCGATGACTGGAGAGTTGCCGTTAACGCTTCCAAGAGCGCCGCGGTAATATTCTCGCGAAAACGCAAGCGGCCTCGGCCGCTTAAAGTAGGCCCCGTCGAGGTGCCCTGGACCAACAGCGTCAAGTACCTCGGGCTCCACGTGGATTCCCGACTCACCTGGCGAACCCATGCAAATTACATCAGACAACGCGCTTCAGCGCAACTCAGTAGACTCTGGCCCGTGCTATCTAATCCGGCAATGACCCCCCGGCTAGGTAAGCTCATAGTCAACACGTACGTGTTGCCGGTGATTACCTACGCCTGTCCTGTTTGGGGATACCTGGCTCGTGGTCATAGAATCACGCTCCAGCGCGTACTCGACCGGGGACTGAAGCTCGCGTGCAAAGTCCCCCGGAGGTACTCTTCTCGTCTTTTGAGGAGAGGACTCGGTGTCCGCTCTCTTGATGACACCGTGAGACGCCTGGCGCGACGATTCTATGTTCGTTCCGACAGAGTGACCCACAATTCCCTCATTGCCGGACTTGGTAAATACACCCCGCGACCAGGTGAGTCCTGGAAGCGACCTCGTTTGCTAGTCCCGGTGGTATAATCCACCAATCGCAGGTCGCTTCAGACCCCCCCCATAAGTAGATAAAAAGTATAAAATGAACTCTACCAGACCCAGTGGCAGGAGTCCTTACTGAGACTCGGGACACTGCACTACTCGCGACCCCCAGTTGTGTGTGTGTCTTCCCCACGCATTCCACCCATTGTAATTCCTGACAATAGGAATTACACACAATTGCTTCGTTCTATATCCCTAGCTCTCCCTTCGGTCAAGGTCGAGGCGAGGTGCCAAGGCGCCTCGCTAAAGCTGGTGACCGCTACGATCCCCGACTTCCGCTCTGTTCAGGCATTCCTGACTGAGCGCAAAATCTCCTTTCATAATTTTGCCCTCCCGTCAGAGCGAGAAATCAAGGTCGTTCTGTCGGGAATACCTTCATTCACTGAAACTGATGCCATCAGGCAGGAACTTGTTGCGCTTGGCTATGCGCCGACTGCGGTAAGCGTCCTGCATGTTAGCAAAGGTGATGACCGCCGACCCGTTAACAGCTTTCTGGTCGAACTTCTAAAAGTAGGCCCTTTCGAGGAGATTTAAAGTCTCCAGAATCTTCTGCACCTACGGGTGCAAGTCCGGACATTTGACCCGCGGCCCGGCCCCTCGCAGTGTTTTAACTGCCAGAGGTTCGGCCACAGCAGTCTTTTCTGTCATCAGCCCCCGCGTTGCGTGCGTTGTGCTGAACCTCATCGTGGCTGTGATAAGCCATTGACGGGGTTCACAGCTATATGTTGCAACTGCAAAGAAGCCCACCCGGCTAATTACAGAGGCTGCCCTAACTTTATCGCCGCCATGAAACCGCAGCGACCTCCTGTGCGCCCTGGCGCGCAGGCTGGCCGTGTAGCTGGTCCTGGCCCTAACCGGCGAGAGGCATTCCCACCTCTCACTGGTTCATCTGCCAAGTTCCCGGCAGCAACTCCGGTTGCTTCCGGTGCCGCTGTCTCGCCTGCAGTCGTCGCTTCGGCGCCGCCTGCAGCGGCCTCAACCCCGGCGCCTGCCGGAGCGCCCGCACCTTCCCACGCGGCCATGGCCGCTAAGTCTGTCCCGCCTCCAGCCCGATCGGGTAAATTCAAGCGCTCTCGTCGTCGCCGGAACTCCGCCGGCCGACCTACATTATCACAGGTTCCACCTGTACCCTCTCCGCGGGCTCGACTCGCCCCCAGTCATCGTCCTCAACCTCCCAGCGAGCAGTCTCCTACTCAGTCCGACAGCCCAGCGCCATCTGCTACCCCTGTCGAGGCCAGTCAGGCTTGTCCTCCGGAGTCCCGGGAATCTTCTCGGGCTTCGGCGGATCCCCTGACTGCCTGGGCAGATAATCTTGTTGCGTCTATCAGGACTGCTCGCGACACTACCACAGTTCTTGCCCTGGTCTTCCAATCATTAGCTACCCTCTATCCTCTACTTCCCCTGAATGGCTAATAGCCTGAGGATCGTTGCGTGGAACGCCTTCGGGCTACTCCCCAGACGATCTGAACTGATGACTTTCGTGACGGAGTATGATGTTGATATCATACTTCTTTCCGAGACTCCTCTGGCTCATTACCACTCGTTTTCCCTTCCTGCCTACGCCTGTTATCGTCAGGATCGTCCCCTACGGCCTCGCTGTCCCCCCTCGGGGGGCACAGCTGTCTTAGTCCACAGGCGGATATCCCATAGGCTTTTGCCTCCTCTAGATACATCTATTATTGAAGGCTGCGCGGTGGCGGTGGACGCCGGCGGATCGGAGCTGCGCGTTGTTTCTGCGTACCTCCGGCCTGGCCGGCGGACTCCGCCACCGCCCGAGGAGTGGGACGCCCTCCTCGACCACCCCCTCTCAACATTGTAGCCGGCGACTTAAACGCCAAACACCCTTCATGGAACAGCCGCGTTGTCAACGCCTATGGAAATTCTCTGTTCCGGTTCGTCTCTGGCGACCCGGCACTTAATGTCATCGGCCCTGAAGAGCCTACCTACTTCCCCTTTCACGGCCACCGGCCAGACGTTCTTGACATAGTAGTTGTCAAGAACGTTGCCCGCAACATCGAGATCTCGTCTGTGTCGGACCTTTCGTCCGATCACAATCCCCTTGTTATAACTGTTCGAGAGCTGTCGGCGTCACCCCGACTTCCCGCTCAGATTGTTAGGAGAGTCAACTGGCGATCCTACCATGACGAGCTCTCTCGAAGGTTACCATCTCTCCCGGCGGACCCAATCGTCACTCGTGACGATCTGGATCTCCGCGCCACAAATCTTCAGGAATTAGTCCAAGGTGTCATGGATCGACACACCTACGCACTCGAGGTGAATCATCGTAAATCGGCCTTACCTGCGGAAGTACTCCACGCCATCTGGCTACGGCGCCAGCTCCGCCGCAGATGGCAAAGAACCCGTGACCCAGTCGTTAAGCGACGATTTCAACAACAGTCCCTTTACGTTCAGCAGCTACTGCGGGACGTAAACTCTGATCGATGGGACTCATACCTTGAGTCTCTTGAAGTCGACCATGCCTGCGTCTGGAGAGCGGTGAGTAGACTGACCCGCGAGAAGAGAACTCGCAACCCGCTGGAAACCCCGAACGGGATTGTGTCTTCATCAGAAGGCAAGGCTGAGGTCTTCGCCGACTGCATGGAGTCGCAATTTACCGTTCATCGAGGTGTTTCGGACCCTGCCCACTCGGCAGAAGTCCGGGACTTTCTATCTGGTTATTTTTCTCGCCCTCCCGCTGGCCCAGACCTCCCGTTCGACAGAGAAGAACTCGTTTCGTCTGTCTGTCGACTACACCGCCGTCGCGCCCTCGGTCCTGACCGGATCGGGGCCGCTGCATTACAATATCTCCCGGCCTCAGGCGTTGACCTCGTGCTCGAGCTGTTCAACTCTTGTCTCCGGCTACAGTACTTTCCCCGCCTGTGGAAAACTGCCAACATCGTTATGATTCCTAAACCCCGCAAGCCGCGCATGCTTCCCGAAAGCTATCGGCCAATATCTCTCTTGCCAGTTATCTCGAAGGTGTTCGAGCGGCTCCTGCTGGCCCGCATCTCGCCGTTGTTGGATAACTTTATCCGCAACGAACAGTTCGGATTTCGCAGAGAGCACTCGACCACGCTTCAACTAGTCCGCGTGGTAACGCAACTCTCTGACGCCACCAACAGGCGAGCGGCTACGGCCGCCGCACTGCTGGACGTGAGCAAGGCCTTCGACAAGTCTGGCACGAAGGTCTTCTCTTCAAACTTGCCAACTCCCCCTTACCATCGTCCATAGTGTTTTTCCTCCGGTCGTATCTCAGCGACCGAACCTTCAGGGTGAGCGTCGACGGAACCTGCTCTGCAGTTCGTCCCGTCGCCGCCGGCGTACCTCAGGGATCTGTCCTCGGCCCCGTTCTGTACCTTGTGTACACGAACGACCTGCCTGTCTTGCCCGGTGTCACGTTGTCTTTGTTCGCTGACGATGCAATGTATCATTACAGCTCTGTGTCCCCGTGTTTTGCGAGCACACAGTTGCAGCGTCAGTTGGACCAGCTTCCGGACTGGCTACGGAAATGGCGGGTGACGATCAACACGGAGAAATCCGAGGCGATCTGTTTCACTCGTAAGTCCATCTCCCGATGCCAGCCCCTCTCCATGGAAGGGAGGCCTATCGCCTACAAAGAGTCGGTGAAGTATCTAGGCGTTCGGCTCGACCGGCGTCTTTGCTTCAACGCCCACGTGACCGAAACCCTCTCCAAGGCTCGCGGCGTCCGAGCCAAACTTTACCCATACCTCGCGTGCCGCAGCCCCTTGGCGCTGCGCACGAAAGTTACCCTCTATCTGTTGTTTCTCCGGTCTGTATTGACCTATGCGGCACCTGTTTGGTGGTCACTTGTCTCCGCCACCAACAGGCGTAGGCTGGAAAGTTTCCAATCCAGAACGCTCCGTTCCTTGTCGGGATCTCCTTGGTTTGTTAGAAACAGTGTAATTCGAGGAGGTATACGAGTTCCTGCTCTCTCAGCCTTTGTCTGGTCATTAGCTGCGACTCTCTTTGCCGCAGCTGAGACCTCTTCCTTCCCTTACCTCAGGACCATCAGCACCACGCAACCACCTCCCCCTGTCCGGGTCAAACGCCCTCGGGCGATTCTCGATGACCCGCCATAAGTTTAAGTAAACTGCTTAAACCTCAATTTGCATATTCACTATCTGCCCATGCCCCAGAATTTACCTCCAAAGCTGTTTCCTTCCTCCCTTCCTAGTATGCCGACCGCGCCGAATGCCGCTGCTACGCGCTATCACTGGCACGGAGGCTCTCTGCCTCGCGGGGAGCGACCGACGCCCCACGGCGTCTGCACGCGTGACTGGGAACGGGTGACATCTGTCATCTGAACCCGTTCATGCGGCAGTGCCCACTGATTGCACAAATTTTGAAAAATAAATAAAAATTAAAAACCTTTCTCCCCCGCCTTCTCAGTTAACTGGTTGGCGGTTGTCCATTCCTGTTTTTAGGCACCAGTCGAATGAACCAGAACTACGTATATCCACAGGCAGCCATTGGGCTCGACCCAGATGCTGCAGTTATGCACCGGGTGCAAAGACGCCCCGCTACTACAGTGCTACATGCTACATCGGCGGTTCATAGCGACGGACGCATTCTTATGAATATGGATGGACTCCAGATGCAGGCGAGTGAAGTAACCCCGGACAGAAGACAACACCCGGGCTTCATCAAACATCACCCGATGATCGTCGTGGGAAAGAGCGTGTTCAGCGATTGCGGACTTCTCCGGCTGGCCCAGGCGGCAGTATCTCCGATGTTCAGAGAGGCGCGTCCGGACACTACGCTTCGTGGTGCCTATGTAGACCTGGCCACACGTACAAGGAATACTGTACACCCCGCACGACGAGAGCGGATCCCTGGCGTCTTTTACCGGTCGCAGGAACTGTTGGATCTTTTTGGTTGGCTTGAAGATCGTCCTGACGCCCCGTTTACTCAGCAACTTGCCAATGCGGTCAGTCACGCCACGGATGTAGGGCAAGACAGCAGAGCCAACAACCTTGGGCGACACCGACTCCTCGTCCGGCCTACCAGATCTTCTCGGCCGGGCAGCTCTCCTAACCTCCGCAGCAGAATAGCCGTTGGACTGCAGTGCTTCCTCGAGATGCCGAAACTCATCTTCGAGATACCGGGGCTCACAGATTCTTTTTGCCCGGTCTACTAGAGTCTTCAGCACCGCCCTCTTCTGCCTAGGATGATGATTGGAGGACTTGTGCAGATATCTGTCGGTGTGCGTTGGCTTCCTATAAACTTTACGCCCCAAGCTGCCATCGGTCCTTTTCAAGACCAACACATCCAGAAATGCCAATTGATCACCGCTCTCGCGCTCCATCGTAAACTGTATGCGCGGGTGCACAGCGTTCAGATGTCCAAGGAAGCGTTCCAACTCTTCATCCCCATGGCTCCAGACCACAAAAGTGTCGTCAACATACCGCAGCCAACACTTCTGCTTCAGTGGCGCAGATGAAATTGCCAACTCTTCAAATTTTTCCATGTAGAAGTTTGCAACCACAGGGCTGAGAGGACTTCCCATCGCGACGCCATCCAACTGTTCATAAAAGCCGCCGTTCCACTGGAAGTAGGTCGTTGTTAGGACCTGCCGGAACAAAGTAGTGATGTCCGCCGGGAACAGTTCACCTATATACCCCAAGACCTCCTGAACAGGGACCATGGTGAAAAGAGAGACCACATCAAAACTCACTAGCACGTCGCCAGGCTCCAGCACCAACTCCCGGATCCTCCGGAGGAAATGAGAAGAGTCCCGGACGAAAAAATCCGTCTGCCCGATGTGCGGCTTGAGCAATCCAGTGAGGTGCTTAGCCAAGTTGTACGTAGGCGAGCCAATAGCACTAACGATGGGCCTCAGCGGAACGTCTTCCTTATGGATCTTCGGTAAACCATAGAGACGAGGGGGAAGGGCGGACGGCCGTCTTCACATCAGACGCTAGAGAAGATTGCTTTACCAAAGAATCCGTTTTTCTTAAAACTAGCAGTCGGATCTTTGTTCAGCCTCCGATAAGTGGCCGGATCTAATAAACCCTCAATCTTCCGCTGGTAGTCTTCGGTGTTCAAGACCATAGTAGCGCTCCCCTTATCCGCCGGCATAATGACAATGGAGTCATCCCTTCTCAAATCCCTCAAGGCTCGCAATTCCGCCGACAGAAGATTGCATTTTGGCGGAGCGGCCCTTCTAAGGGCCCTAGAAGCTTCCAATCGTATCTCATCTGCCTGGTCTCGGGGTAGTCCTCGGATACCTGCTTCCACGCTCGCAAATATTTCCTCCACCGGTACTGTCTTCGGGGTAACCGCAAACTTCTCACCTTTGGCTAACACCGAGGTCTCGTGTGGTGTCAGCTGACGGTTCGAGAGATTAACGACCATCCTGTCACGATCTTGTACTCTTTCCCTGATGTTCTGGGAACCATAACGTTCGAATTTTTCACGCTGTCTCTGGCTGGTACTGGTATAACACGCCTCGAAAGCATTGTACATGAGACCATCCAAATTATTCTCATTATTGCTTGATTATCTCTTATCATTGTTTTGATAGCACTGTTATTATTGTGCTGTAGTTCCTTCTGCATTTACACTAATAATTGCTTTGGTTTAAAGTTACCAAGATTACTTGCATCTAGTGTCAACATGGTTTATTTATTATTATTGTTATTATTAGTATATAGGTGGATAATATATAATCCTCGAATTTACTTATTCGAATAGCATTCTGCCTCATTCAATGTTGTTAGTTAATTTCCTACTCTTTTATAATAAGTTTACAAGATAATTTTGTTGCATCATGCATCCATTCTATGGCAAGCATATAGTGTAACGCATCAAAAAATACCGTTACATAAATATAATAAAAAATACCCAAATGAAGATCTACCATAAACATATCTAAGCTAATATAGCCAAACACACTAACAAGATAAAGGACAACACTAAAATGTCAATGTCAAATCCGTATATCCATGAATAAATAATTTTAAAGAAACTAAGCACCCTAAAAGGAAGGAGTTGTAATTAAATAAATCATCAATATTATAACAGAAGGAAAAGTGAACCAAGCAACTACGTTAGCAACCAGGACCCAATAGATCCAATAAGTGAGGGAAAATTTATAATAAATGAGGAAAATATCCGACAAATAAGAAGAAAGTATTACCAGTGTGAAGAGTACACAATAAGTGAGGAATAATACCACAACCAGGAAGAACCTGAGAGGAAACTCCAAGTGACCAAGAGCAAGACTCTTGACAATATAATAATTCAATAAGCAACCACAGACAATAACAGTGTGCTACTTACAGTGAATTAAATAATACTACTATACCACGAGCTAAAATAAACTAACACAAACAGTGATAGTGTAGTATTTACAGAAAGTGAAAATATTAAGTGACAACAATTTTATACAATAATCTCGAATAAACCAACACAGACAATAAGTGTATTATTTATGAGTAAAAAGTATAATATAATAAAATATAATAAAGACAACAAGGGAACTGAAGTTAAGTGCAGAAATAATTTGCTCAAATATGAAAGTAAATGGAACTGATTACCTGTAACTACCATGACTGACTCTAAATATAAAATCATTGCAAAACACACATTTAGATATCAGGAGAGTGGAAAGTAAAATCAACAGAATGTAATTGTTAGAAGATCAGAAATAAGACAACATGTATTAGATTAAAAACAGTCAACCAAACCAAATGTAAACATCCAATACACTGTAGGCCTATATACTAATAACCAATTATAATTAGATAATACTATGTAAACAAATAGTCAGTAATAGAGTTAAAATACAGAAAACCATTGTACTAGCTAATAGTAATACCAATCATGGTAAATATGTAAGAAAATACACAAGAAACCAAACTGATACATATACGCATTGTTGTCATACAGTGATATGCACATAACCTCAACTGAGCAGAATTTGCAACAAAGAATCATAATTAACGATTTGAAAAACACTGATAAAAGTATTTACATTATGCAACAACCAAACTAGAATAAATAATGAGTAGAATAAACCCAATAGGAACTAAGAAACACAACAATATACTTTAAATTTTATAAACAAATAACAGCCAAAATACCAAACCACAGAATTACATAAAAAACTCAATCAAAACTAACCAGAAGGAGGAAAATAGTATAACAGTAGTTTCAAGGATACTCAATACCTCTTTGAGAACACTTAACAAACAGTAAATGCATAAATTTATGTAATAATAATGAAAAACAATAGTACATGTCAGATGAAACTAGATGAAAGTAACAGTCCAACAGAAACTTGTGAGTAATTAGCCCAGCAGGGAATACTAAATACCCAAAATAAGATGTAAACAAACATTAAATACCAATTAATGGAAGAAAATACATCCATAATACGAAACTATTTGTAAAATAAGAGTGTCAGAATGACAGGACACCTGACATGGTGTGATAAAACCACTTATTGTAAATAAAATAAGATATGTTAGTAAATACAAAACTGCACCAAAGGTGTAGAATCGTTTAAGGTATAAACTAAACACAATAGAATTGTGTGAGAGTGAAATATATATTGTAAATAATAAGAAATAATGCATGGACATTTAAGGCCTACTCGCCTGAAAAGTGTATTATTGAATTTTGTAAATATTTAGCATTTAAGAAATAATTGATAAGAAAAAATGACTTGAAACATAATCAGTAAGTGATATATGTATCATGTGATACTATAAAAGTGAAAAAACTTATGTTTAAATAAGAAACACTAAAAGTGCATCAACGAAAGTATAAATAGTTTAATCATGAATGGAAATAGTGCTTGTGTAGACTCAAAATAAAGAGCAAAGCAGCCGAAATAACATGATACCATTAGTTTTCGAATCGGAGGTGCATTAAGAAAGTTATGAGCAATCATAATTATTCAATCAATTACAAAAGAATTGATGGCGTCACTTTTATACTCTCGATCCCAAAGACAGACGCTGAGAAATAAAAATTATTAATTTCTTGTGGCATATGGGTACGAGATTAATCGACTTTCAGCCAATAAGAGACGCTGATTCCAAGCAGACGCCAGCTGAAGGAGCTGAGCGTAGCTTCACTACCAAACTGATCATCAACGCCAACAGAACGAGACTCTCCGATGAAAGTATTTTTACAAAATGTGCGCGTTCCCCCGTTAGGTAAACAAATAACTAACCTAACATATGTGTGATAATAACCTCCAAACGAGTGAAGTGTAATGCTACGAGACATAATGTAATATACCATTGCTAGTGTATAATATCAGCAGTGAAGAGTGATAATACGGGAGTATATAGAATTAACAATATTTAATGAATTTTAAACAATTATAAAATAATAATTTTTGTGTTGATACTACGTTAGTCAAATGCATTCATACGTGACTAACATAACTAATCATTATGAATTAACGCATTATTGAATAAAAGTTCTCAATAATATTTTTTAAATAAAATATTAATTTAAAAAAAAAGAATCGAAATGAAAAAATACTATTTGATTAACACAAATGTATTTGAACATAGATGCTGATTTGACTTTAACGATAACAAAAGACAATTCGATTATTAATCATATTTGAGAACTGTCAATAAAGTTAATGATTAATAAATGTGTCATTAGCTAATATTATGTATAACAATAAGATTTTATGAATTCAATTCAAATATTTTTATCAATTAACTTGGAAAAATTTTCATTCTAACCTACCTGTTGTTGAAGGGTACACAAGTGATACAGTGCCATGCTTTCAATTCAAGAAAGCCTAACTATTTTTAATTGCACTGAAATTATAAACTAATCATTATATTTTAATTTTTATAACCATTAACGGAATTTTATTCCGATATACAGAAGTAATAATCGTATTACACATGCAATACCATAACCTGCAAATTTAAATGCAAGCGTGTCTAGTACGATAGTTTACAAATATAATTAACCTTTTTTTTATTTATGTAACCACTCTCCACAATACGTCATTATCGTATTTAAGCATTTTTTTGTAGTAAGTATCTTGTATACTCAAAGAACTCACGATTTTATTAATTATAAATAAGAAACCTAACCAAATCAGGTTAGAGAAATACAATATAGAAATCAGTGTTACCAGCCCTGAGTTTTAAGAATATCTGTAACAATTTTGAATGGTTTTTAATGTTTTAAAAAATTTTGTGAGGTTTTAAAATGAACTTTAATTGTTGTTAATAAATTACCATTTTAAATATACTCGAGTCAGTCCATTATTTAAAGGTAGACAATAATAACAACACAACAGAGCATTTATTTTCCATATTGGCAGTAAGGCAAGTAAGCGGCCAAGATTTTGAATAATTTCAAAACAGTGTTATATACAGATCAACTTTATTTGTTGTTTTCAATATATTACAGAAGGAGAAGACCAACATTTGTGCCGCCCCTTGGCAAGACAACACAAAAATCGGGAACTAGTTTAATTCTTTACCAGTAAACTAAACCAGCTGCCGTTGTTAGTAAAACTCTTACTAACAAATTACAAAACAAGTATGATATAGGAAACTGACAAGGTTTGCATAAACTTATTCACTCACTAGGTATTAGCTAAAACATCTCTTTATTGCTATTGAAATATTAATCAAACATTATTACTGATTTTAAAGAAGGTTATTTTTGTAAATAGTGCTTTTACTGCTTCAAAGATCTTAATTATATTATTCTTGTTATATCAAAAATTTATTCATATAACTGTTAGTTTTAATACCACGGATCCGGGTCTCAATTTTCTCAAAATTATTAATTTATCAATATATACATTACGGTTACTATTACTGCTTACAAAATTACAAAATATACAAATCTGATAATTTGTTCATTACATTGCGAAAGTTCTTTAAAGTTCTTTGTTACTTCTTATTAAGGGGAAATTTACAAAAGTTGTGGTTTGATATCACCTGAGGTTGTTGTTATATTCTTGGGACATCTCCAGTTGTCTTCTACGGGTTGAGTACGTTGTTCTTGGTGCATCTACATCGGGTTGATTTTTAGTTTACTTGAAGCTCTCGAAGATAGGTTGTTTACTTGAAGTTCCACATGTTGTAATTTCACTTTTCTTAGTGCAGATTCTTGTAGTTCACATTTTCTTTATTTTAATTACAGTTATAGTTCTCACTTTGCAGTACTACAGTCTAGTAGTTAACTATGTTACACTTACATTTGATTTTGTTTTTAAGAGATGTGTTGGCTACCTTTTTCTATTTTATTTATATATTTTCTCACAAACTCTAGACACTACATTATTCACAATAACAAGATTTCACGCTGGATATACTTCTAGAGAACATACACATACGTATATGTGTACAATACCAAAACTCACGTCTACTCATTGCGACGTTCTACGGCCGAATGCGCGTACGGTTTAGGGGAGAGGGCTCAGTCAGCTAGGGCGTATTTACGCACTAAGAAAATAGTTCGTACTTTTTCTATTATTATTTATTCATTAATTAGAAGATAAATACTTTATGTTTATTTTATTATGACTTAGGGATTTCTTTATTTCTCTAGTCGCATTTTTAATTATTTAAGTAATTATTATTATTATTTACTACTTAATACTTTTCTTGGCGTGTTGGTACTGGAAGGTTTCTAGTTGATTCAGGAATCTGGGTATAGGTAAGGGTGTATGATACTCTTACTTATTAAAATTAAAAAATTTTAATCTGTGCGATTTTTTAATACATTTAAAATCGTCACATCCTCCTGCACTTAACTATGAAAAACGGGGGGTGTAATAATATAATTCTAATAAACAATTATATTTCATACTGAAATTTCTCTCTCTCAGCTTATTTCCATTCATCAATCGATTATCTTATACTTATGTCACATCTAAATTCTACTACATCTACTATACAAAATACACAAAACGTAAATCTACCTTATTTTAATTCTTATATCTACTACCGGTTTTTTCTTGAATTGGTCACTCGTTTTACGGAGTTATACTCATGAGTATTTTACTAATAATAATACCGTATTGTAAGAACAATAGAATTACTTTTAGTTTACAGCGCTAAAGATTATTTTTCTTTCTTTCTTTCTCTTCATCTTCATTATACTTGTCATCAGATTTCTCATGTATAATACCATTCTCGCAGGACATTAGCTAAGGTTGATCAGGCCTCGCTTGTATTCGTACGAGGGGGTTTTGAGTTTATAGTTACCTATAGTATAGGATGTTACACAATCTTATCCTATTTCGGTATAAGTCTATATAACATATTTTATTCTTAATACTTAGATAGTATTCTAGGTTTTCTATCTTTCTCGTAGTCTTCCTTCTGTATCTTGACACGAAAAACATTTTTTTATTTGAGACAAATGACTTCTGCGAACGTAATTTTCTGTATTGGGTTCATACAGAGCTACAGTAACTGGGGTGATGAACTTACGAATTTGGTAGGGGCCACACCATCGATAAGATAGTTTCGAAGTGATCCTATCAACTGCTTTACTCATAGGATGAGTTTTATACATGACTAAATCACCTATTTTATACTTTATTAGCTTATTATTATTCTCATGATACTTCCTTGATTTCTGTAAATTAGCTCTCAGATTTGCACGAGCTTCGTTCCATATTTTTCGTATGTTATTCCCATTCACGTCGCGGGGTAATAACTCATTGATTTTCCACTTTGTGGTTAAAGGATGGTTGGGTTTGTACTTGTACAGTAAATCAAATGGTGTTGATTTATGACCTTCGTGATACGCTGAATTGAATGCAAATTGTATCCACGAAATATTTTGATCCCAGGTTGTCTGGTCTTTAGCATGATAAGATATTAATGCTGATTTTAAGTTATGCAAGTATCTTTCTGCTATATTTCCTTGCGGTCTGTACTCGGTCACGGTAATATGATTTATACCTAATTTAAAACACATGTCATTAAATTCTTTCGATTTAAACTGGGGTCCATTGTCAGATATTAAGCTTAAAGGTGTGCCATAGTCTTTAAATAGTTGTTCTTGTAGAATTTTAATTGTCGTAGATGCTAATGCACGACGCATAGGATACATCCACACGAATTTAGTGAATGAGTCTACACAAATTAACAGCATAGTATTTCCGGATTTAGAGCGGGGATAAGGTCCAGAATAGTCTATGTATATTTTCGAGAAGGGAGTGGTAGGTATTTCGGAGATTAGTTTTCCGACTTGACTGGTTCTTGCTGGTTTGCTCAGCGCACAAATTTCGCATTCTTTCACGAACTTTTTTATTTCACTATTCATGTTTTCCCAGTGGTATTCCTTGCGAATACGATGTATCGTTTTCCTAATTCCCATATGAGCTCCAATTGTAGATGAATGGTAGTACTCCATTAACATGGGTTTGATTATTTCCGGGGCGATTATTCTTAGTAATTTTCCGTTTGCCTTCTTAAAACAAAGTACTCTTTTACTCAAGATATATTTGTCAGATTTATTTCCTTTTTCTATTTGTTCGATTATTTTACACAATTTTGGATCTTGTTGTTGGTGATATGCTATATCCTTAAATGCAAGGGGAAAATTAGTAATTAGTGTATTAACGATAGTGGTTTCAATATTGTCTTCTCCAGATCTTGTATTGGGTAGTTGGAACATGCGGGATAGAGTATCGGCCACTACATTTTGAGTTCCACGAATATGTTGCACTTTGAACTTGTAGCAATTTAATCTTAACACCCATCGTCCGATACGACCTAATTGCTTTGGGTGATTTAATAACCATGATAAAGCTTGATTATCGGTTTCTAGTAGAAATTCTTTGTGTTCCAAAAATGGTTTGAATTTATCAAAAGCAAATACTACGGCTAAACATTCAAGTTCATAGGCTGAGAACTTCCTTTCTTGCTCGGTCAGTGTCCGGGATGCATAACTGATCGGGAGTCTAGTATTATTTATTTCCTGGTATATTACGGCTCCTAATGCTACACTTGAACTATCGGTCTGTACGATAAATGGTTTACTGAAATCCGCTAACTGCAATACAGGTGGGGATATAATACTTTCTTTAAGTGTTTCAAACGCTTCTTGATGTTGAGTAGTCCACTCGAATTTCGTTCCTTTCTTTCTTAAGGCATTCAATGGGGCTGCTATATCTGCTAAGTGGGGTATATACTTATGAAAATAATTAATCATACCTAAAAATCTAGCTATACCTTTGACTTCTCTGGGAGGTAAAAATTCTCGGATTGCGCGTGTACGTTCGGGATCGATGGTAACTTTACCTTCGGCTGATACTATGTGACCTAAAAATGAGAATTGTTTCACTGCGAAATTAACTTTACTAGGGTTTACGGTCAGTCCGGCTTTCTTTAACCGGGATAATACTTCACGCAAGTGATCAATATGTTGATCCATTGACTCACTATATATTACTATATCGTCGAGATAATGATATACAAATTTAAATTTAACATCATGGAAAATTTTTTCTAACAGTCGACTGCATACTGAACTTCCTTGTGATATACCGAATGGTACTCTCGTAAATTGATATAGATTAAATGGGACAGCAAAAGCAGTTAAATGTTTGGATTCCTCAGCTAGTGGAATTTGATGGAATGCTTGGTTAAGATCCATTATGGTGAAGATTTTCGCTTTTGTAAAATAGTGAAACGCACTGTGTATGTCTGGCAGTGGTATCGATTCAAATTCTATACTCTTATTTAGTTGTCTATAATCCACGACTAGTCTATGTTTGTCAGTTCCTTTTGGTACTAGGAATGCAGGCGATGAATATGGAGACGTTGATGGTTCAATGACGTGCTGATCAAGGAGTTTGTTAATGTGGTTTCTCATGATTTCCATCTTGGGCGGAGATAGTTTGTATGGGTGGAGTCGTATTACTTTGTTGTCACTAAGATTTATTTTATATTCAATTAAATGAGTTAATCCTAACTTGGGGGTGAGTACAGCAGAAAAATCTTTTATTAACTTTTGGATTCTTAGTCTCTCATTTCCTTTTAAATGACTTAGACTCGATTCATTAGGCTCTGAATGAATATTTGCGGTTTCACTAACAGTGTCGTTACTTAATTCGGAGTCGAACTGATATTTTTGAGTACGATCAAATCTGAAAAAATATTGTTTTGCATATATATCAAGGATTAAAGCAGTTTTTCTTATAAAATCCGCGCCTAATATTAAGTTCTGTCCTAACTCTTCAGCTACTAGTAGGGGAATGTACCAAGTAAAATTCTGAATTTTTAATTTCACCGTAATACTGTGAGATATCTTTAGGTTTTGTTTATTTGCGGTGGTACACTTTATGTTCACCATTTGGCTACGTTTAATCAGTTTATGATTAGCTAATAAGGTGGCTAACTGTTTACTAATTATACTACGGGTAGATCCTGAATCAATTAAACCAAGGGTTTTCGTTGCTCCAAGGTCTATCTGTACATAGGGTAGTTGGCATATACTTGTTTTACATGCACCAATAGAGTTGCACTTCTCGATAAATTTTGTTACATAAGGATCTCTGCGTTTATTTTTACTCATCTTTATTTGACGCTTAGTATTGTTGTTACCTTTCCTTCTGGTGCTTCGGAAGACGTAGGATTTTCGTTCTTCCAGCTTCACATGTTTTTTGATTGGTCAGTTTTCTGTTTATTGCGCTTTTGTTTACATAACTTGCTAATATGTCCGGCCTTTCCACAGTTATAACATCTTCTTTCCTCACTTACTTCGCTCGTAGGTTGTCGGGATTTTGGTTTAGAGTATGAAACATGGGGATAGTTTTGGGTTTTATGTGTACTTACGAATCACTTATCGCGGTAGTTTCGGGTCTCATTTCCAATAGGTCTAGTTTGGAATGAATTTCTTTGTTGACTCTGGGACATAGAAACACTTCTATTCTGGTCAGAATACCAGACGTCGGACGAATGTATACAACATAGTTCTAGTTCCGTAAAAGTTGTAGGTGGCTTCACGAGTGCTAGTCGAGATCGCTCCTCGGGGGATAGTCTTACTATGATAGTGTCTACTAACTGTTGTTCGCTCCATTTAACTTGTAACAATAAAGCAGATTCTCTTACTTCAGAAATATAATGAGCTAGTCTCTCGTATGTACCTTGTGCACGAAGTACTAAGTTTCGCTTCAATTCTTCGTAGATACCGGTGGGAATGAAATGTCTTATTAGTGTGGTATGAAGTTCTTCTACCGATTGATTATACCTTAGGGATTCTAACACTCTATCTTTTAATGGAGATCTACACTTAGGCAAAATAACTTCCAAAATCTGGTTATCTCTTAGTTGTTGCAGTTCCTTTAATTCTAATATATGTTTGATAAAATTAAGGAGCTTTGTAATATTCAGCCCATCAGTGATTTGGATATTGGACAAAATACTTTCTACAGGGTGGGTTATTTTTCCATAGAGCTCGTTAATTTATTTGGCTCATCATTCTAGGATTTTCCGCAGGTTGATTAGTCCACGAATGAGAAGGTAATTCGTAGGTATGGGTCATATTTTCTAGTTCATTAGGGAGTGACGTAACGTTTACTGCTTGAATATTTACTTGACTGCCACTTAACCGTTCCTTGAATGGATCTATATTGGATTCCTGCAGAATCTGAATTTTTGCAGTACCGTTTGGTTGTTCTTGAGTCGGCGATTGGGTAGGTGAAATATTTAATTTCATCATTGCTTCTTCGATTTCGTCTAATCTAAACAATTCGGATCGTCTACGTAATTCGCGTATTATCTCAGGTAATTGTTTTAATGCTTCCTCGGCGAATTTTTTTACATCAGGAGGGATATCTTTATCACCGGGCCAGGTCAACAGATTGGTGATACGACGGTATAGATGCTCAATTCTTTGGGTGGTGCGTAATATTACTGCGGGGGATTTTTCATCACGCAGGGTTTGTGCATACGAAGTTAGTTCTGTATACTTACGATAACACGTTTCTTTTTCGCTATTGAAATCTAAAACACTCAAACGACTTAATAATGAAGGTTTGTCCGGTTTATTTTCGCGTAACGTCTTGCGAAGTTCCGCGACAGTTACATTATAGTAGGGGAGACCACGCCATAATGCTTCATAGGTTAATTCGTCTTTCAACAAGAAATCGGGGTTAAATTGAGTCATTTTTGATAATAACCACTTTAAACACACGACGTATTACGAACGACAAACCTTATGTCACTTACTTTACTTCGTTTTCTCAATGTTTAAAAATAGATAACATTAATTCATTTAAACACATACACATATATCTTATTTCATATTAAGCTTTGTGATGTAATCTTATCTTAATTAATCAACATAACTTATTTCACAACAATTAAATTCTCAGTATTGACATATATAATTAATCAAAACAAAACGATAATACCATTTTAGTAGAGAGAAATTTCATATACGGAAAGTTCATTGATTTAACAAACAGCACAAAGAATCAGCTGTTTTGGGGTGTCGTCTAGTTGCATAGGGTGGTAATTCAGAACAATACAAAAACAGGAAAGAGCTTGTCTAACGTGGCTTTGTTTGCTTTAGGGAGGAGGGGTTATGAATGAGATGGGTTCTTACAAAGGGGAGAGTTTACATTCCTCAACACATATTTAACATGAACCAACTGGCTTGGAATTGACTTGTTTGGAATGGTTTCCCTACCAGCTATGACTTGCTTAACACGGCAAACTCGCGATACTAATATTATTATTATATAATTAAAATTTTACTTTTTTTTTTTTTTTGAGTGAATAAATTTATGTTTGTCCCTTTTTTTTTTATCGTAACGACTTATAAACTTACACAACAACAATTACATATTATGTTGCAATTTTCTGTACGTGACACTCTGTAAACAATATTTTTTTTACCAAGTAAATTACACAATTTTAAATTCAGCAGAGTGGCGCAATTTTGTGCCGCCCCTTGGCAAGACAACACAAAAATCGGGAACTAGTTTAATTCTTTACCAGTAAACTAAACCAGCTGCCGTTGTTAGTAAAACTCTTACTAACAAATTACAAAACAAGTATGATATAGGAAACTGACAAGGTTTGCATAAACTTATTCACTCACTAGGTATTAGCTAAAACATCTCTTTATTGCTATTGAAATATTAATCAAACATTATTACTGATTTTAAAGAAGGTTATTTTTGTAAATAGTGCTTTTACTGCTTCAAAGATCTTAATTATATTATTCTTGTTATATCAAAAATTTATTCATATAACTGTTAGTTTTAATACCACGGATCCGGGTCTCAATTTTCTCAAAATTATTAATTTATCAATATATACATTACGGTTACTATTACTGCTTACAAAATTACAAAATATACAAATCTGATAATTTGTTCATTACATTGCGAAAGTTCTTTAAAGTTCTTTGTTACTTCTTATTAAGGGGAAATTTACAAAAGTTGTGGTTTGATATCACCTGAGGTTGTTGTTATATTCTTGGGACATCTCCAGTTGTCTTCTACGGGTTGAGTACGTTGTTCTTGGTGCATCTACATCGGGTTGATTTTTAGTTTACTTGAAGCTCTCGAAGATAGGTTGTTTACTTGAAGTTCCACATGTTGTAATTTCACTTTTCTTAGTGCAGATTCTTGTAGTTCACATTTTCTTTATTTTAATTACAGTTATAGTTCTCACTTTGCAGTACTACAGTCTAGTAGTTAACTATGTTACACTTACATTTGATTTTGTTTTTAAGAGATGTGTTGGCTACCTTTTTCTATTTTATTTATATATTTTCTCACAAACTCTAGACACTACATTATTCACAATAACAAGATTTCACGCTGGATATACTTCTAGAGAACATACACATACGTATATGTGTACAATACCAAAACTCACGTCTACTCATTGCTACGTTCTACGGCCGAATGCGCGTACGGTTTAGGGGAGAGGGCTCAGTCAGCTAGGGCGTATTTACGCACTAAGAAAATAGTTCGTACTTTTTCTATTATTATTTATTCATTAATTAGAAGATAAATACTTTATGTTTATTTTATTATGACTTAGGGATTTCTTTATTTCTCTAGTCGCATTTTTAATTATTTAAGTAATTATTATTATTATTTACTACTTAATACTTTTCTTGGCGTGTTGGTACTGGAAGGTTTCAAGTTGATTCAGGAATCTGGGTATAGGTAAGGGTGTATGATACTCTTACTTATTAAAATTAAAAAATTTTAATCTGTGCGATTTTTTAATACATTTAAAATCGTCACACATTAGAAGATTGACATCGGTAAGTGAGTGGTAATTAACATCTAAACTAACCAGTGCTTCGAAAGGAGAACTTCAACATTTTTCAGTTTTTAAACCTTTTTGAAACAACGTAAATTATAAATTAAATCATAAATATAAATAATTCTAAACCGACACAATTGAACAAAGGACATCTCTATTCGTTATATTATAGAGTGACGCTCAATAGCGGGGTATAAAAGGTCTAATTATAGAGTGGCGCTCCATCGCAGGGGCTTGAAAGGACACCTATACTTCCTCTAGTAACAATAGTTATATTAAATTACATTAATACAGCTTTTATATTTACTTATTACATTGTCTGTTTAACACAAATTGTTCCTTACATTATCTATTTATGTCACATCATAATACATTTTAGTTTAACATTGCTTTGGCCTTATTTTTCTATAGTTTTAGTGAAAACTAGTTGACCAGATTAGGTTATGTCATATTCTAAATATGTAACAATGGGTTATTGTCGGTTTTGTATTTCTGTATTACATTTGATTTATTTGACTTTGTGTAGTACTGGTATATCTATTGGTTATTATTAGATTACATTTTGTTTATCTTTTACAGTCTTTATTATTGGTAATTAGTGGTTATTCCTAATATCAATTCCACTTTACAATTGGTCATTTGTGTTTTGGACATAGTCCTCTTTTCAAGTTTACACATCATTTAGCTAAGAACTCATCCTATTATTATTCATTCTCTTTGTTACTTTTTATGTTCAATAATTAACTCTTATTGATTATGGTTTGCATTACATTGTCAAGGAAGGTATTCACTTAATAAGTACAACGTTTACGCTCTTACTCGTATGCGCTTACTTACCCACGTCTCGGAGGTGATACTCTTCTTCAGCAGTATTTACCTTGATGTTCCCCGGCTGGGTCGCAGGCTTTGGTCGTTGGTTGAGTGTGGATAAGTGCGTGAATAATGTTATAAGTTTTAATTTACAAGTAAAGAGTACAGAGGATTGAGCAGTGGTTGTGAAATTAGTACGACTGTTTCAAGAAAAGCATATTCATTTGATTTATTCAAAAATCGCAAATTGTCATGTTATTTAATTTGTTCAATGTGGGTTTCTTTTTATATGAACCCTTATATCCAATCCGAATATAATATACTCATAATATGTGTAACTCTGATTTCTTATACTTCTAAGACATAATATATACACACATAAATTATATATGACCTGAAATAGTACACAGACATATACATATAACTCACATAAATATAATAGGAAACATAATTCATACGTATAACATTTAAATGTTGATTTAGTCTTTACAAGTGTGGGTTCCAATGTATACCACGTAAATGCAACTTTTAATTAATTCAAATATTAATTAAAATATTAATAGAGAATCTTCTTTACGTTAATTGATTCTATTTTTACTGTCTCAATTAATTAACCATTACGTAAATCTCATATTTAAAAAATTACTCATTTAATTAATTACAACATATAATAAACTATGGTTCTTTCTTGACCATCAATTATGAGATTACTATTACGATATTCTCTATTCTCATTTATATATTTAAACAATTATTTATTCATTCTTTAAGTTAAAAAAAATATATTAATGTTCTGTAAACTTGGATATGGAAACTAGCTTTTGGTGATAGACTTCAGGGACATTTATAATGTTAAATATATGTTCGAGTTCACCTGCATTTTTCCTGCACCCATTAAACTTGTTGTTACCGTCCTCCAGACTCTCGAGTTCATCGATCCTCTTCGGTATCAGCTCCTCTTGTCTCTACGTCGTTGAATTCCTCGCTCCGTCTCCTGGATGCTGAGTTCTGACGTGGACCTCTAGTCTTGATGATAAACGGCTGGATGTAGCTGCATAGGCCGTCCCTGCGTCTTCTTGTGGATGTCTAGTTCCTCGTCCTCTTCTTTCTTGTCCCTCATTGCTGTCTAGTAGTTCTACGTAGTTATGACTCTTGTAGCTTTATTAATACAGTCTTTTATTTAAATCACACGCTCTTTAATAACTGCACCGACGTAATGCCGGTTCCATCGCACTTCAGTTTATTTAAATACTGTTCAAAACATTACTACACTTTGTAAAGTTTACATTGTCGAGATGCGTGGATTCCTCTTACTAAATGAATTTGATCTGCGCTGAAAGTGTGTCGCGCGCTGGGGTTTTATACTGCTGCTCGTTGCAATTCCTGTTGGAAACTGTTTCTGACAACTTTGGACTGGCCGGCGCATCGGTTTCATCATCACTTTCAACCTACGCGTTTTTTATGAAGCGTACACTTTTTTATAAATATTATTACACCAATGGTTAGGTATAATATTACTTTGTCTCTGCAAATTTTGGTTGTTACCCTGTGCAAATTACGACAGCTATGGCAAAATTTCACACGGTGTCTGAACCGTTCCCATGATTAATGACCACTTAACGCCAAATTGAAGCGCCAGGCGTCAGCTATGTATTCACATATGTCGCTGATTCGTGTGACTTTTGGTTCACGTACAATCCTTAAAAAACTGTGTGAAACCTTCCACCCTCTTTTGCATAATTGAACCTGTCTGTTATTTACACATACACACACACGCAGACTGATACACAAGCAGCGGCAGGCCGCTCTGATGTCACCTCTGCCGGTCTTAGCGTGTTAATAGCTCCCCTTCATTACATTTTAAAAACCAACAAAGTCATGCGTTTCCATATGCATGCTTACGTACAATATTTGATTTATTTAAATTTAAAAACTACTTATATTTATTACATTCTTTCTTATCTATAACGTACATTATATTATTTTTATTATGTAAATCTTACATCTTTTATACTTATATACGAAAACTCGTTATCATACCTCAGTCAGGGGTTGATACATATACTTATGCTAAACATATCGTTGCATAAGTTTTGGTCAGTGTCAGTTTTACAGCTTAGGGATTTATATCATGTTGTCTATTCCATTTATTCTTTCTTCTTTTATAATAATTCTTTTATTGGCATATGTTAGTTCATTATAATTTATGTTATCTCCCTTTTTGTGTTTGATCTGGATATTTTTCTTCTTCTCTTCACTGATTCCTTTCTCACTCTTAATAAGCTTCTTTATGGTGTTGTTTTCACTGGTTTCCTTCTCACTGTTTGATAAGTTTCTTTTCGATGTTGTCTTTCATGGGTTTCCTTCCCACTGTTTCTTCTTAATTTTGTTTTCATTGGGTCGTACTCACTGTTTGATCTATTGGGTAATTATGTATGTCGTCTCGTCGTTAATCTTGCTTTATCTTCTTTAGTTGCACATTTACTGGTAATTCTTTCTTCATTTTATTTCACTTGGTTTAACTCATGATACTTCCTTTTTTTATCCATGATTGTATGCTTAACCTTGTAGGTATTCTTAATTGTAGTGGCTTTCAACTTATTTTTGGTACGCTGGTGTTGGTAGTGTTATATGTACCATTACATATTGCCTCCCTACTAGAATTGATTATTTCTGAGATTCTTCTTTAGTATTCGGGAAATTATCAATTTTTTTTTCATTTCACTTTTTTGTCACATAAATGCTTGTCATTTCTCTATCTACTTTTATACTTGTCTTCATTTCATTAAATTCCTACCTTTTATCTTCCTTCATAATTCTGGAATCTGGTTAAATATCTTCTTGGCTGTCATGTTATCCCTTAAATATTTAGTTTCCCTAACATTTTTTCCCTATCATGTGAGCTGGGGCAGCCCAGAGCGGCACTTGTGGCTACAATACTCTGCTGGCCATACTACACCTTTTTTGAGATCAGAGGAACATCATCTCTGCTCATGAAAATGATTGCTGGAATATTTCTTCAGTCAATTCATTAAATAAAAACACTTATAAGTAGTCGATTTGCGACTAATAAAAAACACTCTTGGGGTTATTCACTCTTTTGCCATCCATATTTAATTATACACTTTCTTCTGGATTCCTTCTTATTTTCTGTAGATCTTTATTAGTTAATGTTGTTGACAAATAGCATGTGTAAATACTCTTCATTTTTCTCTTCTTCTTGTGACAAATGTTCTTCGTATTGATTTTTCTTTCTTCTTCTTGATCAATTCCCTTTCTTATAATCTCCTCTACATAATACTCTTTTTGGTGGTCTTCTTCTCTTCTCTTTCAAATGTCAGATTGTTTAACATTTTATTCTGGATAATATTTCTTCTTATTGTAGTTAAAATCATTTTGAAAGTATTTTAAGTTTGTGCAATAGTTGTTTGTTTCATCTTTGTTTATTTATTAGATAATCGTTTTTCTTCTTTATTCTTTCCATTATTATAGCCTTCTCTTATATAATACTCTCTTTGGTGTTTTTCTCCTCTACTCCTTCAATGTTTGATTGTTCACATTTATTCTGGAATGTTTTCTTATGGTTGAAATCATTGTTAAAGTATTTTAGTTTATTCAATAGCCGTTTGTTTCCTCGTTGTGGATTTATTATATTCTCATCTTCTTCTCTGGTTTGCTTTGGTCCATTTCCAAAATTTCCATCCCTTTTTCTCGGTGCGTTGGTGTTCTGGTTACCCATGGTCACTCATCTCAGGTGCGTTTGTTGTTGGGATCATCTTCGTGTTCAGATGGCTCTCAGTACTTGTAAGGTACCTTACTATCATCTTGTCCATCCATTTCAATTTTACTGAAGTTTCTTTTAATTTGAGGTCTGTATTAGTGTTTTGAACTAATTCTGTCTCTGTTAATTCTTTTCCAGTGGATTGGCGTTGCAATTTTCTTTTTGTAGCCTTTCGAATGGTATTACTTTTTGGATCAATTGCTTTATCATCTGGTTTGCTTCCCAAATGCGTTCCTGGTATCTCAATTATTGATGACATCATTGATCTGTTGAAAAATATCCCTTTTCTGGGTGTATTTAATTTGACTACCCTCTTGGTAAAATGTTTCCTCACTGTTGCATGGTGATTTACTTCGAACATCTTCATGAAGTTCTTTTTATACTTCTTACTATTGATCATTGTTCTTCGATTAATAATTGGGTGGTTAATTAAATTAACTAGACCACTCCTAGTCATCTCTAAAATTTCCTGCGTAAGTCTCACTTTCTTGGGACGTATCATTTCTCTTATCTTCATCTTCTTCTCTTTCGTTTTCTTAGTTATTTGGTTCTTCTTTTCTCCGTTACTGTTAACTTCTATGTGCATCATATATTCGTTGTCTCTGTTATGTTTATTTTCAACTGACAATGTACTAGTGTTTTCTTCATCCTTTGTTTGCTCATCATTCTCTTCAGGTTGTAGACTTAATTCTTCCCTATTTTTATCGTCATTTCCTATGATTGTTTCGATCGATGGTTTACTCTTATTTTCTGTTTCCTTATTTAATTGTTCCACGTTTGGTGTTTCTTCTATCGCCGGTTTGCCATCATTTTTCATTTCTTCCCTCCATTGTTGGATTATTTCTTCTCTCCATAGTTTAATATCGTTCATTAGTTCTTCTCTTGCCTTCTCAAAGCTATTCTTTATGGTTTGGGGAAATTGTTCCCTCATACCTTTCACCATCACCTCCTGGAAATCTCTCACCTCTGTTGCCACGGGTCTCTCGGGTTGGTTTTACACGGTCTGTAGCTTCCACTTCAGGCGTTTTTGTGTTATTGGTTTCTTTTAATTCTTTAGCCAATGGTTCTGGGTTTTTATTCGCATTCTCTATGATTATTAATGGTTTATTATCATTTATTGTTTCTTTGGTGTTTTTATGATTCACTTCCGTTATATCGTCATTATTATTTATTTTCTTGTGGGGGTTTTAATGTTTTTATACACGGTTTCACTGTGTTCATTTAAATGTTCACATGATTTTATTATCATCATTTTCTGTTATTGGTTCGATCACTGGTTTAGTATTTATTATTTCTTCCTCCTTTTTATGATTCTTATCGATACTCTGTTCTTGGGTATTTTTATTTACATCTCCTTGTAGTGGTTCTGGCATCTTCTTCTTGGTATGGTCGTTCTCAATTTTTTCGTTAATTTGTTTATTATTTCCATTGGTATTTTCTTTATTTTTCATTAAATTTTCATTTATTTGTCTCTGCTCACTTTATAATTTCTTGGTACTTTTTAATTCTTCTTCGAATGCTTCCCTTCTTTTACGCTCGTCTTCCCTTCTCTGTTTACGATAGTTCATTTCTTCTTCCTCCCACCATTCTGTTCGATTATTGAATAATTCTGTATTTCGTTTCATCCTTTCCTGCCGGGATCCATTCTTTGTAGCTTTATGGAATGCTCCTCGATTTTGCGTCTTAATTGGTTTGACTCCTCTCTTATCTGTTTCTTTTCCTTTTCCATTTGTCGTGTTATTTCTTCACTGTTTGGGTTCAATACTCTCATTTATTCTATCCATGTCCACTCTCACGGTTCTTGTTAGTCCTGACATTTTCGTTGTGTACTTGCAGCTGCCTCGAAAATTATGTTAATTATTTATTTTTATTGATTAGGTTAAATATTTTTTCACCTAATTCACGCTTCGAACGTTATGTTGAAGTTCCTTTACCTAATTTAATGCCTGCAGGTTGGGCGCCATGTTGTAATACGACAAAATGTACAGTGTATTTATTATCCGTTAATGGTGTTGATATTGCACCTAATTAATCATCTCAAACGTTGTTCGCCAATTTGTAATATGACGATGTTTAGGGTCCTACTGTTTCTTGTTGTTTGTTTTATTATTATTGTTTAAGTTTTGTTTTTATTATTAATTTTTGTTTTATTGATTTATTCTACCCAATTCAATCTATTATTGAATCCGATATGAATAAATCGGTTCACTTACTCTTTGACGTCGTTTATTAATTTTGTTTAAATTGTTTAGAATGTTTTTTGTTCCATTTCTTGAGTTCGATTCTGAAGAAGTTGCGTCGACTCTTCTATTATTAGCTGCGGTGAGTTGATCGGTACTTTCCTGTATAGACATTAACATAAACACAACATGTACATGATACTTACTATCAGTTGTAATACTGTATGTTGAAAATATTAGACAATGTGGTTGGTGATAATCATTCAATTTGAATGTCCGCTCTGGCTTCTGGTACCAACCGTCTCTTGTTACTCACCTAGGCTGTAATTCTATTTTTTCGAATAAAGGTCAACACTTTTAATTGTTCATAAAACAATAGTTGTTTATTTAACTCAAGTAAAATAGTTTTGGTTACAATGGTATTATTGATCTTCCTTTTTTAAAATAATTAAAATTGAACATGGACTCTTAAAATAATTAAATGCTCAGGGTGGTATGACTGCATTTGGCAAGTCGATTATTTTCTGTTTGTAAATAAATTGATTATTATGCTTCATAAAATTTGTAGGTTCTTTGAGTCTGCAAGATACACAGATATAATAAAATGCACTACTGTGATAATGAGTAGGCGGAGAATAAAATTATTAATTGTTGGTTTAACATAACATAAAATATGAACGATTGTTCACTGTTTACAATTGAGGTTAGCAACGGTTCATGTAGCCTGGCTTATTTAAAATTGATTAATTATGCTTCTTTGATGCATTACTTATTTAGTATATCATGATAATTTATTAAATTCAATGTTATGTTCCTGAATAATCTCCAAGATTGGATATAAATAAAACAGGTAATTCAAATTAATTCGATACAACTAGGTTACACTCATGTATGACTCTAAGTTCAAGTACTATAATTAAATACAAAAACATTTTTAAATTATTAATTGTCAGGGTTCATTTTCCCTTCATTGATCATTCAATGTCTTTTCTTAAACTAACATAATTGATTCAGTCAAAGAATTAAAATTGTCGTTATTAAAATCGTTCAATTTGATCATTGTTTATTTGATTTTTTCTAAGTCCCCTTCCTTTTGGAATTCGGGTTATTTATCAATTAATTCAGACAAATTAGATTCGCTATTAGCGTTCTTTAATTTATGAATGATTTGATATTATAATATAATGGTCATTTGCACTGATACTTGCGTAATCTGTCGATTCGAAGAATTAACACTTTTATTTTAACTTTTATAATTAATTAATATTTTTAATTAATTTTCATAAATGCACTTCACACACTGCCTATACGCGTGTACTCCGTAATAGAACACTTAAAAAAAGACTGTCTTCTCGGGTTTGACCTAAACTCCACTCGAAGTTTCGAGGTTAGATTGTGTCTTTACAGCTGTCGGCTGTCAAACCCACGTTTTTTGGATGTTCGGCTAACGTGGAGTCTCTCTTGTTGATAATAGACTGGCTATAGTTACCTGGTCGGCATTCTTCACTTCGTATTTTTTAATGAGCCCTGATTGGCTAATTGTCTTTATTTCGTGTACACTCGGTGAGATTCGTCAAAATAGACGCTTACCACGGCGTCAGTATCTGGGTTCAAGATTATGATTTGTCGGTTACATACCCACACGCAAGGGCTCGTCACTTTTAATTATTTCTTATAAGTCAAATATCTTATCTATAATTACACTGACGATATTTTTATCATTCTCATCGTTACTATTTTTTGATTACAAGTAATTTGCATACCCTCATCATATAGTTCTGATTTGGGGTTGATAAAACCGCACTTGGTATAAATTCATAATACTTATTAAGTTATTTAATACTTTAAATACATTGGTTTTATCCCATATTTTCGTGGTGATAACATATTGTTACAGTATTATTCACTTTTCCCTTCTGGTTATGTACTAATAATTATACAATATCTATTTTCATAGGTTCAAGTCCTATGTTTACTGTTACATATTTTGTTTATTAATAATATTATACTAACAGTAATAGTTAATAACATTTTATTATGGCCTATGCATACTGCATTGGTCATTGTCACTTCTGATAGTGTCCCTTTTCTCTATCATATTGTTTTATTGCCTTAACTATAGTTTGTTAAGTGAGTTTACTATACTCTAGGAAGTTACATTTTTATATGGGTTGTAATCCTTCCAAATTATTCTCATTATTGCTTGATTATCTCTTATCATTGTTTTGATAGCACTGTTATTATTGTGCTGTAGTTCCTTCTGCATTTACACTAATAATTGCTTTGGTTTAAAGTTACCAAGATTAACTTGCATCTAGCTGTCAACATGGTTTATTTATTATTATTGTTATTATTAGTATCTAGATGGATATAATCCTCGAATTTACTTATTCGAATAGTATTCTGCCTCATTCAATGTTGTTAGTTGATTTCCTACTCTTTTATAATAAGTTTACAAGATAATTTTGTTGTATCATACATCCATTCTATGGCAAGCATATAGTTATATTAAATTACATTAATACAGCTTTTATATTTACTTATTACATTGTCTGTTTTACACAAATTGTTCCTTACAATATCTATTTATGTCACATCATAATACATTTATCATCATAATATGGAAAGGGCCATTCTCAACAGGTGGGAACATTAATAATACTTGATCATAGAAAGTAATTTTGTAGTAGGTAGGAATAACAATAATAATTAAACACAAAAATTGTAATTTGGAATTACACATGATAACAAACAGTAAATACAACAGATAATTTTAAAGGGTACCCCTGGTTAAGAGGGGCAAAATGCCCTTGAAACCAATCATTTTTTTGACTATGTAGGTTTATTACAATTGTAAAAACATTACATTACATTACAAGGTTCTTAGGTTCCCATCTACCCCCTCTACAGAGGGAGGGTGAAAAATTGATTTTTTTCAATCTTTATTTTTTTTCTCAATTTTTATGAAACGTAAAGTTTCCAAAAAATTTGATCACAAAAAGTTGAGGCAATTGAAAAAATGCAAATACCAAAAAATAAAAGAGAATTACTAACATTCTTAGGAACAATAAATTGTGTATCAAAGTTTATACCAAATGCTGCACAATTAACTAGTAGTTTAAGACAACTAACAAAGAAAGATGTGCCATTTGTGTGGGGTACTGCACAGCAAACGTCATTTTTAAAGCTAAAAGAGGCGTTATGTAAACCTCCAGTTTTAACATATTTTGAGATAAATAAACCCATAACATCGAGTGTAGATGCTTCCAGTGAGGGACTTGGATGTGTATTGATACAAGATGGAAGACAAATGGCATATGGTTCCCGTGCTTTAACAGAGACTGAAGTAATGTACAGTCAAATTGAAAAAGAGTGTTTAGCAATTGTTTTTGGTTGTCATAAATTCAATCAATATTTGTTTGGTCAAAAATTTGTCGTAGAGACTGACCATAATCCACTGATCTCGAACTTTAAAAAACCAATGAATAAAATCCCTCCAAGATTACAAAGGATGAGAATAAGTTTACATAATTTTGATTTAGAACTTGAGTATGTACCAGGTAAAATTATTACTGGCTGATCATTTGAGCAGAATTTATTTGCAAACTACTGATGAAGAAAAAATTAAAGCATATGTTATGATGGTTGAGAAAAGTCTTAGTGTATCTGATATAAGAATGAATGAATTAAAAAATGAAACTAGCAACGATAAAGAACTGCAAGAAGTTCTAAAATATGTAAAAGATGGATGGCCTGTAAACAAATCATCCGTTTCTGAAACTGTCAAACCATATTTTTCTTTCAAAGAAGAACTTTCAGAATGTAAGGGTTTATTATTGAAAAATACTTGTATAGTTGTACCAAAATCCATGAGAAAAGTAATGCTTGCTAAAATACATTATGCTCATTTTGGTAGTGAAAAATGCAAAATGTTAGCTAGAAAAACATTGTTTTGGCCAGGCATGTCGAAGCAAATTGATGACTTGGTAAGCAATTGTGATATTTGTTGTAGTTATCAAAGGGATAATAGTAAAGAACCAATGATTGAAAAACCAATACCTAAAAATCCTTGGGAAATTGTAGCTTCTGATATTTTTTATTTACTTGGTAAAAGGTTTATAATTGTAGTAGATACGTATAGTAAATTCGTTGATTTGCAACATTTAAGTGATTTAAGCGCAGAGTCTACTATACAGTCTTTAAAGGAGTTTTTTGCACGATATGGGGTACCTAAAGTTTTATATTCAGATTCAGGTACTCAATACACGAGTTTTACATTTAAAAAATTTTTAGATCAATGGGGTTTTAAACATGTGATAACTACTCCAAAACATCACCAGTCAAATGGTTTAGCAAAGAGACATATACAGACTCTCAAACATATTTTGAAAAAAATTATTCAGGAAGGAAAGGATAAAGAAATGGCTCTATTACAATTAAGAAATATGCCTATTGATAATAGTGGCATTACGTCAGCGGAATTAATGTATGTTAGGAAAGTAAGAAACATAATACCAAATTCAAATGAAGGCAAAGTAGACTCAACAAAATTTAGTACTATTTTGCAAGAACGTCAAAACAAACAAAAGTTCTATTATAATAAAGGTTCGAAAGCTCTTACAGAATTTAATGTGGGAGATAAAGTTAAAATTCATGATGAAGGAAAGGAAACCTTACCTCATCAAAGTGGTATTATTATTGATAAACATCAAAATCCTAGATCTTATAAAGTAAAAACAGAGCAAAATACTATTGTAACACGTAATCGAAAAGATCTATCCAAAGGTACACAATTTAATGAAATCCAATATAGTTTAGATATACCATTTGAAGAGCCCACGCAAAGAAGAGTTTCGAACAATACAAATACTGTAAATAATAATGTGAATCATGCAAATAATACCTGTAATAATAATCCTATTGTTAATGTGACTGCGAATGATGCTCCGGTAATTACGACTAGATCAGGTCGTACGATAAAGAAACCAGAGTACCTAAAAGGTTATGTATGTTTAATAAATGTTATGTAATAATATTGTAATTTAATTTTGAAAAACTAGAAAAGGGGAGATGTTGTGAGTAGTACTATAAGTTATAAGAGTGGGGATACGCCATGACATATGTATAGCGGGGCATGTGAGTGAGTCACACGGCGATCGCCATAAGAGCAACACGCTCATGATGTATTCACTATTGTAGCTCTATAATAAATCTTTTTATTATATTTAATAACCGTGTAACCGTACATTTATTCACACATATAATATCTGTTTTCCATGTATTTTATTGTTTCCCAGACACAATGGTGATCTAATAATGTTGGATGCAGCACTAGAATAGGGGATGCAAAAGAAGTACGTGACATCATTATAATTCACGTAAAAGATAGATTTACTTACACGGGTCACCTAGAAGCAGCTTCATTGATGTCCAATGACTTATTTCCACTTTTTTCTACAAACTTTCCGGAAGAAAAATTCAAGCTAGTGATTAGGCATTAACCTTTCTTACAAGAAAACAAACTCCGGAGTGAATTGGAACTATTACACAGACGGCATGATTATAATATTAAAGGCGCAATAAAACTTCTTAACTTTATAGAAGAAAACAATCTTATGTCAGTTTTCAAAGAAGTGTTGATACTTCTGAAACTTGTCATAATTACCCCCATGACAACTGCCGAACCTGAGCGCTGCTTTTCGACTCTGAAAAGACTAAAGACTGTCTTGAGAAATACAATGAAAAACGATAGACTGAATGCCCTTGCGATGTTATCTATCAACAAGGAACTTGTTAAAGAAATGAAGGACTTTGATGCTAGAAAGTTCGTTAATTTAAAGGAAAGGCGAATGGACTTTGTATATATTAAATAAATGGTCTGTTTAAAGGGTAGGTATCATAAAAATAATATAATGTAAATATAGTATATTACTTTTTTTGTGGAAACAGCATAGACATTTTTGTGGACACTTTCGAGAGTTTGTGGTTATGTTTATTAATGAAGCTGCTGACTCTCTACAAGAGCTCACAATATTTGAGGTGAGATCAAATTTTTAAATAATCGTTGCATTCTGCACGTGTTACTATTCTTATTTTATTAATGATTTATGTGATCAAATATTGGTGACATTTTTATTGTGCATTAACTTCAATATTGATAAATAATTAAGAAGCCTAAAGGCCGCGCCCTCCAGCCTCTTAAGTCACGAGCCGCCACTGAGTTCTTCAGAAGTTTTAACGCCGTACGGATGACAAAATCCGCGCACGAATAATTCGCCAGTTACCCATAATTCAGTGTGGTACCGAACGTAACCACGGGGCGTCCTAACCTTCAAGAAGTGGAGTAAATCGACTTAGAGTAACAACGTAGTGAAGTGTAGTATAATGATAAAGCAATGAAGGCTAATTAAAAGTGAATAGTGAATATAACAATTTTATAAAAGGAATTAAGGAAGTATAGTGATTTATAAAAAATACTTAAAATAATTTATCACATTGTATGACTATACTATTCGAACTTCTTGAACATATGTAACTATTGTCAACACTACACAACCAACAAACATTATTAATGTAGTAACGCTTACCTTTTTATAAAATGTACATTAATTGTAAATTGAGGTTATAAATGGGTGAACTCTTAGTCATGTGCTAACCTCCAAATTTTACGTCAATGTTCCGACAGATTTTATGGTATTAGATTATGAATTTATTATTATTATTATATGTAATCACTCTCCTATTACGAGGTTTTACATTAGTAACAGACATTTTTCGTTCCGTATCTTGCAGTTAAAAGAACCTAATTGTACATAAATAAATTAGATAATTTTGTCAACAAAACGGTTTATGGACCGTGTTACCAACCCTGAGACATGATTTTCAGCAAAGTAACTGACTATTGTAAAGTATGAATTATTAAATTAATTGTTTGAACAAAGGATTAATAATCCAATAATACTATGAATAAATCGCCTTTCAACAACATTTATTGGAGTATGAAGTTAGTTTATGCAGTCAACAGGCTTTTAGTGGTTTGAGTTCAGATTATGTTTACCTCTGAAGTCAGTTGGTAGCAACCATTGCCCGCCGAAGTGAAGCAGTTCAAATATTTTATTACTTATCACTGACCATAACTCAATGAACAGGGTTGTCACCAATGATGAATCCACAATCGAAGTAAGTACTTATTTTTATCAACGACATAATTATTTATAACCACAACAGAATTATTTATCACAACAACATTGAGTGACGATTACTGCGGGTAGTGTTCACCATAAGACAAGTGAACTTAATGCAACTCAAGCCATTAGTGTCGTTTAATCAATTTATTCCATTAGTAAGGCATTTAAATAATTAACAACCGGAACTAATTCACCATAATAATAATTAATTACGAACAGAAACAGTTCTATTACAAAGTGGCGCTTCCAAAGCGAGGCTGAAAAGAATAGAAAAAGACAATCAACTTAATTACAGGTAATACGTAATTATATCGGTAAGTATAACACTTTGCATTATTACAGCAGTCATGACCAGTTTGTTTATTCCACTGATTTACCTTTGTCAGGAACAGACTCCTTGCCTTTAGTTCTTCCTAACTTCATTATTTGTCACATTTCTCCTGTTCCGTTCCAACTATTTCTTACTATCTAACACTAACTCAACGTATTTTCAACGTTTCAAAACTCCAAAATCATAAAACCAATAATTTATGCATAAATAAATTATTTATGCTCAGAGAAACTTAAAAAACTAGGTACAACACCATTCATCAACAATTCATACCATTATCAACCGTTTCAGAAGTACTTTAATAATGTTACGACATCACAGAACAATCTACGTGTTTGTCGAATGTGCCAGAAGAATCTTGATGTAACGCGTGTGGCCTACGTGCTTGTCGACGCATTTTCGAGAGGTTTCTCGAAGGCGCCAGCCGCGCGGACTGTGTCAAGGCCGCAGTTAGTTACGTAGTTCACACGAGCACTAAGACGCAATTAGGAACATTCTGGTGTGTGAGCGCAGGTATAAATACATGGCGGCAGCGGACTTAAGTTCAGTAGAGCAGCGATATATTTTCAGTGCGGTTCGAGAGTTATTATCAGGCGCAATTACTGTGTAAGTTCAAGTGGTTATTAGTGAAGTGTTGCGTTTTATAATCGGGCAGTATAATTGTAATACAATTGTGTTTAATATTACTGACATTTTATTGCGTGTGAACAATTTTTATTTGATTTGTTGTAGTAGACTGTGTTGTTAATTACAAACTGTTTAACTGTAAAAATTAAAGCTGGTGATTAGTGTCTTGTATTTTGTTGTTTTCCACTGTACCTACAACGATCAAGTAGACTGTCGTAACAGTGGTGTCAGAAGTGGGATAGGACGGTTAACAGTGGAAACTTTGTACGAGTGTAAGTCGTAATTAATTAGAAACATGGATCCCAGTCAGATGATGGAAGCTTTACAAACACTGCTGCGACAGACACAGGAAGAAGCAGAAAAACGACAGGATGAGAAATGCAGACAGGAGGCGGAAGAGACAAAAGAAGAACGCCGACAGGAAAGAGAAGAACGTAAGCTGGAAACAGAGGAACGGAAACGTGAAACAGAACACATCAAAGCATTAATACAGGAGCAGAAACAGATGCAAGAGCATAGTACCACAGAATTGGGTCTCCTATGAGGTGAGCTTAATAAACAAGTTACTAAAATATAGGAGGTACAAGAATCAATGACATTGAAAATAGCTGAAGTAGAGAAATCTGTTTCGAGTGTTGAAGAATCAATGTCCACAAAAATATCTGACATAGAAGAAACCATGTCAAATAAAATATCTTCAGTAGAAATCTCAATGGCAAACATAAGAGAGCAGTTTCTGAAATTACAACCGAAACAACTTTGTGAACAAACTGTACCAATGATAAAAACAGAAAAAGATGCAGAAAATAAGTCAACAGAGAAAGTAACTTTACCTGCAGTAGGGGCAGTTCATGTCAAAGCTCCAACGTTTGACGGAAGCAGTCACTGAGCAACGTACCTCTGCCAATTTGAAGCTGCTGCATGCCCAAATAATTGGACAGAGAAAGACAAGGCTGTTTCACTCGTTCTTGGATTAAAAGGACCTGCGGCAGAATTACTACAGAAAGTGCCACCTGACAGCCAAAACACCTATGCCGAATTGATAAAAGCTCTGGAATTACGGTATGGTGATAAACATTTGCGAGAGGTGTACTACGCCCAGTTGAGAACAAGACGACAACGTTCCGGGGAGAGTTTGAAGCAAGTATCGACAGATTGATTAGATTGGACTATCCTGAAGGACCAGAAGACTTCCGAATAAGGTTTGCGTTGCAGACATTTATTGATGGCATCGGAGATTGTGAACTTCAGCAAGTGTTACAAATGGCAAGACACTGAAATAGCTCAGAAGCTCTTGTTCACGCCCTAGAGTTTGAAGCTGCCAAGTTTGTCCCGCTACATTAATGGGTTTGTGCCATCACATTGCTGTTATGATGAGTGCAGAAAAACAATGTTGTCGGACAAATAATTCAAAAGTTCAAGAGAGTCGCAACAATTTGAAATAGACAGAAGACCGAAATGTTACAACTGCGGAAAACGTGGGCATCTACAGGTAAACTGTTGGGAGAAGATACCGAGAGAAGAGAGTGATCGCACCAATTGGAGAAGTAAAGCCCCAGAACAGCACACAGTTTCCACGCTACATAAGACCAGTGGAAACTTGATCGTTAATGGATTTGTGGAAGGTAAACCAACATCATTTAGAGTTGATACGGGCCCAACAGTGTCCATTGTGCTTAGTCAGCAACCGCCAGCCTCTAATTAGCTCTTGTACAATACAGACTGTGACTGGAAGCCCCGTCAAATTGCTAGGAAAGGTAGACGTACATGTACCCCTGGGTCTTCTCGAGTTTAGCCACCAAATGCTCGTTGCAGACTGTAAACTTTGTACTGTAAAATGCCGCATTGCAGGTGCGTGTAGTGACGTCATTTTTCTCCTGCTATCTGCTGCCGGTTATGATACAGGCCGACAGCAGCCAAATTTAAGTTAGTTCCTTGCAAGACTCCGTACAGGCAACACGCCTTGTTCACTAGCCGCGGCTACATAAAGTTTCAATATTTCATAATTTTAGCATGATCATCATGCGACAATTTACTTAGGCGATCTCAGCCTCTACACACTGTTATGGGTTTTCAATATTTTATTCTATAGCAATTCTCCGGCATTGTGCCGCGCTAAACCTGCACGCGCCACCAATTGTCTTTGTAATTTTCAATAAACTATTATCTCAAGAATATATACAGTCCACTTCATCATTTCATTTCATACCAGCAACACAAACAGCGTTCTAAGACCAACTTAAGATTCATCGAGAGCGTCTAAGACGCAACACAGACATTGTCGATGACGTGATTTTTGGCACGGACATTATGAATGCCTACGGATTCGTTGTGGACTTAAGAGAAAATGTCCTGAAGGTTGGCCAAGAGAAGATAAAGCTTTGCATGGCTAAAATGACAGGGCCTACCAACCATTCGATTAAGCGAGTGGCATTAGTAGAAGAAAAAGTCAACAGGTCTGGTCAAGAGGAACCCTCCCTATTGCAAGCGAAAATGGAGGAAGAACTAGCAGAGGAAATACAAATAAGTGTAACGACAAAAGAAGTGATTGGAAAGCCAACTATGGATGTCGAGACAAAACTCTTGCTTGTTCCTGAGCTGATAGAAGCGCCCGAGGGCAAAGTGGCTGAAGATGAGGTTACACAAGAGGTTGTTCACGAGAACCAGACTTGGCTCAGCCACTGTGTTTAGGTCATCAGTACATGATGCAACGGGAGTCATTCCAGCGAAACTAGTGGTTGAGCAGAAGACTCGCATTCCTGGGAACATGATGTTCGGATCACACGAGACTGAATTCGAAGACGGGAGAATTATCTATTGCAAGGACATCCACCTAAATCGCCTGGTCGAGTTTTACTCGAGAGACGGTTTGCCAGTTCGGGAAAAACAGGTTTAAGGAGGGAGAGGTGTTACGACATCACAGAACAATCTACGTGTTTGTTGAATGTGCCAGAAGAATCTCGATGTAATGCGTGTGGCGTACGTGCTTGTCGACGCATTTTCGAGGTTTCTCGAAGGCGCCAGCCACGCAGACTGTGTCAAGGCCACAGTTAATTACGTAGTTCACACAAGCGCTGACGCAATTAGGAACATTCTGGTGTGTGAGCACAGTTATAAATACATGGCGGCAGCGGGCTTAAGTTCAGTAGAGCAGAGATATATTTTCAGTGCGGTTCGAGAGTTATTATCGGGCGAGATTTTTGTGCAAGTTCAAGTGGTTATTAGTGAAGTGTTGCGTTTTATAATCGGGCAGTATAATTGTAATACAATTGTGTTTAATATTGGTGACATTTTATTGCGTGTGAACAATTTTTATTTGATTTGTTGTAGTAGACTGTGTTGTTAATTATGAACTGTTTAACTGTAAAAATTAAAGCTGGTGATTAGTGACTTAATTGGTGTTTTGTATTTTGTTGTTTTTCACCGTACCTACGACGATCAAGTAGACCGTCGTACAATAAGAACCTGACTTTAGTGTATTCTGTGGTCACTGAGAACAACTTTGTAGTGCAATGACTACACAGTAACATCAGGGCCTGATTTACCATTACGCTGAGTAGCCTGTAGCCTAGGACACAAGCTTTGGGGAGTGCACAAATTTTTTTCATCAAGACTGCTGAAATACATCATGATCTCCCTCAAAAGTAACATTTCAGTACATCTCTTGATCTTGAGAAAAATAAGCCACCATAGCAGTCTGGGAAACATTGTCCCTGCCAGTTTTTTTTTTCTTTTTATGGGCAAGCTGGCAGGGAAACCAAATTCGCTTTGGCACCACTCGGAACAAGCATGAGTTTATCTGACAACTCCCCATCCACCAAATATTTTCGTAAACTAAAGTCAATCCTCTGATGTCTATCCAAGAGACAAGAGCTCTTAATATGTAAGTACGTGAATGCTTTAAGTCAATTTTACGTCTCATAAAAAATAAAAATATATAAACTGGCCTACCAAAATCAAAACAACAAGAGTTCTGTCCTCAGCATTGAATACTAGTTGTTTTCGGCGTGTTATTACTAACGAGTTTTACTGTTTTAAAGTACATTAATTTCAGATTACAGTGCTGTGTTTCTCATTATGTGTGATAAAGACTGACAAGATGTGTCGGAGAAACCAAATGGCACAGATAACACTCAGAGTGTGCTAAGGAATGCCTTGAATGACAAAATTCATTGTTAAACAAATACCAAAACTTGAATCTTTTTTTCTAGCAAAAGTGAAAATTCTGTGAAAGAAGAAATTAATGTTAGTAGACCAATATGTGACAAAAACATTGTTCAGCAGAACATTGTGCTGTTTAAAAGTACAGCCAGCAGGCCTACTCTGAGCATAGGTCTTCCTGAGGAATCACAGGTCACAGAGCACTCACAACGATGCACCAAATGTACGCTTGCTTGAATCAGTCATTCGATGATCCAGCATTGTAGAAAATAAATGAGGAATACGGAACTTGAAGACTTTTTTTTGCAGAGAATGGTATTTAACAAAAAAATGCTGATTTTTTGAAATCTGTATGCCAGTAGCAAAATTCAGACCAAAAACATCTTTCATAAAAAACTTGATAATGGGGAATATGTTAATCGATGTTGCTTGGTTTATTTAAAATCAACTGGGCACATATTTTGTGATCCTTGCAAATTGCACAGAGGTGCTTCCGCTTTAGCAAGAAATTTCTTCAATGATAGGAAAAATAGTCATATAATTAATGACAATGACAATGACTCTGAGCATAGAGAATGTATGGCTAAATATGTAAATTGAAATATTTTCCTGAGAGTAGATTCTGATTTAAAAAGAAGACTCTGACTTGATATAAAAAAGAAGTAACATATTGGAGAAATGTTCTGCTTCACATTATTGAAGTAGTAAAATTCTTAGTTTCTCATGGGCTCCCTTCCCATGGTACAACAAAATTGTAGGTTCGATAAGAAATTGGACTTGTCTAGGCTGTATTGAAATTATATCTAAATTTGACCCATTCATGGATCATCATATATCCCAATTTGGGTGTCCATACAAATTTTCAAAGAAACCCAAAAGCACAATATTACTCCATTGTTGTTAACACAAGATGTTTCCAATATGGATCAACTGATATTTGTAATTCTTTACGTTTCTTTTGATGGGACTCCAAACATTTTCTAATGTTTCTTACAAAATATGGACACAAATGTGATGAGATGGGAAAAGTCGCTTTTCCACTCGTTGATTATATGGGTTTGAACTTAAATTACTGCAGAGGCCAAAGCTATGACAATGCTGGGTACATGCCAGGATGCTACAAAGGACTGCAACTAAAATTAAAATGCAACTTTCATCCCTTTTGCTGGCCATTCTTTGCTGCTTATAGGTTTTGCAGCTGCGAAATAACTTTTTTCTTGTTAGAACAGCACTTGTACAACTTTTTAATAGTATCAACTACAGATGGGAAGTTTTGCTGTCCCATTATAAAAATATCGGTATGGAGAACCATACATGACTTCCATATTCTAAGATTTATATTTAAAATCATTTTCAGCCAAACAGCCAGGCTGTGTCTTACCTGCCTTTTTATTGCTGTATTAAATGAAAAATATTATATTACATTAAAATGAAAAAATTATAATTTTATTGCCTGGCAACAAAATTATTTTATTTTTAACAATTACCATTGTTTCAAAAAGTTTAAATAAATTTTCAAGTACTTTACTCTTGTTAAAACGTAAAAGGTTGCAGGTAAACTACCCCTTCCCCTTAACCGATCTTCACCAAAATCGAAAGTCATTGAGACCTCTACAATTCATGGACGTATGCAAAATATTATTTGCTTCTGTTTGAATTTGCGGCTATTATCGTTTGCCATAGAAAATACGCTTGATAAAAAAACGTTGCAGGTAAACTACCCCTTCCCCTTAACCGATCTTCACCAAAAATAATAGGTCTTGAGTACTCTACAAATCAGGGCTGTATGCAAAACATTATTTGATTCTGTTTGAATTTGCGGCTGTTATCGTTTGCCATAGAAAATACCCTTGTTAAAAAAACGCTACAGGTAAACTACCCCTTTCCCTTAACCGATCTTCACCAAAAACAATAGGTCTTGAGAACTCTACAATTTAGGGCTGTATGCAAATAATCTTTTGATTCTGTTTGAATTTGCGGCTGTTATCGTTTGCCATAGGAAATACCCTTGTTAAAACATAAAACGTTACAGGTAAACTACCCCTTTCCCTTAACCGATCTTCACCAAAATCAACAGATCTTGAGAACTCTACAATTCAGGGCTGTATGCGAAACATTATTTGATTCTGTTTGAATTTGCGGCTGTTATCGTTTGCCAAACAAACAAAATTACCCTTGCTAAAAAAAAAACCGTTTCAGGTAAACTACCCCTTTCCCTCAACCGATCTTCACCAAAAACAATAGGTCGCGAGTACTCTACAAATCAGGGCTGTATGCAAAAAATTATTTGATTCTGTTTGAATTTGCGGCAGTTATCGTTTGCCATAGAAAAAATATCGGTATGGAGAACCATACATGACTTCCATATTCTAAGATTTATATTTAAAATCATTTTCAGCCAAACAGCCAGGCTGTGTCTTACCTGCCTTTTTATTGCTGTATTAAATGAAAAATATTATATTACATTAAAATGAAAAAATTATAATTTTATTGCCTGGCAACAAAATTATTTTATTTTTAACAATTACCATTGTTTCAAAAAGTTTAAATAAATTTTCAAGTACTTTACTCTTGTTAAAACGTAAAAGGTTGCAGGTAAACTACCCCTTCCCCTTAACCGATCTTCACCAAAATCGAAAGTCATTGAGACCTCTACAATTCAGGGACGTATGCAAAAAATTATTTGATTCTGTTTGAATTTGCGGCTGTTATCGTTTGCCATAGAAAATACGCTTGATAAAAAAACGTTGCAGGTAAACTACCCCTTCCCCTTAACCGATCTTCACCAAAAACAATAGGTCTTGAGTACTCTACAAATCAGGGCTGTATGCAAAACATTATTTGATTCTGTTTGAATTTGCGGCTGTTATCGTTTGCCATAGAAAATAAAACGTAAAAGGTTGCAGGTAAACTACCCCTTCCCCTTAACCGATCTTCACCAAAAACAATAGGTCTTGAGTACTCTACAAATCAGGACTGTATGCAAAACATTATTTGATTCTGTTTGAATTTGCGGCTGTTATCGTTTGCCATATAAAATACCCTTGTTAAAAAAACGTTGCAGGTAAACTACCCCTTTCCCTCAACCGATCTTCACCAAAAACAATAGGTCTTGAGATATCTACAATTCAGGGCTGTATGCGAAACATTATTTGATTCTGTTTGAATTTGCGGCTGTTATCGTTTGCCAAAAAAAAAAAAAATTTCCCTTGATAAAAAAAACCGTTGCAGGTAAACTACCCCTTGCCCTCAACCGATCTTCACCAAAAACAATAGGTCGCGAGTACTCTACAAATCAGGGCTGTATGCAAAAAATTATTTGATTCTGTTTGAATTTGCGGCAGTTGTCGTTTGCCATAAAAAATACGCATGATAAAAAACGTTGCTGGTAAACTACCCCTTCCCCTCAACCGATCTTCACCAAAAACAATAGGTCTTGAGTACTCTACAAATCAGGGCTGTATGCAGAAAATTATTTGATTCTGTTTGAATTTGCGGCTGTTATCGTTTGCCATAGAAAATACCCTTGTTAAAAAAACGTTGTAGGTAAACTACCCCTTTCCCTTAACCGATCTTCACCAAAAACAAAAGGTATTGAGAACTCTACAATTTAGGGCTGTATGCAAATAATCTTTTCATTCTGTTTGAATTTGCTGCTGTTATCGTTTGCCATAGGAAATACCCTTGTTAAAACATAAAACGTTACAGGTAAACTACCCCTTTCCCTTAACCGATCTTCACCAAAAACAATAGGTCTTGAGAACTCTACAATTCAGGGCTGTATGCGAAACATTATTTGATTCTGTTTGAATTTGCGGCTGTTATCGTTTGCCAAACAAACAAAATTTCCCTTGCTAAAAAAAAACTGTTGCAGGTAAACTACCCCTTTCCCTCAACCGATCTTCACCAAAAACAATAGGTCGCGAGAACTCTGCAAATCCGGGCTGTATGCAAAAAATTATTTGATTCTGTTTGAATTTGCGGCAGTTATCGTTTGCCATAGAAAAAAAATCTACAGACAGACAGACACACAGACAGACAGACAGACACACAGACACTTTTCGGAAAACGACTTTTTTTCATGTTTTGAGTGTAGTAGAATCAGAATCTGCAATAATCTCGAACACGATTTTTTTTGCCATCACCATACTTCCATTCCTTAAGGAATATGGAAGTAAAAATTGGTATGGAGAACCATACATGACTTCCACGTTCTCAGATTATATATACAATCATTTGGTACTGCCTTTATGCGTGCCCGCAGTTATTTCGATAATGCGGTTTTTGGGCTTTGATATGTAGTGAATATCACACATAATTTTATGTAGTGAAATAATTATACAAATTTTAATTTTGTATGTTGCAAAATAGTTGGCTGGTGATTCCAATTGATTTCGTTTGTCATTTTTTAATGGAAAATGACTGTAGTAGTAATTTATCACCAGGTCGTGGCTGTGACACAAAAAATTGATTATGTTAGGTTAACATACGTCATTCCTTAATAGTGTTTTGTTTTTTCATTAACCATAAAAATATTTGTATTTTTCATTTTGTATTTGCTGTTGCTTTTTCCAATTTGTAAACTTAAAAACGTTAGCTTCTTTATTTTAAGTGTTACTCTGTTATACGCATTGTATTACACGTTTAATGTTGTTTTCTCAACCACAGCTTTTATTTATTTTAGCAGTAAACTAAAAACCCAAAACCATTATTACCTAACTACCAAATGAAAACGATACGTATTTTTGCTTTACATTAAGAAATAGGGCAATTTACAATTAGTACACTTCTTCTTTTCCACACCGTAATATATCGATACAATCACATATTAAAAACATCGAAATGTATTGCGGGTACTAATACAGTTACAATCATTTACTTGAATTCGGTTCGATAATTCCTAAAAAAATATAGAATTTTGTCAAAGTGAAATAAAATGTTTCCATAGAAACTACTACTTTGTTGTCAATAATGTAGTACACATATATAAAACTTATATAGAAAATTACCCCCTTCCCTTTCAACTACCCTTTTCATTTTTAGATATTTCATCTACCTTTCTACAGTAGATTATTATGACCTTCTTTTAAGGATACTTTATTTATCAAAATTAAGCACTTTACTCTTGTTAAAACGTAAAAGGTTGCAGGTAAACTACCCCTTCCCCTTAACCGATCTTCAAAAAAACCAAAAGGCCTCGAGTCCTCTACAATTCAGAACTGTATGCAAAAAATTATTCGATTCTGTTTGAATTTGCGGCAGATATCGTTTGCCATAGAAAAATTCTAGACAGACACACACGGACACTTTTCGAAAAATTACTTTTTTTCATGTTTTGAGGGTAGTACAATCAGAATCTGCCATATCTCGAACACGATTTTTTTCGCCATGACCATACTTCCATTTCCTTATGGAACATGGAAGTAAAATCGGTATGGAGAATCATACTTGACTTCCATGCTCTCAGATTATATATAAAATCATTTGGTACTGCCTTTATGCGTACCCGCAGTTATTTCGATAATGCGATTTTTGGGCTTCGATATGTAGTGAAAGAATTATACAAATTTTAATTTTGTATGATGCAAAATAGTTGGCTGGTGATTGCAATTTATTTCATTTGTAATTTTTTAATGGGAAATGACTAGTAGTAATTTATCACCGGGTCGTGGCTGTGACAGAAAAAATTGATTATGTTAGGTTAACATGAAAACTGGAATTATACATGGAAACCAATACGTGTGTAATGTAAAACTATTTTTTTTTCCTAAAACCACGAAAAACCCAACTCGAAGTAAGGAGGGAGTGGCCCAAGGGTCAACCCCTTGCCTATTATTATAGGCCTACATGTCACTTTTTTGTGGCAGAAATCGTTTTCCGACAAGTACTCGTTTTGTGACTAACAAAAAGAAACATCCATTATATACAATTTGTAGAGCATATGTTGTCATTCCTTAATAGTGTTTTTTGTTTTTTCATTAACCATAAATATTTGTATTTTTCATTTTGTATTTGCTGTTGTTTTTTCCAATTTCTAAACTTAAAAACGTTAGGTTCTTTATTTTAAGTGTTACTGTTATACGCATTTTATTACACGTTTAATGTTGTTTTCTCAACCACAGCTTTTATTTATTTTAGCAGTAAACTAAAAACCCAAAACCATTATTACCTAACTACCAAATGAAAACAACATGTATTTTTGCTTTACATTAAGAAATAGGGCAATTTACAATTAGTACACTTCTTGTTTTCCACACCGTAATATATCGATACAATCGCATATTAAAAACATCGAAATGTATTGCGGGTACTAATACAGTTACTATCATTTACTTGAATTCGGTTCGATAATTCCTAATAAAATATAGAATTTTGTCAAAGTGAAATAAAATGTTTCCATAGAAACTACTTCTTTGTTGTCAATAACGTAGTACAGATATAAAAATTTATCTCCTCCCTCATCAACTACCATTTTAATTTATAGAAAATTATCCCCTTCCCCTTCAACTACTCTTTTCATTTATAGATATTTCATCTACCTTTCTACAGTATATTATTATGACCTTCTTTTAAGGATACTTTATTTATCAAAATTAAGCACTTTACTCTTGTTAAAACGTAAAAGGTTGCAGGTAAACTACCCCTTCCCCTTAACCGATCTTCACCAAAATCAATAGGCCTCGAGTCCTCTACAATTCAGAACTGTATGCAAAAAATTATTTGATTGTTTGAATTTGTGGCAGTTATCGTTTGCCATAGAAAAAATTCTACACACACACTTTTCAAAAAATTACTTTTTTTCATGTTTTGAGGGTAGTACAATCAGAATCTGCCATTATTTTGAACACGATTTTTTTCGCCATGACCATACTTCCATTTCCTTATGGAACATGGAAGTAAAAAGGCTCTCTTACTTTAAAAACCCTCTCTAAAACCTGCTGGAGTGCACCTGACTGTATAAATCATGAAATGAGGTTGTTACAGCACTGTTATAAATCGGAGATCACAGCATAAAGTTCAATAGCAACATTCTTGGCTGAAAAGCTACAATCTTTGGAAATTATGATAATGATTTGTTTCTGGAATGAAGTACGTTTAAAATTTCCAAATTGTGGGTGGAAAGCTTCAAAGTGAAAGCACTGATCTTGATCATACTGTATTTTTTATATGGCACTTTAAAAATTTTTTTGAATACATTGAGAGATAAAAAGGAGTTTTTAAACTTTGAGAAAAGACAAAAAGCATGACTGATGTTCACAAAAAAATGCCAAACATGCCATTTTGAGAGAGTAGTAAAGAGGGACACACTGAATACAATGAATGAAAGTCATTTATTATTAATTCTTATTATTGAGCAATTGATGAGTTGAAATAAAATTTGGCTATAAGAAAGGCTGTTTAATCAAGAGATAAATGACCATTTTGGATTTTTGTGGGAAACAGATATAATGAAAAATGCCAACATAAAAAGCTAGCAACCTGTTCAAAAGGACATTTCAGACTTGGATGAATCATTTCCTGCAGTGTGTGTTCATTTAGAAGTATTTTTGGAAGACAGTAAATTTTATGAAAAGAAGAAACCGAAACTAAGATATCAAAGCAAAAGAAAAAAGGCACAGATCAGACAGTCTATGATGACTCTTTTAAAGTTCTTATAATCATGTAGTGTGGAATCAATTCTTGAATGTAGAAGTTGCCCTGCAAAATTTTTTTGAGTATGGCAGTCACAAAGTGTAGCGGAGAAAGATCATTTTTAGCCCTTAACCAGGTACAAAATTATTTAAGGTCGTTCTCCTACTGCAACCCACTGTTTTGATGGTTTCTGGTTGGTTGTGATGTATCCACGTTTATGAAACACCACAAAAATTCTTCTCGACTGTGTTGAAACGGCTCCAGAAATGATTATTCGTTCACGCTTTTTATTGATTGTGAGCAAACGTGGGAGCCATCTTGTGGACAGTTTTCGCATATATAAATGTTCATGTAAAATATGATGCACCCGTTTATTTGACATGGCTATTGTGTTAGCAATTTCAATCTTCTGTCCTCCATGGCCATATCATGGATTTTTTCAAGATTTTCTGCAGTTGCAACCTCCACAGGCTGTCCAGAATGTTCAACATTATTTATGTTCACGTAACCATTATGAAAATAACCAAACCATTTGTAAACTGTTCTGAGTTGACTCGCTATAATATTTATCCAGCTTGGATTTAGTTTCACATGCAGTTTTGCCTTTCAAAAAGTAATGTTTCATCACCACACGAAATTCTCTTTCATCCATTTTTTGCAAATACAGTAATCCCTTGTCAACCGCGGGTTCTCCAACCGCGGAATTCATTTATACGCGGTTTTATAAATGCGCAGTAGTTTCCAACCGCGGGGCTGGAATTCGCTTATACGCGGTTTGTAGTAGCATCCGCTAGGCAGCGCTTCGTGCACACATATCCCTTCAAATCGGATTGAAGTCAGTCAGTCACGCATTGCTCTTCTGCTGTGACGTATTGCGTGTTCTTTAGTTTTTAGTGTTCGTTGTTCTTATTATATAGTGTTAATTTACTCTTTTATAAACTATCCTTTTGTCATAATGTGTTCCAAACGTTTGGAAAACATAATTGGCGGTGATAAGCTAGCCAAAAAGGCTAGGAATGTACTACCGCTGGAGAAAAAGCTCGATGTTTTGAACAGGTTAGGGCGCGGCAAGTGCTGCGTCTGTGCCCAGGTTAATGGCTGTCAACGAGTCAACTATAAGAACAATAAAAAAAAGTGAAGAAACAATAAAAGCTAGTGTTGCTAGTGGAACTGCTTCTAGTGCTAAAGTTACCTTTATGCCTCGTGATCCCATTATTGAAAAGATGGAAAAGGCACTTAATGTTTGGATCGAAGACCAAACACAAAAGAAAGTTCCTTTAAGTAGCTTAGTTATACGTGAAAAGGCACTGAGAATATACAAACATTTAGAGCAAGGTGTTGGCTAATCTAAATTTCAAGCTAGTAAGGGATGGCTTGCTCGCTTCATCCACCGCCATAGCCTTCACAATTTGAAAATAGTGGGAGAAACAGCCTCAGCTGACCATAGGGCTTAAAGACTCTCTTGATGAAGTAAAACAGTCAACTTTGAATGCCTGTTGGTCCAAGCTGTGGAAGGAGTGTGTTAATCAACGTTTGCAACACAAACTCCCAGCCGTTAAGGATATTGTAGATGTTGCAAGACGTCTGGGAGGTGAAGGATTGGCAGACATGAAAGATGACGACGTCGAAGAACTTCTTCAGTCACACAAGGAGGAGTTGAGTGAAGATGAATTGGAAGAAATAATACGATCGAGTGAGGATGGGGATGATGACGAGGAGGACAAAGAAGAACAGAGAGAAATGACGTCTTCTAGCCTAAGCAAAGGAATACTTTTGGCTAACAATCTCGCTGAATTTTTTCTTGACATTGATCCCATCATGGAGCGGAGTATAAAATTCAAACGGGGTTTGGAGGATTTATTATCTCCATACAAGCAGCTTCAGAAGGAGTTTCAAAATAAAATGAAGCAGACTTCTCTTTTATGCTATTTTAAATCATCTGTTGGCAAGTCAACTGACGTCCCTCACTCTTCCACAAGTGCCGATTCCCATGCCTCGATTTAAAATTGTTTTGATTAAAATTTTGCGTTTAAATTGTTTGTGTGTTAAAAATTGGTTTTATTTTAAAATTTTAAGTTGAAAATTGTAGTAAGCTATAAAACTGGACTTACTTAGCACTAAAAACTGGCCACTATTTTTTCCTTGTCTTAGCGGCTTTTTCGTTATACGTAATGTAATACAGTATGTATTTTAAACATTTTGAAAATTTTTATAATTTAAGTAACTGTCAGCTATTTGAAATCATTGGACTGGTTTTATACATTCGAACAATGTAGTGTATACTGTATAATAAAGAGTCGTACAGTATTTTATATTTCTGGCTTTGTTTCAGATTCCCCTAACCTTACTTTTCCCATATAAAGTTAACTTCACCAACCGCGGATTCACTAACCGCGATGTTTTGTAGGAACCTAACCCCCGCGGTTGGCGAGGGAATACTGTACTTGGTGAATTCAAACGATTGGAAACAATAGAATTATGAATGTACATGACTGAAATGTGATGTACGCTCCTAGCCGGGATGTGGGAAACTAAACATGGTGTCATTTATGTACTACGACCGCCATTTCTTGACTTTGCACGGACTTATCAAACACCCCTCGTAAAGGTTAAGTATGGAATTTTTGTTATGTTCTCGCTACTTATTGTAATTTGTCAGTGTTCATGCTATTGTAAAAACTAAATTTACATGATTAAAATGGAAACAAGATGAATAAATTGTGTATAATACTTGTTTGAGAAGTTGGAAGGTAAAAGGCCAGGCAAAAAATGTATCAGCAATAAGTCAGGCCCTGAGGAACATGTAGTACACTGAGCATTATATTCCTGGTATCTTTTCCTTTTACACATCACTGAAATATAGCAGGTTATATACGAGGTACTAACTAAAAATTCCGAAAATTTAAACATCTCACTTGAAAGTAGTGTCTTAAGAGCAACAGTGTCTCATTATCCTGTATAACCCAAGTTGACAGAAATCATTCATACACTACTCAGGTAGTTCAACTAACACAGACCTAACTTTTACATCAGTCAACATTACTGATCAATGCAAAATAGAATTGATTGAAGATCCAGAAAGTGGGCATCATAACTATAACTACAAGACAGTCCAAATCCAAAGAGAATAAGCCCAAAAAGAGAGTAATGTGAAATTTTAAGGAAGCTGATTGAACATCATATAGATAAAAGGAAATGACTCTCCATACCAAGTAGTTACAAAAGTCTGTGATATAGCTACAAATAGTGTCAAAGAAACTACTCTAAGATGGAAGATGTACAAATATAAACCCTTTTGGATGAAAGAACTAACCGACCAAAATATCAAAAGAGATAAAGTTAGAGAAGTGGCAGGAGATACGGAAGGAAAGAATGGTGAAGAACAGTTATAAGCTGTAATAATGTAGAGATGGGAATGTGCAATACTAAAATGACAAATCAGTAAAATAAAGGTGACGTGGAACAAATTTGTCAGTATAACTGACTACAGGAGTGATGGACCAAAGGAACATCAACTACTCAATTTCTTGAACAAGTATCCTCAGAAGCACAGCTGCCCTCTGCAAGTCAACAGAATTTTGACTTCGGAACGGAAAAAGTAGCAACAAAATTCAAAACCTTCTACCTTAACCAGTATAAATTAAATGTGGAACTGAAAAAAAGAAACACCCGTTCAAGAAAGAAAAAGTAAAGAATGATGGACATGCCCACTCTCCAGAGATTTTCTGAGGAAGGCATACAAGAGGTCATTAAAAACACCCACTTCAAGAAGCAGAAGCTAACAAAATGTTCCATAAAATTATTTAAAAAATCTTGGAATCTTGGCATTAAGCACTCTCCAGTCTATAACAAGTTTTGGATTGAAGATGTCAGCCTCCCTTCGGACTGAAAGCAGTAATCATCCCAATATTAAAGCCAAGGAAGGCAGAAGGCAGAGGACAAAATGGAATTCTACTGACCTAATTGCTCTTACTTTGTTACTTGCCAAAATACTAGGAAAAATGATAACAGTACGACTGAACTGGTACTTGGAAAAGCAAAAGCTCCTTGCTGAAAAGTAAGCTGGATTTAGAAGCAATACGTCAACTTCAAACACATTCACAAAATTTGTCCAAGATGTCAAACATGTTTTCAACTGCCAGAAAAACATATCTGCAATTTTTATTGATTCTACGGTAGCTTATAATCCAGTTTGAAGAGCAATCAGTAAACTCAAAATACGTGAGGTAAGAGGATGTATGCTATGTTGGTATTCAATTTTTCTCATTCAGAGATGGGTAAAAGACAGTGGGAAGATGCAGAATCAAACTACAAGCAATCTAAGCTAGACCTTTCTCAACGAGCTGCCTCCAGTCCAACCCTCTTCAATGGATACATTAACGACCTGCCAGAGAGGCTGAAGAAAATTGAGTGAATTAAAGCCACTATGTATGCTGATCTGGACTTCAGCAAGTAACAAGAACAAAAATCAAAAGGTGAATCTCGAACACAAAAACAAACTTTACACATGGGCCTTAGAAAACAACACGAGTGTTACCAAATCAAAAACTATATACCAGTTCTTCCTCCCTCCAACACAACAATCCACAGTTTGATCTCAAATAGACACCGATTTGCTCAATAAGGCACCCAGAACTAATTATTTAGGCACTATGCATGATAAGCAACTAAATCGGGCAGACTAAGTTCAAAGAACAGCTAATAAAGCAAACAAGCAAATTGGATTTATGAAGAGATTGGTGGGAACCAAATGGGCTGTAGACAGGACACCCTAAATATTAGCTACAATGCCTATATCAAACCTACAATCATGAAATATGGAAGCGAAGTTATGATCACAGCCAATAACACACAATTGGACCTCCTGGAAAGAACACAGTTTAATGCACTGAGACTAATATGTAGGGTGCAGGGCAGTAAGGACAACACGTCACAGCCCTTCATCCATGCACCCAAAAACCTGCCAATCAGGCATGAAATACAAAAACAAGAGCCAGCTGGATTCACCAAGCAATCCAAAGTCAAACTCTTAAATCTCACGAATGCCAGTCACTTAATGGAGAAAGAGCCTTACACAGTTGAATACTCCAAGTAAAGTGGAGCTATTCGGAGACCTTCCTAACCCTCTAGACTACGTCAATATCGACCAACCTGTCTCTCCCAAATAATTGCACAAAAATTGACACATCCAGCACTCTTGAAATGATTAGCTCTTAATAAATGAAAATACCCTGAAGAATGGCTAAAAGTATACACAGATGTATCCAAAATTGAAGAAACTAGAACAGGTTCTGGGGTATACGGCTACCTGTTTTCCCAGTGAGCATATATAAAACAGACTTTGACAGGGAAATTGAAGCAATGGTTTTGGCCATACAACTATTCTACTATCACAATATATTTCAAATAATGGTCCTTATGGTGGTCTCCCAGGCTGTCTTTGAAGCAGCATCTTCAAACAACCACCAATCAGTGAAAATACAGTGCATCAAACAAATTCTAAACATCCTGGCCCACGTCGGGGTCGAAGGAAATGAAATCTCTGGCCAAGAATCAATCTGGGATGGGGTGACCTCTGGAAGTGTGCTCTCCCAAGAAACTTGTAAAATTCATTAAATTTGTACAAAAGAAGCAGCAGAACAGCCAAAAGGGAAAATATTTATGAACAATGGAAAATCAATAAGGGAAACCCCAGGAAGGAAGCTGTAGCAACTTCCAAATTAAAAACTAGCCATGACCATCTTGCAACACACTAGCATAAATGAAGATCTACCAGCAAAGCAAATGTAGATTTGGTCATGCCCCAAATTCTACCACGGATTCTCTGGACTGAACTCAACCCTGTCTATCAACAAAAGGCCAATCTAGCTGGATTTTATTGGGATGCCAGGTGAAAACTTTCCATACAGCCATAGCAACAATATCTTACCATAACATAAACAGTACTTTGAGCAGTACATTATTGCTTCATATCTAAATTTAAACATACTGACTGTTTCCTGTAAATCAATTACTTCTGTTGGAATATGTGTAGCATATCCTGGAAGTCTGATAAAAATAAGTTTGTCAGTTTTTAGCTGACTAGAAAACAGCTACATACCATGTCATTTTTATAGTAGTATAGACAACAAATAAACTGATTTTGATCAAGTGTATAATTAATAAAGAATGTGTCTTATACATATGGTGCTTATCCACTCAGCCTTTTATATCCACCTACATAACTGTATTAACCCATTAACTAATTTATATCATTACGAAAAATGTGATAAAACTGAAGCCTCGAATTTTCTGAATAATATAATCTAAGTTGCTAACATACACTGGTCTGAACTTCTTAACAGATAAAATGCATTCAAAAATCAGCATAACAGTTATACCTTTCATCAAATTACAATATTTGGAAAGCCTTATTCTATGTACTGTACCTGTGAATGTTTCCGTGTGGTAGGCCAGTCCTTATAAAATATTTTAGTTTTCCACCCATGTTTTAGAATAACAATCTACTGCAGAGTCCATATGATTTTTTTGCCAGCTTTTATAAAAAGGGTGTTCTAATAAAAATACAAGTTTATAAAAAAAGCTTTATTTCTAATATAATTTTTTCAAGAAAAAAAAACATGTTTTATTAATACCTTATTAAAAAGAAATACAAAATTTATTTCCAATAAATATAACTTTACAAAATACACAAGATTTTTTAAACAAAAAGACTATTTCCTATATATGGTAATGAGTATTCCATATATATATATATATATATTTTTTTTTAAGTTTTCAAAATTCACCTATAGTTACTATAAAACTTTTCCTTCCACACCTCTGGAATCCAGCATTTCCCAAGATGGGGGGAAAAAAAACACATTCCAAACATTCAGTACTGTGTGTTGTTATTGTTATAGCAAAAAACTACTGGGTCTTCTTCAGCGTCATTAACAGTAAGAATGTTGTAAGATAGCTGGATGTTTTCTAAATGCATACATGTAGGCCTATGAATGGTTACTGTGGGTCAACTAGGCATTGTAATTTTTCTTTTACGACTTCCAATAATTTGTAAAACATGGCATGAACAGTATAGTTCATGCCAGAGACTACTATACTGTAAAGTTATTTTTCTTCATGGCTATTGCTGAACTTCTTGATGGTTAGTGGAATTACTTTCACAAAATTTTAAGTGTTGTGATTAAAGTTTAGTTAATTTTTTTTCCACTAAAAGGAAATATTCTTAGATATGTTGTGCAATTTCATATTTGTGTTGATTAAATGGCACTTTGAAACAACATAATTTGGAATTCTAATAATTGATGAAGTTATTAAATGTTAAAATCACAGGTTACACATAATAAAACTCGCTCATTCTTGCATAAGTGTGTACCCTAGTAAGGCAGATCAGACAATGTATTATTTGAATGTTATGATTGAGCAGGTTCAATATGACATGTTGACTATACACAAAACATTTCTGGAGTTATTACCAAATTACAACCACATCTTTTATTATTCATAGCACGACAATTTTGCCACATCTTAATGACTTACCAGGTTTTGCAAGTTTTTTCACTGTTTTGGTGAATTGAAAAAATGTTTTCTTGAAAGTTCAAATTTTTCAAGTTTCTTTTGAAAAAAAGAGTGGGTGCTTTTTGATAACTAGATGCTTCATATCTATATGCATATACAGTTTGTTTGGGTGCATATTTCTGCAAGGACAGCTGGCCTTTGATAACACAAACCACTACAGAACTGGAATTAAAAATAATAGTTTCACAAAATTCAAATTTTCGAATATAAATTTCTTTATGTGCAGGCCTATTTATGATTGTAAATCCTAGGCAACTAGGATTGTATGAAAACATGTTTAATTTGTATAAGTTTTAATGTAAATTCACCAATAACTGTAACCACACTACATTTACAATGTTTTGACTACGCGATATTATTGATACGTCATGCTTTGAAGAAGTGTACCAACTGTGAAAGAATGTACTGCTTTACTTTCATGCAAAAAATAATAGTGATTTGATGCATGAGTTAAGGGAAAAATGTTTGATAACTAAATGCAATGATTGTAACACAGTAACATTTAAAAACACAGACGGAACAGTTTAACAATCTAACAAAAGAACATTTTTACAGTGAAATATAATTATTGTATGATAGTACAATTTAAAAGTATAAAGGGTTTTAACAGATTAACAAATGAAACTAAAGTTAATTATTGTTTGAGTTACCAGTATTTCTTGATGTTATTGAGTAAACACTTGGCAAATCACTCACTTAAAATTTCATGTGCAATGTGAATTCGGTGAAGTAACTTTCTAAATGATGGCATGCTGTCCCATGATGTACTTTCTTGTACCACTTAAATGAATTTCCATGTCTACTGTATTAAAACCTACACTACCACACCTAACATTGTATGTACACAATATATCTTTACATATTGGATTAATTAAAGCAACATTCAGGGTATAAAAAGATATCAATAACATCGTAAATGTAGCATGGGGTCAGAACAACTGAAAGCCAACATGTTAAAACAAAAAGTGATGTCTGTTACATTATGGGAGCCTTGTATAGTAACATGCAAGAGTTTTACTTCAAGTTGGTTTTCTTTTTGTGAATTGTGAAATAAAAAAATATTGTTTTTTGTGTGTTCTTTCAGTTTGCTTGTTAACCTAATATCATGGTTTGCTGATATCAAAGCAGTTTTTTAATAGAAGACTCAACACTGACCTATTACAATTATTATAATAGAACTTACGATATGCTCAAAAATTAAGTTTCTAATAAGTTCTTAAAGTAATAATCTTATCTTCTTGTAGCCATATAATATTCTTTGTTACTACAAAAAGTATATATTTTAACATATTCTGGTCTGAGGCCAAATCAGGTGAGGCAGCATAGTTTCACCTAACAGATGGAGCCCAATTTTATCTTCAGTCGTAAATTTATTCATTTATAATACTATCACATTAAGAGTGCATGGTTTCCATTAGGATGAAATATTTCAATATTTACATATGATGACACGGTGCTTCAATTTTCATAAACTGAATCAATTTGTAAACATATAAAGTAGTTCAATTATAGCATGATTCAGCGAATTTCATTGTTTTTGTTTTGTTGTTGTTGTTTGTTTAATGTATATATAATTTTAATTAATAACAACAAAACTTTTTAACAAGAATATATCTTTTTTAATTCGTGAATTACAATGTTTCGATAGTATACAACCATCATCATCAAATACACAAATAAATACATTCATTTTTTTTAATTTATTAATTTGTTTACCTGATGACGATAGTGGATGATAGTATCGAAACACTGTAATTCACAAAATAAAAAAATATATTCTTGTAAAAAAAGTTTTCTTATTATTAATAATAATAAAATGTATACACAAAAAACTGCGCGCGCACACACGCACACACACACACACACACAAGTGAAATACTGAATTAAACTGACAATCCATTTTGTTGAACGATTTATTGAAAGATTCTGGACTTAAAAATTCCAAACATTTCATATTACAATTCTATTTTATATTTTAAAACCACTTTTTTCAAAAAAAGTAACTTGCTGAACACTTTTTACCTAACTTTTAAATACTGTAATTGTACAAATATGAGTGATGTAACTGAACAAGGAAAAATTAACATTTCTATAGTGTACATATATGTGAACACTACAAAAAAGTACAGGGCAAAAAATTGCTAATCTGTAAGAAGCCATACAGACTGTAAAAAGTCGATATTGACTTTGATGTCATACCGAATTTATATTTATTTTGAATTCCAATTCTGTAACAGATATTTTTTTTACAAAAAATAATACATGTATTAGTTAAGGCAATGTGAATGGCAAACAATTAGTCAATCTATTTTATTATGAATTCATTGCATGTGTTGTGCCAGCACATTGTCTGAAAACACTGACGTATAAAAAACAAAATACTTTCTCATCAATGTAATTCCTTCAAAACCTATATTTTATTCTATATTATTGTGAGATTAATATCTAACATATACAATGAAAATAAAATATTTCATTGTGTTTAAGTGATTTAATAAATGATAAATTTCATATGTTATATACTGAATGAAGTGAAATAGTTTATAAAAACATACAAGTACAATACATTTTATAAACAATTCTGTGTTTTAAGAAAACTAATTCCAACCCTGTACTTGTTGAAATAGTTACATCTCAAAAACATAATGAGATTTGCAGTACATTTATCACAAAATTCTATAACTTCTTGATGGACATAAAATACTATAAAAACACTCAATTATTCAAATTATTGTAAATTTATGATATTTATGTTGATTACTGACATATTTACAATACGTCAGATCCACCTTGATTCATGTAATTATCAATATCCTTATCAAGGTGTACTTTAGTGTTAGCCATATACTGATCTAGCTGATCATCAAGCTCTTCTTTTGTTGGAAATTTTGTATTATCTCTTCCCACTCTGCCACGACCTCGGCCACGCCCAGGACGATTTCTACAAATAAATAATTTTGTAATTCATTTCCATACTGAGCGCATTAAACAAATTGAATAAAATGTTAACATTTCTCATTTACTATCACATTTGATTGAAAAATTTTAACAGAAACATAAAAAATAAAAGGTGTTTCTCTAACTTTTCTTCTGTTCACCACTGCTTTATAAAGTAACATATTGTTATTACATTACAGAACAATCTACGTGTTTATTGAATGTTCCAGAGGAATCCGGCTGAATGTTGTGTATGTGATTCTCAGCGCATTTGCTAGACTGTGTAACATCACACCAATACCGGGAACACAACACCGTACGCCAACCTCCTCGAAAGCCTCCATTATCTAAGCAAGAGGAAATGTCTCGGTTAGTACAGGACATGTTGACAAGAGGGAGTAATCGAGCCTTCGTCACATGCTTGGTCTTCTCCGGTAGTGCTGGTAGCGAAGAAGGATGGTGGATTGCGTTTCTGCGTCGACTACCGGAGGTTACATAACGCTACAAAGAAAGACTGCTATCCATTACCTCACGTTGACGATACACTTGACATGTTGTCCGAAGCACAGTGGTTTTCCACATTGGACCTGAAGAGTGGATATTGGCAAGTGGGTCTTCTTCAAGAAGACAAGGAAACACCACTTTCTCGACCCCAAGTGGCTTATTCCAATTTAACGTCATGCCATTTGCACTCTGTAATGCATTGGCAACATTTGAAATATTGATGGACCTGGTACTCCGAGGCCTGATGTGGAAAACCTGCCTTGTTTATTTAGACGATGTCATAGTCATCGGGAAGACTTTCAAAGACCATTTGGAAAACCTTAAGGAGGTTCTAACTAGAATTCACGGTGCCCAAGAGAAACTGAGCCCGAAGAAGTGTTCTCTATTTCAGAAGGAAGTACAGTATCTGGGCCATCTGGTTTCGGCAGCGGGTGTTAGCATGGCTCCTAATAAAGTAGACACTATAAGAGACTGGCCAGTGCGAAGAGTAAACACGAAGTTCGGAGTTTCCTGGGGTTATGCTCATATTACAAACGTTTTGTGAAAGGCTTTAGTGGCAATTTCGATCATCCGCCTACATAACTACAGGTTGGTACACTGTATTAGGGAATACATTACAGATCTATCATTGATTATGTAACTGTTAACTAGACGTTAAGTTCACTGGTCCATGCTATATAAATGGCCGGGAGGGGGCGGGGGTTATATCAACTCAGACCACTTTTTGGTAGTAGCTGCAAGGTTCTTACAGGTTTAACAAATATTTTTTCCATGACAATTCCAGGACATTTCCATGACAAAATCTAGATTTTCAAGGACACTCGCGGCACTCAAAATACACACTCGCGACATTCAAAATACCCAAAGTCAAAGATTTAATGATAAATAGTTTTATTTCTTGCATTGTATATAATTATATACAAACCTAAGATACATCTATATCAGTCAAGCTATTTTAAGTCAAAAATAAAAATATTTTTTTTATAAAATATCCCCAACCATAAGAGGCCGGTTGAAAACAAAATTTCAATGCACTTTACAAACTTTTCTTTTTAATTTTTGAATATAAGAATATTCCATTGAGTTTAATGTTGAAATAGGAAACTGGTTTGGCTGACATATAACTGAAAGACTCAAGAATTACAGGAATTATTATATTCATACATAACAACTAAGATCTTTAAAAGATAAAATGGGCAAGTCATTGAAATTTTGTTTCTGGATGGGGTATGGCCAAGGGAAAGTTTATTATTCAAAAACATCTTAATTAAAATCTTAATATCTTAAAGGTACCCTTCTTATTATTCTAGAACGACTTAACTACATCACGTTATTTTAGTCTTTAATTAAAGGAGGGAGATATCAGGCTACCGGTACTTAAATTGCTACAGTATTGCACAACTTAACATTCTTTGGATAGCTCAATAATCTCTTTGTTTATTTTTTCAACATCAGCTGCCATTTGAGTTGTCTTCCTAAAAGAATTTGATTTAGCCAGCAATGTAAAGTCTTTCTTGTTTTCAGCTTTCAGTGCCACTGCATCAGCTTCTTTTGTCATTGTCTCAATGGCATTTTCAAGATCCAACTTTCTTTTCTTCATAGACTTTAATTTTTCAGTTTTTGAAGTTCTTTTCTTGGTTTTTTCCTCTTTCTTCTTTTGGTCATCTAGATAGTTTTGATATCTCATTCTCGCAGATCGGGCATATGACAGAAGTTCTTTGGTAATAGGAACTTCATGTAAATCAACACTTTTCAATTCATCACACACCAATCGAAGAACTACCAAATTTTCTTCTTTGAAGTTTTCCACAACTATTTCTTTATTTAAAGAAAACCCTCGTTCAACCAAAGCCTGTCCGTGGGAGAGGGTTAAGACTATCTTAATAACCTTCCACAAATGGGAATATTGTTTCTTAGCCCCAATGACGTCATAGTAGAAGGAATCTATCCTGTCTTTGGACTTTTCAAACTTGCTGAACTCTGTTATTGGGCATTCTGTAAAAAGCAGCTTCAGTTCAGATAGAGCACTATCATAGTTTATTGGGAGCATAATTTTTCTTTTCTGAAGTTCTTGTAGTAATTTTGTGAAAGTTTCAATGGTTTTTGATTTATCTACTACCATTGACTTAGGTTCGAGACACCTGGCAAATCTGACGACTGGATATTTCAAGGGGTTCTTGTCTATTACTTTCTTTACTACAGCCTTCAAAAACATTTGGCATTCCAACTTAAACACCGACACTTCTTTTTCATTGACTTTCTTTTCTTTCTAAAGCTTGCTTAAGATTTCTCTGATGGCAAACCCTGTCTCAACTTTGTTAGAGAATTGCAGATTTTCTTTTTTATCAAAATCAACTGAACACAGAGCAAAATCAGTATTACTTTTATCAAGAACGTCCTTCTTAACAAATAGAGACATGAGGTTGTAGAGCAATTTCAAAACATCAATAGCTTGGAAACGTAACATAGACTCATCTGTTTGATAACCTTTCAGGTAAGGCTGCATTTGTTTGCCTACAAAAGAAAAGAAGCTAAGCTTGGCAACTACTAGAGGATCTTTAGTTGCCTCTTTTACAATCTGAAAAGATTTTGACACCACCTCAGACCGTGGTTTGTCTTTATAAGAGTCAATAAACTTTACTACAGAAGGCCAAATTGTTATGGCTCGGTCACTCACAGCTACATCCTCAACCCACCTTGTAGCACAAAATTTAAGTGGCATCAACCCAGTTTCATTGAGAGCTAAGAAATCGCTTCTCCTAGCAGGTGAATCTTTCAATATTTGCCACAATGCTCTCAAGAGGGTGGCTAAGTCCCAACCTGTATGCTCAGCTCCAACTTCAAAGGATCTGTGAAGAGTATGAATGCTACAGCTACCAATATCAATGAGCCGGGGGTATTCAGGGTACATGGTTTCTCTATTCATAATAAGATCCTTCAATGCTTTTAAATTTACATTTGGCCCGTCCATACCTATTTGAAGCAACTTTGCTGAATTCAATTTTTCCATGGCCCCTTGAAGAGCTTTGACTAAATCAGCGGCTTTGGCATGTCCCAGAAATTGAGAATCCAAGTATCTGCTTGTTACTATCTGCGCTTCTTCATCCCAAGACCTGATAATATCTACTTGATCTTTTTGAATAAACTTGTTTATACTGCCATCAAAGCACAACGAGAAAAATTCACACTTAGAAATGTGTTGATACAATTTGTCTTTAAAGTACTGTGCAATCCCAAAACAAAGTAAGTATGAACACTTAGTTGGTGCACATGAAAAGCTTTTGGCAATTTCACTGTCAGGAAACATTGCTGAAAAAAGGTTGTTGAGGCCATTGCAAGAATTTTTTGGTAAAAACAAATGGAAATATTTTGACAAACTAGCTTCTTTGATTCTGTTGATCACCCAACCATCCTCCCATATTTAGCACATGAACTGCTGTCAATTAACTTGTATACAAGAAAACATAATTTTTCTGGGACGTGAGTGAAAAAACATCCTTTTCAACTCTTAGCAATAATATGAAGAAAATTCCATGACAAAAAACAAAAATCCATGACAAATCAGAAAATTCCATGACATTTCCAGGTATTCCAGGACATTTATCAAATTTCAGGTATTCCAGGTTTTCCAGGACGCGTATGAACCCTGAGCTGACATTGTTCTACTGACTCGATGGAGAAGACAATACATTAAGAAATATCGGTATGGAGAACCATACATGACTTCCATGTTCTAAGATTTATATTTAAAATCATATTCGAAATGAAATATTTCCATAGAAACTACTTCTTTCTATTTACTGCTTCAGCCTTAACCACAGTACTGTGGTCACTAACGTATACCACCACACGTTATCGCACTCGATTTTCACTGATGATGGAAGTCGATGGCACTGCAGAAACGTCTGGTTTTGCAAAAAACATTGGACTACGGCCAAACAGCCCGGAAAGTAATTTTAACAAAAAACTACTACTTTGTTGTCGATAATGTAGTACACATATAAACATTATCCCCTCCCGCTTCAACTATAATTTTCAATTATAGAAAATTACCCCCACCCCGTTCCACTAGCCTCTTCATTTATAGATATTTCATCTACGTTTCTACAGTGGATTATTAAGATCTTCTTATCAGGATACTTTATTTATCAAAATTAAGTACTTTACTCTTGTTACAACAAAAAATGTTTCAGGTAAACTACCCTTTCCCCGTAACCGATCTTCACCAAAATCAATAGGCCTTGAGTCTTCTACAACTCAGGCACATATATAAAAAATTATTTGATTCTGTTTGAATTTGTGGCAGTTATCGTTTGTCATAGAAAAAATTAACCTTATCACATAAAACGTTACACTTAAACTACCCCTTTCTCTTAACTGATCTTCACCAAAATCAATAGGTCTTGAGTCCTCTACAATTCAAGGATGCATGCAAAACATTATTTGATTCTGTTTGAATGTGCGGCAGTTATCGTTCATCATAGAAACAATTACTCTTGTTAAAACAAAAGGTGGCAGGTAAACTACCCCTTTCCCTTAACCGATCTTCACCAAAAACAATACACCTTGAGTAGTCTACAATTCAGGAACGTATTCAAAAAATTATTTGATTCTCTTTGAATTTACGGCAGTTATCGTTCGTCATAAAAAAAATTACACTTGTTAAAACATAAAACGTTGCTGGTAAACTACCCCTTTCCGTAAACCGATCTTCAACAAAATCAACAAACCTTGAGTTCTCTATAATTCAAAAAGGTATGTAAAAAAGTAGTTGATTCTGTTAACAGAAAACTACTACATTGTTGTCGATTTGTTGCTGGTAAACTACCCCTTTCCCTTAACCGATCTTCAACAAAATCAACAGACCTCTTGAGTTCTCTATAATTCAAAAATGTATGCAAAAAAGTAATTGATTCTGTTTGAATTTACGGAAGTTATCATTCGTCATATAAAAAATTACCCTTGTTAAAACATAAAAATGTTGCAGGTAAACTACCCCTTTCCCTTGACCAATCTTCACCAAAACCAACAGGTCTTCAGAACTCTACAATTCAGGGCTGTATGCAAAACATTATTTGATTCAGTTTGAATTTGCGGCTGTTATCGTTTGCCATAGGAAAAATTTACCCTTGATTAAATAAAAACGTTGCAGGTAAACTACCCCTTTCCCTTAACCGATCTTCACCAAAAACAATAGGTCTTGAGTACTCTACAATTCAGGGCTGTATGCAAAACATTATTTGATTCAGTTTGAATTTGCGGCTCTTATTGTTTGCCATAGAATATACCCTTGTTAAAACAAAACGTTGCAGGTAAACTACCCCTTTCCCTTAACCAATCTTCACCAAAAAACAATAGGTCTTGGGAACTCTACAATTCAGGGCTGTATGCAAAACATTATTTGATTCTGTTTGAATTTGCGGTTGTTATCGTTTGCCATAGAAAAAATTTACCCTTGATTAAATAAAAACGTTGCAGGTAAACTACCCCTTTCCCTTAACCGATCTTCACCAAAAACAATAGGTCTTGAGTACTCTACAAATAAGGGCTGTATGCAAAAAATTATCTGATTCTGTTTGAATTTGCGGCTGTTTTCTTTGCCATAGAAAATATCCTTGTTAAAACATAAAACGTTGCAGGTAAACTACAGGGCTGTATGCAAAACATTATTCGATTCTGTTTGAATTTGCGGATGTTGTTGTTTTCCATAGAAAAAATATCGGTATGGAGATCCATACATGACTTCCATGTTCTAAGATTTATATTTAAAATCATATTAGAAATGACATATTTCCATAGAAACTACTTCTTTCTATTGCTTCAGCCTTAACCACAGTACTGTGGTCACTAACGTATACCACCTCACGTTTTCGCACTCGATTTTCACTGATGGTGGCAGTCGATGGCATTGCCGAAACGTCTGGTTTTGCAGAAAACATTGGACTACGGCTAAACAGCCCGGGAAGGAATTTTAACAAAAATCTACTTCTTTGTTGCCGATAATGTAGTACACATATAAAAAAGTCTCCCCTCCCTCTTCAACTATAATTTTCATTAATAGAAAATTACCCCCAACCCGTTCAAATAGCCTCTTCATTTATAGATTTCATCTACGTTTCTACAGTGGATTATTGTGAGCTTATGATCAGGATACTTTGTTTATCAAAATTACGTTCTTTACTCTTGTTAAAACATAAAACGTTGCAGGTAAACTACCCCTTACTCTTAACCGATTTTCACCAAAATCAATAGGCCTTCAGTACTCTACAATTCAGGGATGCATGCAAAAAAGTATTTGATTCTGTTTGAATGTGCGGCAGTTATCGTTCGTCATAGAAACAATTACTCTTGTTAAAACATGAACAGTGGCCGGTAAACTACCCCTTTCCCTTAACCGATCTTCACCAAAATCAACAGGCCTTCACATCTTTACAATTCAGGACGGTATGCAAAACGTTATTTGATTCTTTGAATTTGTGGCAATTATCGTTCGTAAAAAAAAATCCTTGTTAAAACATAAAACGTTGCTGGTAAACTACCCCTTTCACTTAACCGATCTTCAACAAAATCAACAGACCTCTTGAGTTCTCTATAATTCAAAAATGTATGCAAAAAAGTAATTGATTCTGTTTGAATTTATGGCAGTTATCGTTCGTCATAGAAAAAATTACCCTTGTTAAAACATAAAATGTTGCAAGTAAACTACCCCTTTCCCTTAACCGATCTTCACCAAGAACAATAGGCCTTGAGAACTCTACAATTCAGGGCTGTATCCAGAACATTATTTGATTCTGTTTGAATTTTCGGCTGTTATCGTTTGCCATAGGAAAAATTTACCCTTGATTAAATAAAAGCGTTGCAGGTAAACTACCCCTTTCCCTTAACCGATCTTCACCAAAAACAATAGGTCTTGAGTACTCTACAAATAAGAGCTGTATGCAAAAATGTATTTGATTCAGTTTGAATTTGCGGTTTTTATCGTTTGCCATCGAAAAAAAATCTAGACACACAAGACAGACACTTTTCGAAAATTGACTTTTCTTCATGTTTTGAGTGTAGTACAATCAGTATCTGCAATAATCTCAAACACGATTTTTTTTGCCATCACCATACTTCCATTTCCTTAAGGAACATGGAAGTAAAAATTACCCTTGATTAAAAAAAAAAAGTTGCTGGTAAACTACCCCTTTCCCTTAACCGATCTTCACCAAAAACAATAGGTCTTGAGTACTCTACAAATCAGGGCTGTATGCACAAAATTATTTGATTATGTTTGAATTTGCGGCTGTTATCGTTTGCCATAGAAAAAAAATCCACACACACACACACACACACACACACACACACACACACACACACACACACACACACACACTTCGAAAAATGACTTTTTCATGTTTTGAGTGTAGTACAATCAGAATCTGCAATAATCTCAAACACGATTTTTTTTTGCCATCACCATACTTGCATTTCCTTGAGGAACATGGACGTAAAAAAGGAAATAAAGAGGTTTTTACAGCACATTTATTAATGTCCACAACAACTTATACGGAACATGGCAATGGAACAGGATCTAAATTAATGTGGCACAACATGAATTAGTGTATTAAGATTTCAGTTTTCGAAACCATAGGAAGGAACAAAAAACTAAGGAAGTTGGTAAAGACTTTTAAGTTTGAAATGCAGAAACAGGAGCAGTAATCAAAGGAAAGAAGGGTTATTTGAACACTATGAAGAAGCATACAGAGTAGACCACACAGATATATATTGAAAAACACAACTAAACTATGCCAGTTGTTACAAAAGCCCATCAAGATTCAGAGATTTGTTAACTTTGAACATTGAAGACAACACATATGTCAGGAGGTCGCCTATAAATGTATGAAACACTTGAATAATAAATCGGACAGAGACATTGTCTGTTTGAATGCAATATACAAACAAATTTGGATAAAACACTACCATGACCTTCGGACAGACTGAAGGTACAGAGAGTCCAGAAAAAGTTTTTAAGCTCACTGGTCTTTATAACAATTATGATATTGTAAACTAACAGCGTGATTTAACACTGGAAGAAATAAATGTAGATTTAAAGCTGATGGAAATCATATAGGGATCAGGTCACAAATGAGTGAACATACAACTCCTCAAGTATGGAGGCACCCTTCTGGAGTTGCACTTGTTACATCTTCTGAATGAATGCTGGAGGAGGGTGGAAACATCAGCAGAATGGAAAATTGCTGGAGTCATATCACTTTATAAGAAACGAAATCAGAACTCATATACAAACTATCGAGGAACTGAATGTGTGCAAAAAACTGTGGAGAATGCATGAATAACCTGACTAAAGTCACTAGTTGAAGTAGTTTACTGGATGACCAGAACAATATTTTAGGAGGAGTATATCAACAAATTGATAATGCCAAAGGAAATATATTCTAGAAACACATCTGGGATTCGCTGATTATAAAAATGTATTTGATTGGGTTAGTAGGAATTTGTTACAGAAAATTTTAGTGAAAATAGAACTTCCTATACATTTAACTGGAATTTAACTAGAAGGCGACTGCACCACATAAGGTAAACTTTCAAATAGGTTACCTTATCAAAGACGATATCAATTACAAAAATATTATTATTATTAATAACATCAATAAATAAAAAATAATGAATATGAGTTAAGTTATTTTTAACGTCACTTCGCCTTAGCCTAACCTGTGCTCAACGAGTTCGTCTCACGGACCTTGGAAATTCTGATAAGGGAAAGTTTGCCATTTTTAAATTGCTTTCACAGTGACAGTGTTGCAATTTCCACATTCCGCCTGTCAAAATGTGGTGGTGACCCAAGGGCTTTTGGTTTTTTTCGGAATCTTCTGATAAGGTATGTGAAATAGTATCGAGGGCTTCTTATTAGTATCATTACACAGTCAAATCCGAGAGCTAAGAAATCTAAGGTTACATATTACTAAATTATTCTTGTAAAGCCATTGAATGAAGAGATTTTCTCTGGATGGGGAAGCTGGAAACCGCATTAAACCAGTCATGCCAGATGTTGAGGGGGGGGGGTTGTAACCAGACGTAATCTTTTTATTATTAGTGTGAATTTTTAAAGATTTTTTCCCTTATACAGTGCTGGCCCATTTATATTTGACCCATTTATTTCGTTATATGACAATTCACAGTATGGTGTTAAAGACTTTCATCTGCTTCAAAACCAGGTAGGGAATTATCTATAGTCAAGTGCAGATTGACAAAGACTAAACATAAGAAAATTAATACGCTGTAGATAATTAAATTGTATAAATAAATTCATATTTGCACATGAGATTTCTAAAACCAGATGAATTATATGACAGAATAAAAACACTCTGTTATGTATGAATGGACTTTGTCACATAATATGTACACTAGAAACTTAAATTACCCATCACGAGATCAGACCAAGACTATAACAGAAATAAAAAGATACAAATAATAGGATTACCTATTCCCTTCAATAGAATTCTCAATATTTTTTCTGATATTAAGTCATCTTAGATTCATATATAAATGGTTGAATTTGTACTTAGCATAACAGATGCTACTAAAAGAACAATAGCTGTTTGCTGTTAAGCACATTTTCATTAGATTATTGCAATTGTGTTATTGCATGCTAATAACTTGACTATATTTTGTTAAATAACATATTACTTCCTGTTATACAGGTGAAGTGCCCTGCAGTGTTAAATATCTAGACCTTGCTTGACAGGTCATTAGACAAAAAGATTGTGATAAATGACAAGAATGTATGTTAATGGACACCACACTGAGAATCACCAACTGTAACACATATCTTTGAGTTTGGCTGTCAAAACATGAATTTGCATTGATGTGTTAACTGTGACAGAAGTGCTTTGTATGCCAGAAGCTTACACCTGTTAATGCATTAATACAAAACAAAAACTGAACAAATACAAAATCAATTGTAACTGGACATTTCATTTTATGGATTGTAAGAGTATTTTGAAATATTTGAAAGTGAAATCTTCACAAGTGGAATACAATTCAGTTTGAATATGTAACATGGAACAAGGGAAAAGTTATTTCATTTAGTGCATACATGTCGAACGCCTCATTCTTCAAGTTCGTGGACAATGATTCCATGACCTTGCATGCAACCATGGGCCTCATATGCACATGATAAACTGGACAAAAACCAGTTGGAACCAGCTGTAGTTACAAGGGACAAAGGCACGAGGTACACGACAGACATTAAGGAAAAGTGAGACAGTAACAATCCCACCTGCAGGCAGTGAAGATGTGGGTCTACGCTGGCATAATGTTTGGAACTGTTAGCGGTTGACCTGCACACTATGGCTGATCAACATGGTGTCCAAGTTGCATAAAATAAACAAACAAATTGTATTAATTGAGTAAGAATAAATTAAAATACATAACTCATAAATGCAAAATGTGAGTGAGTTCGCAATAACAATGTTGGGAGCTGACGCTATACACTATGGAAGTGAATTACAGAGTAACATAGAAGCCCCTAACAGATAAGTAAAATAAAGCAGAAACAGTATTAATACATGGATGAAAAAATGGAATGTAAAGTGAAACATAATTAACTTAGGTCATGATATCACTGTATGCAGCGTTTGTGTGTGTGTTTTAAAAGGCAGGAAGCGGGAATCCTTTAGTAAAAAGTGTTCATTGCTGACTTGTATTGAAAATAAGAATATAAAAATGTATATTAATTTGAGCCGATCTTCGAGGTCAGTTACATAAGTATTATAAGTTGTCTCATTATAGCTAATAGTGTACTAGATTAGAATTTTTGATTTTTTAACTGTACGATCTCACAACAGACTTGAGGACCAATTTAAAACAGTCTAGTTGTTCTTTCAGAAGTAAGTTTACATTCTGTCATGTAACTACAGAATATTAAAATCATAAAATCAACAAAATCTAACCATGACTTAGAAAATTTTTTACATGTTCATTTAAACTATTATATATCAAGTACATATTATTGAATTGAACATTTTGCTCCTTGTTGGGTAAGGCTTATTGTAATATTTGTTAATGGTTAATAATATGATTCCTTAATAGAAAATAAGAAAAATTAAAACAAAATTGGGAAACTTTATACTATCCTAAACTAAACTGCACAAAATAGTGTAAATTGTACAAACACACTAAAAAACATTCAAAGAATTTCGACGAAACTGAAACATCGAAGCATGATGTTTTTAGGCTTTTGAAACGTATAATGTGGATTACGTTAATCATTTCCAAACCACAGACGATCACAAACAGAGCATGTAAAACCAAATTTATTCTCACTAAAACGTTTGCTAAACTCAATGTCAGCAGCGATTATTTCTGTCTTGATGCGTTACATATCAAATTTCTAGACTGGGGGGAATCGAAAGTGTGGAAGCGTCACATTTTTCAATGACGATTTTTGTGGAATGACCCCCAGCCTAAAAACATTATCATGTTAAAAATACAAAATGAAGCTCCGTTTCAGCAAATATGATTGGGAAAGCATTTTGTATGCAATCCCTTCTTACACTTTTTCCATATATGCCGATTTTTTCTCTTTCCACAAGCTTTTGTGCTGGCAGCACTACAAACAAATCAGGTTCTTTCATATTTTCGAGTAGTTTTCAACAAACCTTAACTTATGTCAATACCATCACCCCTTTGGATGCATCTACCGGTCTCATTCCTGGGGCCAGGACAATTACAGGACATTAGGTATATTTTATTTTCCCTTGTGTTAGCTATTCACTAGGCAAGTCTTAAATTACAAAAAAAAACTGTACCATAAAGAATAACTATTCCTGAGACTCTCTGATACAATACAAACTTTTCTAATTATACCTTTAAATAGAATTTTTCTAGACGTCTGAAAAATCGGACACTGACACTTTTACCCAATACCTATGATGTCCAATTTTTCAGACATCAGGACTTTCAGCAGATACTGTCAATGTCTGAAAAATTGGTGCTACCACTGACAGGGTTAAACAGTTGAACATACTAACCCTGAACCCGGTACCTATTCCCAGTTATCTCTGTTAAGAACTTACAAAGTAAGCGTGATTTCACAATGGTTTTCTGAGCATTATAAATTTCTTCTGTAACAACCTTTTAAAAAGGTTTTTTAAAACTTAAGATGTCTCCAGCACAAGTATTTACAATCATTTATATCGTAGTCATTAAGATACAGTGGAACCCCGCTGGTCCGAACTAATTGGGACCAAGTCCTGTTCGGATTGGCATAAATTCGGATTGACCGGGTTGTAGGTTATACAGTACTATATATTATAAATATAAATTGTATAACGTGTATAAACAGTGCCAAATTCATGCCTACAATCAAAGTAATGTACTACTTTTTGATATTGCAATCTCTTTTATACTATAAAATTACAGTGAATACCAGTTAAATAATGCATTGGCTACTGTTAATTCTGACACAATACGTGACTCGCTTCAATGAACGACACTGAACAACTATAGAGACAGTGCAGGGACAGTGACGGGCGGGCGCCGAGTATGACACAATAAGATTACCCAACGCTTGGCAGTCCTCCCCCCTCTCACCCCTCCATTCCTAGAAGTCTATTCACTACTGGCTTATGTCTATTTTTGGGTAAAACAAATAGACCATTTTCTTTTCAGGCTAGTCTGGAAGTATTCACCGACGTGAGTGGATGTGTGTTAGAGTTGTGTGATCTTTGTTTATTTGTTGTCTGTGGTTTATACTGTAGCAAGACATTTTTGTTTTTTTAAGTCTGTACATTAATTTTACGTGTCGCATTTATAAATGAATAAGATGGTGGGAAAGAGAAAACATAATTCGTGTACTTTGAAAAACAAACTTGAAGTGTTACAGCGGCTAGATAAGGGCGAAAGTGGTACAAAATTAGCAGCTGAATTTGATGTTAGTAAGGGGACAATAAGTGACTGGAAAAAAATCGCACTAAGATTGAGCAGTTTTGTGTTACGGCAACAGAGAAGGTTTTCGAGGAACGCCATACTCAAAGGTGTCAGACTTTAAGAAAGTCGACGAAGAGGTGGTTACTCTTCAAGAAAGACTGAGAGGTGTTCCCCTTAGTGGTCCCTTAATCCAGGAAAAGGCAGTTCATCTTAATAAATTTATGAATGGTGACCCAACATTGATCACCAGCAATGGTTGGCTGGACAGGTGGAAGAGAAGGTACGGTGTACGAATGTTATCCATAACTGGGGAGTCTCTGTTGGTGGATCATTATGCACCAAAAGAATATGTATCTAAATTTGCAGACATAATTGCTTCAGAAAATTATTCACCTCAAGAAGTACATAACTGCGACGAGACAGGATTAAATTTTAAGGCACTGCCTAAAAAGAGCCTTGCTGCTAAACAAGAACTTGGTGCTCCTGGTTTTAAAATGTCCAAAGAACTACTCACTGTCTTAGCTTGCAGTAATGCAGCTAGGACTAATAAGTTGTCTCTCATGGTTATAGGCAAATCTAAAAAACTGAGGGCATTCAAAAACATCAACTCAACTCACTTCCTGTACACTACAAGAGCCAAAGAAAAGCATGGATGACCAGCAAATTATTCAAGGAGTGGTTTGTGCCCACTGTTAAAAAGTTCAGTAAAGAAAACGACCTACAAACCTACAACCCAGTGCTTTTCTTGTCTTATGCTACAGCACACCCTCCAGAAGAAGAACTTATCAATGGAGATATCAAAGCAATTTCTTTACCTCCAAACATCACTCCATTACTGCAGCCAATGGATCAACAGGTTCTTCAGAACATGAAGTGTGTATACAAAAATTGCTTCTAAGGTTTCGAATTGAAAATGAGGACCCTACACAAACAATTCTTCAAGTCCTCAACAAAGTCACCATAAAAGACGTAATATACTGGATAGCCAAAGGATGGGAAAATGTCAAGCAACAATTCATCAGTGGTCTAAGTTATGGCCAGACCTTACCTACAGTGACAGCCCTGAACAAACCGATAAGAGAAGTGAAGTCTTGCTGCTCGTACAACAAATCACAGGCTGTGAAGAAGCAGACAACACAGACGTCAACGAATGGCTGGCAGCTGACATCGAAGACCATCAGGTTTTGACTGATGAAGAAATCGTATCTTTGATACAACAAACATGTGCTGACGATTCCGATGAAAATGAAGAAGCAGATGATCGTGTGCCACAGATCTCACACACTGAAGCAGCGAGAGCTTTAGAACTATTGTTAACCTATGTAGGAGTAGCATGCCAATGCTACACTGGCAGACATCTGCCAGATTTAGGTCTGTGTATTTATTGTAGTTTTTTGTGTTTTATATACTTTTACTGGCACTAAACTGTAAGTACCAATATGTTTTACACCTTAAGTAGTGTCTAGTTATGTAGTGTGTATTTATTGTAGTTTTTTGTGTTTTATATACTTTTACTGGCACTAAACTGTAAGTACCAATATGTTTTTTCATTCATTTTACAGACGCTAATTTCTTGATAACGTAATTCAAACCTTTATTTTGTTATATATTTAAAACAATCTAAGGTACTTAGTTTTAATAAAAATTTCACTAAAAATGCATTAGTGTGTATTTATCTAAGCTTTTTATGTACATATTACATTGATATCTTCCAGTTATTTTGTCGTTTTTTTCTTTTTCCAATTTTTAGACCCTTTTTTCAAACTACGGTTCAGATTAAGCGGGTTTTCGGACTAGCGGGGTTCCACTGTATTTACATATTTTGTTTTAGGGTTCTGATAAATTTTTGTTACCTCAATGCTAGGGACGTGATATCTCTCTCATGAATGAATGTGATATTATTTTTAATATTTCACCGATTTCTGATACATCATGTAAGTTCACAATGGAACATAAGGAATTTACCTAAATCCTGACCCTCTAGATCGCTGACCACGACTGCTAAATTTCCCAGCTCCATTACCTCGTCTGCCTCCACGGAAATTTCTATTCAGTGAGCCCGGACCACCACCTTAACATAATAAATTCAACCATTTCTTTAATTTAAATAAAAAAGTCAGCAAATATACAAATTAAAAATAATTATAATTAAAATATCAAAGCTATGTGCATACAAGTATGCACACAATTTGTAAACATACTGTAAGTTTACGTGTGATAAATATTTAACACATAAAAATTATCTTCAACTTGGAGACCATACACAATAAATACATAAAACTGTTACATGCGTGATACACTGTGTTAAATGTATATGGTAGAAACATGGTTTTGCATCACCAGATGCACATTTTTTCTGTAATACCATCTGATATTCGTATAAGGGGGTATAAACAACAAAGTAAAATGGTACAATTAGAACAGGAGGCAAAGATGGAAGATAACACCATGTTACAGTTGAGAGTACTAAGTTAGTCTTACTACAGTTTACACAAGTAAGATACCAGAAGTAAAGACACCACAAGTTTACTTCCAGAAGTAAACAAATATAAATTATGTATGCTCAAACATCATGCAGGATGGTGAACAAGTTATTAGCAGATAAGACTGGTGCATAGTGTAACGTAACTGCTTAGGAGGTACTTTCCGCGGAGTCTTTGTATGTGACCTATTGAGTGCTCGTCTTATTTAATTAAGCCCCACTGTTGTAAACGCCAATTCTGTAACGTACCGCCTTTAGAGTGTGTGTGTGTGTGTGTGTGACGTCCGTCTTTTTTACAGTCTCGGATCGGTCAGAACACCTCTTAGCAATCGCCACTTATGAATTATAAAGACTGAAGTTTAAATAAAGTTGGTGGTAATGTTACCCAAACAAAGCAGAAATCGAGTGTGTGTGATTCGGGTCAAGTAGGGAAGTTGTTTAGCCTTCTTTTGAAGAGAGAGCAAGTACCGTTTGTTTACCCTCGCAGTAGACGATTTCTCAATTTTTCAAATATTTGCCGTGAACCGAATCAGCTGATTTTGACATTAGTCTCCAAATATAGGTTAACCAAACGACACTGTTGCTGAATACGACCTGGTGGATCGTCCTCTTCTTATTTTTTCTGAAATCTACTACAACTACCCACTACAATAAAGGAAACACATTTTATTATTCAATATCATTTCTCAATAATATTTATTTATAATATTATTGGTTTTTCTCTTCCGCCAAAATTCAAATATTACAATCGATATTTTCATTAACTAGTACATGATATCGACTTCATTGAGTAAACATGGAATTGTCATAAAATCTGGTTTTGACCGATTTTACAATTTTATCTTTTATTTAAACATCAATCAACATATAATTCTTTTATTTATTTCCCCAGGGTTAAGGGTAAGTTCTTTTTGTTATGAGATGGTCAGAAATGGATAATTATACTACGCTTTACAAATATGGAAAAACTTCGAAAATTTGTTTATTCTCTTAGTACGTAGTTCCGGATTTGTCCGTAAGAGAGCAGATTGTTTTTTTTTATTAAAACATGTGATTACACTTGGAAAGTTTGGTACTGAACGACAATTTGATTTGAGGGTTTCTTTGTTAAAGATTAAAAGAAATGTTTATATTACCTCTCTTCTCGAAGTTCTTACTTGTGTGAAGCTGTTTCTCAGGTGGTGTTCTTAGTTATTTTGTAATTTCATGACCGTCCGTCAGATACTATCTCGTCAAAAAAACTCGAAACGCGGCTAGGCTAGGCCTGATCTTCCAAATGGTTTCTCACTTTTATTATGGAGTATAGCAAGTTACCTTTGATATTTAAGGTAGTGGTACATAATGTTTATACTGTTATTTAAATTTTGTAACAATTTTGTGCTGTTCCAAAGATTTCTAAAGGATTTTTTAATACAATTTCTGTCTCATCATTTTTCAACCGAAAGGTTTTCAATCTCAAATTCGATTAAACAATACTTGTTATTTCGTTACTCTTAGTAACCCATAATTTTTATATCCTTTTTTATTGGTGCTGCTATTTACTTTTTAGTATATAGGCGGTTTGTAATTATTATAAATTTATTTTTGATTTACAGAAAAATAATTCTTTTTAATTTTGGTTTCTTTCCCAATTTGATTTACATAATAGTTTTTTGTTTATTTTCTTATAACTTTAGATATAAGTCTTTTATATTATTATTAACTTTAAATGAATTTATATATTACTTATTAATCTCTTATAGTATTCTTACACTGCACTATTTTCTTCTGCCATTTCCCTCATACAGTATTATTTTAATTTTTATTATCATCTGATATTTAAATCTTTTATTTTTTAAAACCCTGGGTTATCTTATATAACACAATTATTTTATAAAATATAAAATTAACATAGGTACTAAATTTTGTTGCCTACACAATATAAATCCTACAATAACTAAACAAAATACATAATTAGTTGGTAGCATCATAGTCTACTATTATAGTCTATAATTCTCACATCTACAGCACAATTCTGTAAGAAGTTCCCTTCACCTTCACTTATTACCTCATTGGGAACACTATAACTCACTTGTCACTGTATATCACTTCAATATTGTTTATAATGTTTAGTGATACCACTTAATTTTTAGCTAGTTATAGTTTACCCATTTCTGACCTTTATGGTAGTACAAGAGTTATCAGTTATTGGGACTGGGTTATGTACCGTTACATAAAGCCCCCCCCACTAGAACAATTTTATTTTGGTTTTACTCGTTTACTAAAATAAATTGTTGATTGTTTCAATTCTCCTAATATTCTTGGCTTTTTTCTTCGTAATATGGTTTCATTTCCGACTGGTTGTACACTCCTTTTATTCTGTTATTGTTAACTGTTTTAATTTCATAGGTATTATTCCCCTTCACCTGGGTTATGATGTAAGGTCCAGTATAAAGTAACAGTAGCTTCCGAGCAATACCCTCTATAGAACTGGGTAGTTGTCTATTTTTGATTAATACCTTATCTCCCATCTGGTATGTATCCAACCTTTTCTTTTTTACTTGATCCCTTTTTTGTTGAAGTTCCACTTTATGCAACACTCTGTTGTGCATTTCCACTTTGTCGAACTCTACTCTCTCTCCTGGAGGAAAATTTATCAACGAGGTAATTTCTCTTGGTGGTGGTTTATCAAACATTACCTGATAAGGGCTAGTTCCGATAGTGTCATGGTATGACCAATTAAGGAAAGTCTCTGCTGGTTCGATGTATTGGCTCCAGTTTTTATGTTCTTGGTGACAGTATGTACGTAGAATTCTGCCAACTTCCCTTAATACACGTTCAGCAGGATTACTACTAGGGTGGTACACTGATGTTTTGTAGGTCCTTATTTGCCATTTTCTCAATTCTTCTTTCCACTTTTTACCCCGAAATTGCGTTCCATGATCCGTTATAATTGTTTCCGGTTTTCCCACCTCAGGTAAGTATTTTTGAATGATTACTTCTAGAATTTTCTTCGTTGTGGCTCTACTGATAGCGTAGAGTTTTGTATATTTAGTATAATGATCAAATATAATGATTATATATTTATATTTATGTCTCCCTCCACTTCTGGGAAAAGGTCCACATATATCCAAGAATGTCCTTTCAAGTTTACTATTAGATTTTATTGTAATCATTGTGCCCGTTCTCTTCTCATTATTTACTTTTACTAGCTGGCATATTTTACAGTTTTTTACTATTACCCTTACTCTCTTATTTATAGCTTTCACGTAACAGTGTTCAGATAGAGCTTTAATAACTTTGAGTGATCCCATGTGACCATATCTTTCATGATAATCCTTAATCAGGGCTACTTCTGTTGCTTCTGGCACATACATTTTCCATACATGATCCTTAATGGTAGGACGAATAAAAAGGATTTCTTCATAAACACAGAAAAATTTCATTATTATAGGGTCATTTTGTAATATTCGTTCCTTAATTTTTGTTAATTTAGTGTCCCTTTGCTGATCGATTTTTATTTTATTAATTATATCTTGTAACTCCTTTTTCATCTTAATAATGTAATATATTTTTCCAATACTTTCTGGTTCTATTTCACAAGTTCCTTTTTCTAGATTAATCCGTGATAATCGGTCTGCTATTACATTCTTCTTACCCGGAATATATTCCCAGTCTAAATTATACTCTTGAAGTATTAATACCCATCTGGTGAGTTTGCCGTGTCAAGTTTACAATTTTTTAAAAACGAAATTGATTTATGATCGGTTCTGATGGTTACTGGGTATCCCAATATAAATGTTCGAAATTTTATACATGAAAACACAACGCTCAGCAGTTCCTTTTCAGTTACTGTATAATTCCTCTCACAACTACTCGGTACTCTGCTTGCAAAACTGATGACCCCCATGATTTCCTTCCTCATCTTCCTGATATAGCTCACTTCCAAGACTAATGTTACTAGCATCACAATTTATGAAAAAACGTTTATTAAAATTTGGGTGATGTAACATGATGCTGTCAAGAAATTTATTTTTTACTATCTGAAAATTATTATCTTCACTTTCTTCCCATTTCCACTTGTTTTTCTTTGAAAGTAAACATTGGAATTTGGCTGTTACTTCTGAATAATTCTGTTGAAATTTCCTATAATAGTTGCATATCCCCAGAAAGGATTGTAATTGTTTTAAGTTTCTTGGTTTAGGAAAATCTTGGATAGCCTTTACTTTTTCAGGAGATGGTTTAATTCCAGTAGCAGATAAAATGAACCCTAAAAATGGTAGTGCATGTGTGATAAATTTAGATTTATCCAGTTTTAGAGTTATATTATGTTGCAATAGTTTATTTAATACTGTTTCCACTCGGTTACAATGCTCCTCCCAAGTACAAGACGTAATTAATATGTCATCCACATATATGGTAGTAAAATCTAAAACTTCCTTACCTAAAATTTGGTCCATGCATTGGATGAACACGGCCACTGAATTTACCAATCCAAAAGGCAAACGCTTAAAATGATAATTTCGTCCTTCGAATATGAAAGCAACATATTGTCTGCTGTTAGGGTGCAACTCTATTTGCCAATATCCACAGACTGCACCCCAAGTACACATGTACTTGCATCCATAGAATTTTTTCATTATTTCTTCAATCTCACCTGGAGACGTGCGATCGTTAATGAGCATTTTATTCAACTCCCGAGCATCAAGACATAGTCTTACTTGACCATCTTTCTTCGGTATAGCTACCAACGGGCTGGTATACGGAGAACTACTTCTTTCAATTATGTCTTCCAATATCATTCTTTGAATTTCTTTCCTTGCTGCCTCTTTCAAAGCTTGAGCAATAGGGTATGACCGTTTATTAACATTTACATTTTCCTTGAACTTTAGTTCACACAAGAAGTTTTTTGCTTTTCCTGGTGACTCTGAGAATACTGATTTATATTTATCATAAATTTTTATAAGCTGTTGTTTTTGTTCTACATTAATTAATTCCGGTGCCTGCCTATTCTGAAACTCAATTATCTCTTCTATCTTCTCTTGCCAAATCTTTGATTCTGTTACTTCTGTGTTTTTACCTAGGGTTAATCTATTATCCTCCCTAATAAAAAATGAGCTCGGACACTGAGGGCCACTTTGGCTACCAATTATCTCAGCCGTTAACTCACCATTTTCTGTGCTCAAGGTTACTATACCCCTGGCCAGATTTATAATTGCAGTGTGTCGCCGTAGCATATCACACCCTATTAACACCCTAAACGGTAGCCCTTTTGCTACTAAAAATCCCATAGGTATTCCTATTCCACTAGTGGTAACATTCAAAGACACTTGTTTCCTGATTGTTTTATTTTGTTTCCCGGTGGCACCAACAATTGTTAAATTATTAATTGGTAAAGTAGGTATTCTTTCAGTAGTTAGCTCAGTAATACGGTCTAGTTCTAATTGATCAATAATTGAAATATTTGCTCCTGTATCAATCATGGCCTCTGCTGACACTCCATTTAATTTTATTTGTATATAGACTATGTCATTGTTTGGCGATGACTCTTTAATTGCTCTTTCTTCCATTAACTCTGACTGTATATTTTTTTAAAAATTATTTCTGATAATGGTTATTGGTTTGTTTAATTTATTATTATAATTAGGTTTGTGGTAAATTCTGTGCCCTGTTGTTTCTAGCAGTGACGGGCAGTCATATCTTCTCACTGCTGGTACCCGTTTCCCCTATTTCCATCATTATTATTGTTTGATTCAACATTTTCATTATGTTGAATATTGCTTATTGGTCTACTTTCTTCATCACTATCTCTGAATCTAGGTTGCTCTTCACTCCTACTCCTTTGTGGACCTTCTTCTCGGTGATAAGAATCATGTCTGTAAGTTCGACTGTTATAATTTGGCCATCTTCCTCGATACCTGTTATTAAAATAATTGTTATTACCATGCACATAATTTACTCTAGGTCGATTATCTCTTGGTGGTTCATTCTTCCGCTCCTCGGTATTACCTGACCTCCATCTACTCCTCCTATAATAAGATTCTTGCTCATAATTTTCTAGTAGCGTTTCCATGCCTCCAATAGTTTTTATTTGTCCACTTAATCGGGCACTGATGATCTTCTCTTCGAAATGATAAGCAATTTTGGTCACTAGACACTCTTCAGGGATCTTTGGGTCTAAATACTTTGCTATACACACCTTCCCCAAAAAGTAAGCAGTAGGTGTTTGTCCCATTGTACGGTCATACCTACCATGACAGATATCGTCCCTAATAATGTTTTGTACTGACTCCGACCAGTACTTAAGTTTGAACATTGTTTTGAAACCCCCATAATCACACACCTCGTTCCTGATTACCGTCCACCAATTATCATTGATGTTTTTGAAAGATTCGTCTAATATACCTTTGATCATATTCCATCGGTTCTCCTTTGAGCTGTTCAAAATTTCGTCTACTCTCCCTAAAAATTCGAGTGGGTTTCTGCGATAATCCCGAAAGTTTACACTTTCCTTACTATCTTGGATAACATGATGACTGTTGCATGCAGACCTAGAACTTATTCTATCTACATCACCTTGTAAATTGGTTTGTATTTGTTGCAAATTATCTAATTTCTCTGCTTGGCTATTACACTGATCTTTTACATTCTCTACTGTTTTATGAAAATCCGAAAATTTACAGTTTAGACTGCGTTTGATACTATCTAACTGGTCATTGTTTTCTTGGCGTATGGCTATTACACGAACTTGATTATTTTGTTCCTCCTTTTCCATTCGTGCATCGATTCCTGTTTCAATCAGTTCCATCTTTTCTTCTGTTTTATCCAATCTTTGATTGGTTTCTATTAATTTCTTCTCTGCCTCTTCCTTATATTCATCTACTCTTTGGCTTAGCGTATTACTGACCAGTTCAATTTTACTCTCTAGATTTTCTCTTAATTCCTTGTTGAAGTTCTCCATCTTACCCTCAATTTGTTTTAAATTCTCATTATTCTCTTCAAATTTTGCATTCATCTCTTCTCTTTGTCCTTCAACAGTTTCTTTCAGTTCATGGTATTGTTCATTCATGGTTTGTTTGATATTTCCATGAATGGTCTCTATTTTTTCATTTAGTTGTTTGACTAAACTTTCCTGAATGCTATCTATTTTCTCATTGGTCTGTCTATTTTGTTCCTCCTGTTTCTTAAAATTCTCATCTATTTTGTTATTGGTTTGCTTTGAAGTTTACTCCCGTTTTCTAAATTGTTCAGCCATAAATTTCATCATGTCTTGCCAATTAGGTTCTTCTCTGGCTACCGCTTTGTCTGGTTGGTCCCCTTGGGCATCCTCTTCAACTATTTCCTTGTCCGTATCTGTGATTACTTCGGTTTCTTCTTTATCACCCATTGGTTGTTCCATTTCGCTGTCCGTAAATATTTCTATCTCTCGTTCCTGTCCACCTTCTTCCTTCTCCTTTTCTTCTGCCCTCTTCTTCGATCTGCCTCTGGTATTATGCATTTCTTGTTTTCTCATAACTGCCGACGATAATTAGGTTTTTTCGTATATTAATTTATTAAATATATCAAAATTCTTTTCTAATTACAGCCCTTTTACGTTGAGCGCCAATTTGTAACGTAACTGCTTAGGAGGTACTTTCCGCGGAGTCTTTGTATGTGACCTATTGAGTGCTCGTCTTATTTAATTAAGCCCCACTGTTGTAAACGCCAATTCTGTAACGTACCGCCTTTAGAGTGTGTGTGTGTGTGTGACGTCCGTCTTTTTTACAGTCTCGGATCGGTCAGAACACCTCTTAGCAATCGCCACTTATGAATTATAAAGACTGAAGTTTAAATAAAGTTGGTGGTAATGTTACCCAAACAAAGCAGAAATCGAGTGTGTGTGATTCGGGTCAAGTAGGGAAGTTGTTTAGCCTTCTTTTGAAGAGAGAGCAAGTACCGTTTGTTTACCCTCGCAGTAGACGATTTCTCAATTTTTCAAATATTTGCCGTGAACCGAATCAGCTGATATTGACATTAGTCTCCAAATATAGGTTAACCAAACGACACAGTTGCTGAATACGACCTGGTGGATCGTCCTCTTCTTATTTTTTCTGAAATCTACTACAACTACCCACTACAATAAAGGAAACACATTTTATTATTCAATATCATTTCTCAATAATATGTATTTATAATATTATTGGTTTTTCTCTTCCGCCAAAATTCAAATATTACAATCGATATTTTCATTAACTAGTACATGATATCGACTTCATTGAGTAAACATGGAATTGTCATAAAATCTGGTTTTGACCGATTTTACAATTTTATCTTTTATTTAAACATCAATCAACATATAATTCTTTTATTTATTTCCCCAGGGTTAAGGGTAAGTTCTTTTTGTTATGAGATGGTCAGAAATGGATAATTATACTACGCTTTACAAATATGGAAAAACTTCGAAACTTTGTTTATTCTCTTAGTACGTAGTTCCGGATTTGTCCGTAAGAGAGAAGATTGTTTTTTTTTATTAAAACATGTGATTACACTTGGAAAGTTTGGTACTGAACGACAATTTGATTTGAGGGTTTCTTTGTTAAAGATTAAAAGAAATGTTTATATTACCTCTCTTCTCGAAGTTCTTACTTGTGTGAAGCTGTTTCTCAGGTGGTGTTCTTAGTTATTTTGTAATTTCATGACCGTCCGTCAGATACTATCTCGTCAAAAAAACTCGAAACGCGGCTAGGCTAGGCCTGATCTTCCAAATGGTTTCTCACTTTTATTATGGAGTATAGCAAGTTACCTTTGATATTTAAGGTAGTGGTACATAATGTTTATACTGTTATTTAAATTTTGTAACAATTTTGTGCTGTTCCAAAGATTTCTAAAGGATTTTTTAATACAATTTCTGTCTCATCATTTTTCAACCGAAAGGTTTTCAATCTCAAATTCGATTAAACAATACTTGTTATTTCGTTACTCTTAGTAACCCATAATTTTTATATCCTTTTTTATTGGTGCTGCTATTTACTTTTTAGTATATAGGCGGTTTGTAATTATTATAAATTTATTTTTGATTTACAGAAAAATAATTCTTTTTAATTTTGGTTTCTTTCCCAATTTGATTTACATAATAGTTTTTTGTTTATTTTCTTATAACTTTAGATATAAGTCTTTTATATTATTATTAACTTTAAATGAATTTATATATTACTTATTAATCTCTTATAGTATTCTTACACTGCACTATTTTCTTCTGCCATTTCCCTCATACAGTATTATTTTAATTTTTATTATCATCTGATATTTAAATCTTTTATTTTTTAAAACCCTGGGTTATCTTATATAACACAATTATTTTATAAAATATAAAATTAACATAGGTACTAAATTTTGTTGCCTACACAATATAAATCCTACAATAACTAAACAAAATACATAATTAGTTGGTAGCATCATAGTCTACTATTATAGTCTATAATTCTCACATCTACAGCACAATTCTGTAAGAAGTTCCCTTCACCTTCACTTATTACCTCATTGGGAACACTATAACTCACTTGTCACTGTATATCACTTCAATATTGTTTATAATGTTTAGTGATACCACTTAATTTTTAGCTAGTTATAGTTTACCCATTTCTGACCTTTATGGTAGTACAAGAGTTATCAGTTATTGGGACTGGGTTATGTACCGTTACATAAAGCCCCCCCCACTAGAACAATTTTATTTTGGTTTTACTCGTTTACTAAAATAAATTGTTGATTGTTTCAATTCTCCTAATATTCTTGGCTTTTTTCTTCGTAATATGGTTTCATTTCCGACTGGTTGTACACTCCTTTTATTCTGTTATTGTTAACTGTCTTAATTTCATAGGTATTATTCCCCTTCACCTGGGTTATGATGTAAGGTCCAGTATAAAGTAACAGTAGCTTCCGAGCAATACCCTCTATAGAACTGGGTAGTTGTCTATTTTTGATTAATACCTTATCTCCCATCTGGTATGTATCCAACCTTTTCTTTTTTACTTGATCCCTTTTTTGTTGAAGTTCCACTTTATGCAACACTCTGTTGTGCATTTCCACTTTGTCGAACTCTACTCTCTCTCCTGGAGGAAAATTTATCAACGAGGTAATTTCTCTTGGTGGTGGTTTATCAAACATTACCTGATAAGGGCTAGTTCCGATAGTGTCATGGTATGACCAATTAAGGAAAGTCTCTGCTGGTTCGATGTATTGGCTCCAGTTTTTATGTTCTTGGTGACAGTATGTACGTAGAATTCTGCCAACTTCCCTTAATACACGTTCAGCAGGATTACTACTAGGGTGGTACACTGATGTTTTGTAGGTCCTTATTTGCCATTTTCTCAATTCTTCTTTCCACTTTTTACCCCGAAATTGCGTTCCATGATCCGTTATAATTGTTTCCGGTTTTCCCACCTCAGGTAAGTATTTTTGAATGATTACTTCTAGAATTTTCTTCGTTGTGGCTCTACTGATAGCGTAGAGTTTTGTATATTTAGTATAATGATCAAATATAATGATTATATATTTATATTTATGTCTCCCTCCACTTCTGGGAAAAGGTCCACATATATCCAAGAATGTCCTTTCAAGTTTACTATTAGATTTTATTGTAATCATTGTGCCCGTTCTCTTCTCATTATTTACTTTTACTAGCTGGCATATTTTACAGTTTTTTACTATTACCCTTACTCTCTTATTTATAGCTTTCACGTAACAGTGTTCAGATAGAGCTTTAATAACTTTGAGTGATCCCATGTGACCATATCTTTCATGATAATCCTTAATCAGGGCTACTTCTGTTGCTTCTGGCACATACATTTTCCATACATGATCCTTAATGGTAGGACGAATAAAAAGGATTTCTTCATAAACACAGAAAAATTTCATTATTATAGGGTCATTTTGTAATATTCGTTCCTTAATTTTTGTTAATTTAGTGTCCCTTTGCTGATCGATTTTTATTTTATTAATTATATCTTGTAACTCCTTTTTCATCTTAATAATGTAATATATTTTTCCAATACTTTCTGGTTCTATTTCACAAGTTCCTTTTTCTAGATTAATCCGTGATAATCGGTCTGCTATTACATTCTTCTTACCCGGAATATATTCCCAGTCTAAATTATACTCTTGAAGTATTAATACCCATCTGGTGAGTTTGCCGTGTCAAGTTTACAATTTTTTAAAAACGAAATTGATTTATGATCGGTTCTGATGGTTACTGGGTATCCCAATATAAATGTTCGAAATTTTATACATGAAAACACAACGCTCAGCAGTTCCTTTTCAGTTACTGTATAATTCCTCTCACAACTACTCGGTACTCTGCTTGCAAAACTGATGACCCCCATGATTTCCTTCCTCATCTTCCTGATATAGCTCACTTCCAAGACTAATGTTACTAGCATCACAATTTATGAAAAAACGTTTATTAAAATTTGGGTGATGTAACATGATGCTGTCAAGAAATTTATTTTTTACTATCTGAAAATTATTATCTTCACTTTCTTCCCATTTCCACTTGTTTTTCTTTGAAAGTAAACATTGGAATTTGGCTGTTACTTCTGAATAATTCTGTTGAAATTTCCTATAATAGTTGCATATCCCCAGAAAGGATTGTAATTGTTTTAAGTTTCTTGGTTTAGGAAAATCTTGGATAGCCTTTACTTTTTCAGGAGATGGTTTAATTCCAGTAGCAGATAAAATGAACCCTAAAAATGGTAGTGCATGTGTGATAAATTTAGATTTATCCAGTTTTAGAGTTATATTATGTTGCAATAGTTTATTTAATACTGTTTCCACTCGGTTACAATGCTCCTCCCAAGTACAAGACGTAATTAATATGTCATCCACATATATGGTAGTAAAATCTAAAACTTCCTTACCTAAAATTTGGTCCATGCATTGGATGAACACGGCCACTGAATTTACCAATCCAAAAGGCAAACGCTTAAAATGATAATTTCGTCCTTCGAATATGAAAGCAACATATTGTCTGCTGTTAGGGTGCAACTCTATTTGCCAATATCCACAGACTGCACCCCAAGTACACATGTACTTGCATCCATAGAATTTTTTCATTATTTCTTCAATCTCACCTGGAGACGTGCGATCGTTAATGAGCATTTTATTCAACTCCCGAGCATCAAGACATAGTCTTACTTGACCATCTTTCTTCGGTATAGCTACCAACGGGCTGGTATACGGAGAACTACTTCTTTCAATTATGTCTTCCAATATCATTCTTTGAATTTCTTTCCTTGCTGCCTCTTTCAAAGCTTGAGCAATAGGGTATGACCGTTTATTAACATTTACATTTTCCTTGAACTTTAGTTCACACAAGAAGTTTTTTGCTTTTCCTGGTGACTCTGAGAATACTGATTTATATTTATCATAAATTTTTATAAGCTGTTGTTTTTGTTCTACATTAATTAATTCCGGTGCCTGCCTATTCTGAAACTCAATTATCTCTTCTATCTTCTCTTGCCAAATCTTTGATTCTGTTACTTCTGTGTTTTTACCTAGGGTTAATCTATTATCCTCCCTAATAAAAAATGAGCTCGGACACTGAGGGCCACTTTGGCTACCAATTATCTCAGCCGTTAACTCACCATTTTCTGTGCTCAAGGTTACTATACCCCTGGCCAGATTTATAATTGCAGTGTGTCGCCGTAGCATATCACACCCTATTAACACCCTAAACGGTAGCCCTTTTGCTACTAAAAATCCCATAGGTATTCCTATTCCACTAGTGGTAACATTCAAAGACACTTGTTTCCTGATTGTTTTATTTTGTTTCCCGGTGGCACCAACAATTGTTAAATTATTAATTGGTAAAGTAGGTATTCTTTCAGTAGTTAGCTCAGTAATACGGTCTAGTTCTAATTGATCAATAATTGAAATATTTGCTCCTGTATCAATCATGGCCTCTGCTGACACTCCATTTAATTTTATTTGTATATAGACTATGTCATTGTTTGGCGATGACTCTTTAATTGCTCTTTCTTCCATTAACTCTGACTGTATATTTTTTTAAAAATTATTTCTGATAATGGTTATTGGTTTGTTTAATTTATTATTATAATTAGGTTTGTGGTAAATTCTGTGCCCTGTTGTTTCTAGCAGTGACGGGCAGTCATATCTTCTCACTGCTGGTACCCGTTTCCCCTATTTCCATCATTATTATTGTTTGATTCAACATTTTCATTATGTTGAATATTGCTTATTGGTCTACTTTCTTCATCACTATCTCTGAATCTAGGTTGCTCTTCACTCCTACTCCTTTGTGGACCTTCTTCTCGGTGATAAGAATCATGTCTGTAAGTTCGACTGTTATAATTTGGCCATCTTCCTCGATACCTGTTATTAAAATAATTGTTATTACCATGCACATAATTTACTCTAGGTCGATTATCTCTTGGTGGTTCATTCTTCCGCTCCTCGGTATTACCTGACCTCCATCTACTCCTCCTATAATAAGATTCTTGCTCATAATTTTCTAGTAGCGTTTCCATGCCTCCAATAGTTTTTATTTGTCCACTTAATCGGGCACTGATGATCTTCTCTTCGAAATGATAAGCAATTTTGGTCACTAGACACTCTTCAGGGATCTTTGGGTCTAAATACTTTGCTATACACACCTTCCCCAAAAAGTAAGCAGTAGGTGTTTGTCCCATTGTACGGTCATACCTACCATGACAGATATCGTCCCTAATAATGTTTTGTACTGACTCCGACCAGTACTTAAGTTTGAACATTGTTTTGAAACCCCCATAATCACACACCTCGTTCCTGATTACCGTCCACCAATTATCATTGATGTTTTTGAAAGATTCGTCTAATATACCTTTGATCATATTCCATCGGTTCTCCTTTGAGCTGTTCAAAATTTCGTCTACTCTCCCTAAAAATTCGAGTGGGTTTCTGCGATAATCCCGAAAGTTTACACTTTCCTTACTATCTTGGATAACATGATGACTGTTGCATGCAGATCTAGAACTTATTCTATCTACATCACCTTGTAAATTGGTTTGTATTTGTTGCAAATTATCTAATTTCTCTGCTTGGCTATTACACTGATCTTTTACATTCTCTACTGTTTTATGAAAATCCGAAAATTTACAGTTTAGACTGCGTTTGATACTATCTAACTGGTCATTGTTTTCTTGGCGTATGGCTATTACACGAACTTGATTATTTTGTTCCTCCTTTTCCATTCGTGCATCGATTCCTGTTTCAATCAGTTCCATCTTTTCTTCTGTTTTATCCAATCTTTGATTGGTTTCTATTAATTTCTTCTCTGCCTCTTCCTTATATTCATCTACTCTTTGGCTTAGCGTATTACTGACCAGTTCAATTTTACTCTCTAGATTTTCTCTTAATTCCTTGTTGAAGTTCTCCATCTTACCCTCAATTTGCTTTAAATTCTCATTATTCTCTTCAAATTTTGCATTCATCTCTTCTCTTTGTCCTTCAACAGTTTCTTTCAGTTCATGGTATTGTTCATTCATGGTTTGTTTGATATTTCCATGAATGGCCTCTATTTTTTCATTTAGTTGTTTGACTAAACTTTCCTGAATGCTATCTATTTTCTCATTGGTCTGTCTATTTTGTTCCTCCTGTTTCTTAAAATTCTCATCTATTTTGTTATTGGTTTGCTTTGAAGTTTACTCCCGTTTTCTAAATTGTTCAGCCATAAATTTCATCATGTCTTGCCAATTAGGTTCTTCTCTGGCTACCGCTTTGTCTGGTTGGTCCCCTTGGGCATCCTCTTCAACTATTTCCTTGTCCGTATCTGTGATTACTTCGGTTTCTTCTTTATCACCCATTGGTTGTTCCATTTCGCTGTCCGTAAATATTTCTATCTCTCGTTCCTGTCCACCTTCTTCCTTCTCCTTTTCTTCTGCCCTCTTCTTCGATCTGCCTCTGGTATTATGCATTTCTTGTTTTCTCATAACTGCCGACGATAATTAGGTTTTTTCGTATATTAATTTATTAAATATATCAAAATTCTTTTCTAATTACAGCCCTTTTACGTTGAGCGCCAATTTGTAACGTAACTGCTTAGGAGGTACTTTCCGCGGAGTCTTTGTATGTGACCTATTGAGTGCTCGTCTTATTTAATTAAGCCCCACTGTTGTAAACGCCAATTCTGTAACGTACCGCCTTTAGAGTGTGTGTGTGTGTGTGACGTCCGTCTTTTTTACAGTCTCGGATCGGTCAGAACACCTCTTAGCAATCGCCACTTATGAATTATAAAGACTGAAGTTTAAATAAAGTTGGTGGTAATGTTACCCAAACAAAGCAGAAATCGAGTGTGTGTGATTCGGGTCAAGTAGGGAAGTTGTTTAGCCTTCTTTTGAAGAGAGAGCAAGTACCGTTTGTTTACCCTCGCAGTAGACGATTTCTCAATTTTTCAAATATTTGCCGTGAACCGAATCAGCTGATATTGACATTAGTCTCCAAATATAGGTTAACCAAACGACACAGTTGCTGAATACGACCTGGTGGATCGTCCTCTTCTTATTTTTTCTGAAATCTACTACAACTACCCACTACAATAAAGGAAACACATTTTATTATTCAATATCATTTCTCAATAATATGTATTTATAATATTATTGGTTTTTCTCTTCCGCCAAAATTCAAATATTACAATCGATATTTTCATTAACTAGTACATGATATCGACTTCATTGAGTAAACATGGAATTGTCATAAAATCTGGTTTTGACCGATTTTACAATTTTATCTTTTATTTAAACATCAATCAACATATAATTCTTTTATTTATTTCCCCAGGGTTAAGGGTAAGTTCTTTTTGTTATGAGATGGTCAGAAATGGATAATTATACTACGCTTTACAAATATGGAAAAACTTCGAAACTTTGTTTATTCTCTTAGTACGTAGTTCCGGATTTGTCCGTAAGAGAGAAGATTGTTTTTTTTTATTAAAACATGTGATTACACTTGGAAAGTTTGGTACTGAACGACAATTTGATTTGAGGGTTTCTTTGTTAAAGATTAAAAGAAATGTTTATATTACCTCTCTTCTCGAAGTTCTTACTTGTGTGAAGCTGTTTCTCAGGTGGTGTTCTTAGTTATTTTGTAATTTCATGACCGTCCGTCAGATACTATCTCGTCAAAAAAACTCGAAACGCGGCTAGGCTAGGCCTGATCTTCCAAATGGTTTCTCACTTTTATTATGGAGTATAGCAAGTTACCTTTGATATTTAAGGTAGTGGTACATAATGTTTATACTGTTATTTAAATTTTGTAACAATTTTGTGCTGTTCCAAAGATTTCTAAAGGATTTTTTAATACAATTTCTGTCTCATCATTTTTCAACCGAAAGGTTTTCAATCTCAAATTCGATTAAACAATACTTGTTATTTCGTTACTCTTAGTAACCCATAATTTTTATATCCTTTTTTATTGGTGCTGCTATTTACTTTTTAGTATATAGGCGGTTTGTAATTATTATAAATTTATTTTTGATTTACAGAAAAATAATTCTTTTTAATTTTGGTTTCTTTCCCAATTTGATTTACATAATAGTTTTTTGTTTATTTTCTTATAACTTTAGATATAAGTCTTTTATATTATTATTAACTTTAAATGAATTTATATATTACTTATTAATCTCTTATAGTATTCTTACACTGCACTATTTTCTTCTGCCATTTCCCTCATACAGTATTATTTTAATTTTTATTATCATCTGATATTTAAATCTTTTATTTTTTAAAACCCTGGGTTATCTTATATAACACAATTATTTTATAAAATATAAAATTAACATAGGTACTAAATTTTGTTGCCTACACAATATAAATCCTACAATAACTAAACAAAATACATAATTAGTTGGTAGCATCATAGTCTACTATTATAGTCTATAATTCTCACATCTACAGCACAATTCTGTAAGAAGTTCCCTTCACCTTCACTTATTACCTCATTGGGAACACTATAACTCACTTGTCACTGTATATCACTTCAATATTGTTTATAATGTTTAGTGATACCACTTAATTTTTAGCTAGTTATAGTTTACCCATTTCTGACCTTTATGGTAGTACAAGAGTTATCAGTTATTGGGACTGGGTTATGTACCGTTACATAAAGCCCCCCCCACTAGAACAATTTTATTTTGGTTTTACTCGTTTACTAAAATAAATTGTTGATTGTTTCAATTCTCCTAATATTCTTGGCTTTTTTCTTCGTAATATGGTTTCATTTCCGACTGGTTGTACACTCCTTTTATTCTGTTATTGTTAACTGTCTTAATTTCATAGGTATTATTCCCCTTCACCTGGGTTATGATGTAAGGTCCAGTATAAAGTAACAGTAGCTTCCGAGCAATACCCTCTATAGAACTGGGTAGTTGTCTATTTTTGATTAATACCTTATCTCCCATCTGGTATGTATCCAACCTTTTCTTTTTTACTTGATCCCTTTTTTGTTGAAGTTCCACTTTATGCAACACTCTGTTGTGCATTTCCACTTTGTCGAACTCTACTCTCTCTCCTGGAGGAAAATTTATCAACGAGGTAATTTCTCTTGGTGGTGGTTTATCAAACATTACCTGATAAGGGCTAGTTCCGATAGTGTCATGGTATGACCAATTAAGGAAAGTCTCTGCTGGTTCGATGTATTGGCTCCAGTTTTTATGTTCTTGGTGACAGTATGTACGTAGAATTCTGCCAACTTCCCTTAATACACGTTCAGCAGGATTACTACTAGGGTGGTACACTGATGTTTTGTAGGTCCTTATTTGCCATTTTCTCAATTCTTCTTTCCACTTTTTACCCCGAAATTGCGTTCCATGATCCGTTATAATTGTTTCCGGTTTTCCCACCTCAGGTAAGTATTTTTGAATGATTACTTCTAGAATTTTCTTCGTTGTGGCTCTACTGATAGCGTAGAGTTTTGTATATTTAGTATAATGATCAAATATAATGATTATATATTTATATTTATGTCTCCCTCCACTTCTGGGAAAAGGTCCACATATATCCAAGAATGTCCTTTCAAGTTTACTATTAGATTTTATTGTAATCATTGTGCCCGTTCTCTTCTCATTATTTACTTTTACTAGCTGGCATATTTTACAGTTTTTTACTATTACCCTTACTCTCTTATTTATAGCTTTCACGTAACAGTGTTCAGATAGAGCTTTAATAACTTTGAGTGATCCCATGTGACCATATCTTTCATGATAATCCTTAATCAGGGCTACTTCTGTTGCTTCTGGCACATACATTTTCCATACATGATCCTTAATGGTAGGACGAATAAAAAGGATTTCTTCATAAACACAGAAAAATTTCATTATTATAGGGTCATTTTGTAATATTCGTTCCTTAATTTTTGTTAATTTAGTGTCCCTTTGCTGATCGATTTTTATTTTATTAATTATATCTTGTAACTCCTTTTTCATCTTAATAATGTAATATATTTTTCCAATACTTTCTGGTTCTATTTCACAAGTTCCTTTTTCTAGATTAATCCGTGATAATCGGTCTGCTATTACATTCTTCTTACCCGGAATATATTCCCAGTCTAAATTATACTCTTGAAGTATTAATACCCATCTGGTGAGTTTGCCGTGTCAAGTTTACAATTTTTTAAAAACGAAATTGATTTATGATCGGTTCTGATGGTTACTGGGTATCCCAATATAAATGTTCGAAATTTTATACATGAAAACACAACGCTCAGCAGTTCCTTTTCAGTTACTGTATAATTCCTCTCACAACTACTCGGTACTCTGCTTGCAAAACTGATGACCCCCATGATTTCCTTCCTCATCTTCCTGATATAGCTCACTTCCAAGACTAATGTTACTAGCATCACAATTTATGAAAAAACGTTTATTAAAATTTGGGTGATGTAACATGATGCTGTCAAGAAATTTATTTTTTACTATCTGAAAATTATTATCTTCACTTTCTTCCCATTTCCACTTGTTTTTCTTTGAAAGTAAACATTGGAATTTGGCTGTTACTTCTGAATAATTCTGTTGAAATTTCCTATAATAGTTGCATATCCCCAGAAAGGATTGTAATTGTTTTAAGTTTCTTGGTTTAGGAAAATCTTGGATAGCCTTTACTTTTTCAGGAGATGGTTTAATTCCAGTAGCAGATAAAATGAACCCTAAAAATGGTAGTGCATGTGTGATAAATTTAGATTTATCCAGTTTTAGAGTTATATTATGTTGCAATAGTTTATTTAATACTGTTTCCACTCGGTTACAATGCTCCTCCCAAGTACAAGACGTAATTAATATGTCATCCACATATATGGTAGTAAAATCTAAAACTTCCTTACCTAAAATTTGGTCCATGCATTGGATGAACACGGCCACTGAATTTACCAATCCAAAAGGCAAACGCTTAAAATGATAATTTCGTCCTTCGAATATGAAAGCAACATATTGTCTGCTGTTAGGGTGCAACTCTATTTGCCAATATCCACAGACTGCACCCCAAGTACACATGTACTTGCATCCATAGAATTTTTTCATTATTTCTTCAATCTCACCTGGAGACGTGCGATCGTTAATGAGCATTTTATTCAACTCCCGAGCATCAAGACATAGTCTTACTTGACCATCTTTCTTCGGTATAGCTACCAACGGGCTGGTATACGGAGAACTACTTCTTTCAATTATGTCTTCCAATATCATTCTTTGAATTTCTTTCCTTGCTGCCTCTTTCAAAGCTTGAGCAATAGGGTATGACCGTTTATTAACATTTACATTTTCCTTGAACTTTAGTTCACACAAGAAGTTTTTTGCTTTTCCTGGTGACTCTGAGAATACTGATTTATATTTATCATAAATTTTTATAAGCTGTTGTTTTTGTTCTACATTAATTAATTCCGGTGCCTGCCTATTCTGAAACTCAATTATCTCTTCTATCTTCTCTTGCCAAATCTTTGATTCTGTTACTTCTGTGTTTTTACCTAGGGTTAATCTATTATCCTCCCTAATAAAAAATGAGCTCGGACACTGAGGGCCACTTTGGCTACCAATTATCTCAGCCGTTAACTCACCATTTTCTGTGCTCAAGGTTACTATACCCCTGGCCAGATTTATAATTGCAGTGTGTCGCCGTAGCATATCACACCCTATTAACACCCTAAACGGTAGCCCTTTTGCTACTAAAAATCCCATAGGTATTCCTATTCCACTAGTGGTAACATTCAAAGACACTTGTTTCCTGATTGTTTTATTTTGTTTCCCGGTGGCACCAACAATTGTTAAATTATTAATTGGTAAAGTAGGTATTCTTTCAGTAGTTAGCTCAGTAATACGGTCTAGTTCTAATTGATCAATAATTGAAATATTTGCTCCTGTATCAATCATGGCCTCTGCTGACACTCCATTTAATTTTATTTGTATATAGACTATGTCATTGTTTGGCGATGACTCTTTAATTGCTCTTTCTTCCATTAACTCTGACTGTATATTTTTTTAAAAATTATTTCTGATAATGGTTATTGGTTTGTTTAATTTATTATTATAATTAGGTTTGTGGTAAATTCTGTGCCCTGTTGTTTCTAGCAGTGACGGGCAGTCATATCTTCTCACTGCTGGTACCCGTTTCCCCTATTTCCATCATTATTATTGTTTGATTCAACATTTTCATTATGTTGAATATTGCTTATTGGTCTACTTTCTTCATCACTATCTCTGAATCTAGGTTGCTCTTCACTCCTACTCCTTTGTGGACCTTCTTCTCGGTGATAAGAATCATGTCTGTAAGTTCGACTGTTATAATTTGGCCATCTTCCTCGATACCTGTTATTAAAATAATTGTTATTACCATGCACATAATTTACTCTAGGTCGATTATCTCTTGGTGGTTCATTCTTCCGCTCCTCGGTATTACCTGACCTCCATCTACTCCTCCTATAATAAGATTCTTGCTCATAATTTTCTAGTAGCGTTTCCATGCCTCCAATAGTTTTTATTTGTCCACTTAATCGGGCACTGATGATCTTCTCTTCGAAATGATAAGCAATTTTGGTCACTAGACACTCTTCAGGGATCTTTGGGTCTAAATACTTTGCTATACACACCTTCCCCAAAAAGTAAGCAGTAGGTGTTTGTCCCATTGTACGGTCATACCTACCATGACAGATATCGTCCCTAATAATGTTTTGTACTGACTCCGACCAGTACTTAAGTTTGAACATTGTTTTGAAACCCCCATAATCACACACCTCGTTCCTGATTACCGTCCACCAATTATCATTGATGTTTTTGAAAGATTCGTCTAATATACCTTTGATCATATTCCATCGGTTCTCCTTTGAGCTGTTCAAAATTTCGTCTACTCTCCCTAAAAATTCGAGTGGGTTTCTGCGATAATCCCGAAAGTTTACACTTTCCTTACTATCTTGGATAACATGATGACTGTTGCATGCAGATCTAGAACTTATTCTATCTACATCACCTTGTAAATTGGTTTGTATTTGTTGCAAATTATCTAATTTCTCTGCTTGGCTATTACACTGATCTTTTACATTCTCTACTGTTTTATGAAAATCCGAAAATTTACAGTTTAGACTGCGTTTGATACTATCTAACTGGTCATTGTTTTCTTGGCGTATGGCTATTACACGAACTTGATTATTTTGTTCCTCCTTTTCCATTCGTGCATCGATTCCTGTTTCAATCAGTTCCATCTTTTCTTCTGTTTTATCCAATCTTTGATTGGTTTCTATTAATTTCTTCTCTGCCTCTTCCTTATATTCATCTACTCTTTGGCTTAGCGTATTACTGACCAGTTCAATTTTACTCTCTAGATTTTCTCTTAATTCCTTGTTGAAGTTCTCCATCTTACCCTCAATTTGTTTTAAATTCTCATTATTCTCTTCAAATTTTGCATTCATCTCTTCTCTTTGTCCTTCAACAGTTTCTTTCAGTTCATGGTATTGTTCATTCATGGTTTGTTTGATATTTCCATGAATGGTCTCTATTTTTTCATTTAGTTGTTTGACTAAACTTTCCTGAATGCTATCTATTTTCTCATTGGTCTGTCTATTTTGTTCCTCCTGTTTCTTAAAATTCTCATCTATTTTGTTATTGGTTTGCTTTGAAGTTTACTCCCGTTTTCTAAATTGTTCAGCCATAAATTTCATCATGTCTTGCCAATTAGGTTCTTCTCTGGCTACCGCTTTGTCTGGTTGGTCCCCTTGGGCATCCTCTTCAACTATTTCCTTGTCCGTATCTGTGATTACTTCGGTTTCTTCTTTATCACCCATTGGTTGTTCCATTTCGCTGTCCGTAAATATTTCTATCTCTCGTTCCTGTCCACCTTCTTCCTTCTCCTTTTCTTCTGCCCTCTTCTTCGATCTGCCTCTGGTATTATGCATTTCTTGTTTTCTCATAACTGCCGACGATAATTAGGTTTTTTCGTATATTAATTTATTAAATATATCAAAATTCTTTTCTAATTACAGCCCTTTTACGTTGAGCGCCAATTTGTAACGTAACTGCTTAGGAGGTACTTTCCGCGGAGTCTTTGTATGTGACCTATTGAGTGCTCGTCTTATTTAATTAAGCCCCACTGTTGTAAACGCCAATTCTGTAACGTACCGCCTTTAGAGTGTGTGTGTGTGTGACGTCCGTCTTTTTTACAGTCTCGGATCGGTCAGAACACCTCTTAGCGATCGCCACTTATGAATTATAAAGACTGAAGTTTAAATAAAGTTGGTGGTAATGTTACCCAAACAAAGCAGAAATCGAGTGTGTGTGATTCGGGTCAAGTAGGGAAGTTGTTTAGCCTTCTTTTGAAGAGAGAGCAAGTACCGTTTGTTTACCCTCGCAGTAGACGATTTCTCAATTTTTCAAATATTTGCCGTGAACCGAATCAGCTGATTTTGACATTAGTCTCCAAATATAGGTTAACCAAACGACACAGTTGCTGAATACGACCTGGTGGATCGTCCTCTTCTTATTTTTTCTGAAATCTACTACAACTACCCACTACAATAAAGGAAACACATTTTATTATTCAATATCATTTCTCAATAATATGTATTTATAATATTATTGGTTTTTCTCTTCCGCCAAAATTCAAATATTACAATCGATATTTTCATTAACTAGTACATGATATCGACTTCATTGAGTAAACATGGAATTGTCATAAAATCTGGTTTTGACCGATTTTACAATTTTATCTTTTATTTAAACATCAATCAACATATAATTCTTTTATTTATTTCCCCAGGGTTAAGGGTAAGTTCTTTTTGTTATGAGATGGTCAGAAATGGATAATTATACTACGCTTTACAAATATGGAAAAACTTCGAAACTTTGTTTATTCTCTTAGTACGTAGTTCCGGATTTGTCCGTAAGAGAGAAGATTGTTTTTTTTTATTAAAACATGTGATTACACTTGGAAAGTTTGGTACTGAACGACAATTTGATTTGAGGGTTTCTTTGTTAAAGATTAAAAGAAATGTTTATATTACCTCTCTTCTCGAAGTTCTTACTTGTGTGAAGCTGTTTCTCAGGTGGTGTTCTTAGTTATTTTGTAATTTCATGACCGTCCGTCAGATACTATCTCGTCAAAAAAACTCGAAACGCGGCTAGGCTAGGCCTGATCTTCCAAATGGTTTCTCACTTTTATTATGGAGTATAGCAAGTTACCTTTGATATTTAAGGTAGTGGTACATAATGTTTATACTGTTATTTAAATTTTGTAACAATTTTGTGCTGTTCCAAAGATTTCTAAAGGATTTTTTAATACAATTTCTGTCTCATCATTTTTCAACCGAAAGGTTTTCAATCTCAAATTCGATTAAACAATACTTGTTATTTCGTTACTCTTAGTAACCCATAATTTTTATATCCTTTTTTATTGGTGCTGCTATTTACTTTTTAGTATATAGGCGGTTTGTAATTATTATAAATTTATTTTTGATTTACAGAAAAATAATTCTTTTTAATTTTGGTTTCTTTCCCAATTTGATTTACATAATAGTTTTTTGTTTATTTTCTTATAACTTTAGATATAAGTCTTTTATATTATTATTAACTTTAAATGAATTTATATATTACTTATTAATCTCTTATAGTATTCTTACACTGCACTATTTTCTTCTGCCATTTCCCTCATACAGTATTATTTTAATTTTTATTATCATCTGATATTTAAATCTTTTATTTTTTAAAACCCTGGGTTATCTTATATAACACAATTATTTTATAAAATATAAAATTAACATAGGTACTAAATTTTGTTGCCTACACAATATAAATCCTACAATAACTAAACAAAATACATAATTAGTTGGTAGCATCATAGTCTACTATTATAGTCTATAATTCTCACATCTACAGCACAATTCTGTAAGAAGTTCCCTTCACCTTCACTTATTACCTCATTGGGAACACTATAACTCACTTGTCACTGTATATCACTTCAATATTGTTTATAATGTTTAGTGATACCACTTAATTTTTAGCTAGTTATAGTTTACCCATTTCTGACCTTTATGGTAGTACAAGAGTTATCAGTTATTGGGACTGGGTTATGTACCGTTACATAAAGCCCCCCCCCCCTAGAACAATTTTATTTTGGTTTTACTCGTTTACTAAAATAAATTGTTGATTGTTTCAATTCTCCTAATATTCTTGGCTTTTTTCTTCGTAATATGGTTTCATTTCCGACTGGTTGTACACTCCTTTTATTCTGTTATTGTTAACTGTCTTAATTTCATAGGTATTATTCCCCTTCACCTGGGTTATGATGTAAGGTCCAGTATAAAGTAACAGTAGCTTCCGAGCAATACCCTCTATAGAACTGGGTAGTTGTCTATTTTTGATTAATACCTTATCTCCCATCTGGTATGTATCCAACCTTTTCTTTTTTACTTGATCCCTTTTTTGTTGAAGTTCCACTTTATGCAACACTCTGTTGTGGATTTCCACTTTGTCGAACTCTACTCTCTCTCCTGGAGGAAAATTTATCAACGAGGTAATTTCTCTTGGTGGTGGTTTATCAAACATTACCTGATAAGGGCTAGTTCCGATAGTGTCATGGTATGACCAATTAAGGAAAGTCTCTGCTGGTTCGATGTATTGGCTCCAGTTTTTATGTTCTTGGTGACAGTATGTACGTAGAATTCTGCCAACTTCCCTTAATACACGTTCAGCAGGATTACTACTAGGGTGGTACACTGATGTTTTGTAGGTCCTTATTTGCCATTTTCTCAATTCTTCTTTCCACTTTTTACCCCGAAATTGCGTTCCATGATCCGTTATAATTGTTTCCGGTTTTCCCACCTCAGGTAAGTATTTTTGAATGATTACTTCTAGAATTTTCTTCGTTGTGGCTCTACTGATAGCGTAGAGTTTTGTATATTTAGTATAATGATCAAATATAATGATTATATATTTATATTTATGTCTCCCTCCACTTCTGGGAAAAGGTCCACATATATCCAAGAATGTCCTTTCAAGTTTACTATTAGATTTTATTGTAATCATTGTGCCCGTTCTCTTCTCATTATTTACTTTTACTAGCTGGCATATTTTACAGTTTTTTACTATTACCCTTACTCTCTTATTTATAGCTTTCACGTAACAGTGTTCAGATAGAGCTTTAATAACTTTGAGTGATCCCATGTGACCATATCTTTCATGATAATCCTTAATCAGGGCTACTTCTGTTGCTTCTGGCACATACATTTTCCATACATGATCCTTAATGGTAGGACGAATAAAAAGGATTTCTTCATAAACACAGAAAAATTTCATTATTATAGGGTCATTTTGTAATATTCGTTCCTTAATTTTTGTTAATTTAGTGTCCCTTTGCTGATCGATTTTTATTTTATTAATTATATCTTGTAACTCCTTTTTCATCTTAATAATGTAATATATTTTTCCAATACTTTCTGGTTCTATTTCACAAGTTCCTTTTTCTAGATTAATCCGTGATAATCGGTCTGCTATTACATTCTTCTTACCCGGAATATATTCCCAGTCTAAATTATACTCTTGAAGTATTAATACCCATCTGGTGAGTTTGCCGTGTCAAGTTTACAATTTTTTAAAAACGAAATTGATTTATGATCGGTTCTGATGGTTACTGGGTATCCCAATATAAATGTTCGAAATTTTATACATGAAAACACAACGCTCAGCAGTTCCTTTTCAGTTACTGTATAATTCCTCTCACAACTACTCGGTACTCTGCTTGCAAAACTGATGACCCCCATGATTTCCTTCCTCATCTTCCTGATATAGCTCACTTCCAAGACTAATGTTACTAGCATCACAATTTATGAAAAAACGTTTATTAAAATTTGGGTGATGTAACATGATGCTGTCAAGAAATTTATTTTTTACTATCTGAAAATTATTATCTTCACTTTCTTCCCATTTCCACTTGTTTTTCTTTGAAAGTAAACATTGGAATTTGGCTGTTACTTCTGAATAATTCTGTTGAAATTTCCTATAATAGTTGCATATCCCCAGAAAGGATTGTAATTGTTTTAAGTTTCTTGGTTTAGGAAAATCTTGGATAGCCTTTACTTTTTCAGGAGATGGTTTAATTCCAGTAGCAGATAAAATGAACCCTAAAAATGGTAGTGCATGTGTGATAAATTTAGATTTATCCAGTTTTAGAGTTATATTATGTTGCAATAGTTTATTTAATACTGTTTCCACTCGGTTACAATGCTCCTCCCAAGTACAAGACGTAATTAATATGTCATCCACATATATGGTAGTAAAATCTAAAACTTCCTTACCTAAAATTTGGTCCATGCATTGGATGAACACGGCCACTGAATTTACCAATCCAAAAGGCAAACGCTTAAAATGATAATTTCGTCCTTCGAATATGAAAGCAACATATTGTCTGCTGTTAGGGTGCAACTCTATTTGCCAATATCCACAGACTGCACCCCAAGTACACATGTACTTGCATCCATAGAATTTTTTCATTATTTCTTCAATCTCACCTGGAGACGTGCGATCGTTAATGAGCATTTTATTCAACTCCCGAGCATCAAGACATAGTCTTACTTGACCATCTTTCTTCGGTATAGCTACCAACGGGCTGGTATACGGAGAACTACTTCTTTCAATTATGTCTTCCAATATCATTCTTTGAATTTCTTTCCTTGCTGCCTCTTTCAAAGCTTGAGCAATAGGGTATGACCGTTTATTAACATTTACATTTTCCTTGAACTTTAGTTCACACAAGAAGTTTTTTGCTTTTCCTGGTGACTCTGAGAATACTGATTTATATTTATCATAAATTTTTATAAGCTGTTGTTTTTGTTCTACATTAATTAATTCCGGTGCCTGCCTATTCTGAAACTCAATTATCTCTTCTATCTTCTCTTGCCAAATCTTTGATTCTGTTACTTCTGTGTTTTTACCTAGGGTTAATCTATTATCCTCCCTAATAAAAAATGAGCTCGGACACTGAGGGCCACTTTGGCTACCAATTATCTCAGCCGTTAACTCACCATTTTCTGTGCTCAAGGTTACTATACCCCTGGCCAGATTTATAATTGCAGTGTGTCGCCGTAGCATATCACACCCTATTAACACCCTAAACGGTAGCCCTTTTGCTACTAAAAATCCCATAGGTATTCCTATTCCACTAGTGGTAACATTCAAAGACACTTGTTTCCTGATTGTTTTATTTTGTTTCCCGGTGGCACCAACAATTGTTAAATTATTAATTGGTAAAGTAGGTATTCTTTCAGTAGTTAGCTCAGTAATACGGTCTAGTTCTAATTGATCAATAATTGAAATATTTGCTCCTGTATCAATCATGGCCTCTGCTGACACTCCATTTTATTTTATTTGTATATAGACTATGTCATTGTTTGGCGATGACTCTTTAATTGCTCTTTCTTCCATTAACTCTGACTGTATATTTTTTTAAAAATTATTTCTGATAATGGTTATTGGTTTGTTTAATTTATTATTATAATTAGGTTTGTGGTAAATTCTGTGCCCTGTTGTTTCTAGCAGTGACGGGCAGTCATATCTTCTCACTGCTGGTACCCGTTTCCCCTATTTCCATCATTATTATTGTTTGATTCAACATTTTCATTATGTTGAATATTGCTTATTGGTCTACTTTCTTCATCACTATCTCTGAATCTAGGTTGCTCTTCACTCCTACTCCTTTGTGGACCTTCTTCTCGGTGATAAGAATCATGTCTGTAAGTTCGACTGTTATAATTTGGCCATCTTCCTCGATACCTGTTATTAAAATAATTGTTATTACCATGCACATAATTTACTCTAGGTCGATTATCTCTTGGTGGTTCATTCTTCCGCTCCTCGGTATTACCTGACCTCCATCTACTCCTCCTATAATAAGATTCTTGCTCATAATTTTCTAGTAGCGTTTCCATGCCTCCAATAGTTTTTATTTGTCCACTTAATCGGGCACTGATGATCTTCTCTTCGAAATGATAAGCAATTTTGGTCACTAGACACTCTTCAGGGATCTTTGGGTCTAAATACTTTGCTATACACACCTTCCCCAAAAAGTAAGCAGTAGGTGTTTGTCCCATTGTACGGTCATACCTACCATGACAGATATCGTCCCTAATAATGTTTTGTACTGACTCCGACCAGTACTTAAGTTTGAACATTGTTTTGAAACCCCCATAATCACACACCTCGTTCCTGATTACCGTCCACCAATTATCATTGATGTTTTTGAAAGATTCGTCTAATATACCTTTGATCATATTCCATCGGTTCTCCTTTGAGCTGTTCAAAATTTCGTCTACTCTCCCTAAAAATTCGAGTGGGTTTCTGCGATAATCCCGAAAGTTTACACTTTCCTTACTATCTTGGATAACATGATGACTGTTGCATGCAGACCTAGAACTTATTCTATCTACATCACCTTGTAAATTGGTTTGTATTTGTTGCAAATTATCTAATTTCTCTGCTTGGCTATTACACTGATCTTTTACATTCTCTACTGTTTTATGAAAATCCGAAAATTTACAGTTTAGACTGCGTTTGATACTATCTAACTGGTCATTGTTTTCTTGGCGTATGGCTATTACACGAACTTGATTATTTTGTTCCTCCTTTTCCATTCGTGCATCGATTCCTGTTTCAATCAGTTCCATCTTTTCTTCTGTTTTATCCAATCTTTGATTGGTTTCTATTAATTTCTTCTCTGCCTCTTCCTTATATTCATCTACTCTTTGGCTTAGCGTATTACTGACCAGTTCAATTTTACTCTCTAGATTTTCTCTTAATTCCTTGTTGAAGTTCTCCATCTTACCCTCAATTTGTTTTAAATTCTCATTATTCTCTTCAAATTTTGCATTCATCTCTTCTCTTTGTCCTTCAACAGTTTCTTTCAGTTCATGGTATTGTTCATTCATGGTTTGTTTGATATTTCCATGAATGGTCTCTATTTTTTCATTTAGTTGTTTGACTAAACTTTCCTGAATGCTATCTATTTTCTCATTGGTCTGTCTATTTTGTTCCTCCTGTTTCTTAAAATTCTCATCTATTTTGTTATTGGTTTGCTTTGAAGTTTACTCCCGTTTTCTAAATTGTTCAGCCATAAATTTCATCATGTCTTGCCAATTAGGTTCTTCTCTGGCTACCGCTTTGTCTGGTTGGTCCCCTTGGGCATCCTCTTCAACTATTTCCTTGTCCGTATCTGTGATTACTTCGGTTTCTTCTTTATCACCCATTGGTTGTTCCATTTCGCTGTCCGTAAATATTTCTATCTCTCGTTCCTGTCCACCTTCTTCCTTCTCCTTTTCTTCTGCCCTCTTCTTCGATCTGCCTCTGGTATTATGCATTTCTTGTTTTCTCATAACTGCCGACGATAATTAGGTTTTTTCGTATATTAATTTATTAAATATATCAAAATTCTTTTCTAATTACAGCCCTTTTACGTTGAGCGCCAATTTGTAACGTAACTGCTTAGGAGGTACTTTCCGCGGAGTCTTTGTATGTGACCTATTGAGTGCTCGTCTTATTTAATTAAGCCCCACTGTTGTAAACGCCAATTCTGTAACGTACCGCCTTTAGAGTGTGTGTGTGTGTGACGTCCGTCTTTTTTACAGTCTCGGATCGGTCAGAACACCTCTTAGCAATCGCCACTTATGAATTATAAAGACTGAAGTTTAAATAAAGTTGGTGGTAATGTTACCCAAACAAAGCAGAAATCGAGTGTGTGTGATTCGGGTCAAGTAGGGAAGTTGTTTAGCCTTCTTTTGAAGAGAGAGCAAGTACCGTTTGTTTACCCTCGCAGTAGACGATTTCTCAATTTTTCAAATATTTGCCGTGAACCGAATCAGCTGATTTTGACATTAGTCTCCAAATATAGGTTAACCAAACGACACAGTTGCTGAATACGACCTGGTGGATCGTCCTCTTCTTATTTTTTCTGAAATCTACTACAACTACCCACTACAATAAAGGAAACACATTTTATTATTCAATATCATTTCTCAATAATATGTATTTATAATATTATTGGTTTTTCTCTTCCGCCAAAATTCAAATATTACAATCGATATTTTCATTAACTAGTACATGATATCGACTTCATTGAGTAAACATGGAATTGTCATAAAATCTGGTTTTGACCGATTTTACAATTTTATCTTTTATTTAAACATCAATCAACATATAATTCTTTTATTTATTTCCCCAGGGTTAAGGGTAAGTTCTTTTTGTTATGAGATGGTCAGAAATGGATAATTATACTACGCTTTACAAATATGGAAAAACTTCGAAACTTTGTTTATTCTCTTAGTACGTAGTTCCGGATTTGTCCGTAAGAGAGAAGATTGTTTTTTTTTATTAAAACATGTGATTACACTTGGAAAGTTTGGTACTGAACGACAATTTGATTTGAGGGTTTCTTTGTTAAAGATTAAAAGAAATGTTTATATTACCTCTCTTCTCGAAGTTCTTACTTGTGTGAAGCTGTTTCTCAGGTGGTGTTCTTAGTTATTTTGTAATTTCATGACCGTCCGTCAGATACTATCTCGTCAAAAAAACTCGAAACGCGGCTAGGCTAGGCCTGATCTTCCAAATGGTTTCTCACTTTTATTATGGAGTATAGCAAGTTACCTTTGATATTTAAGGTAGTGGTACATAATGTTTATACTGTTATTTAAATTTTGTAACAATTTTGTGCTGTTCCAAAGATTTCTAAAGGATTTTTTAATACAATTTCTGTCTCATCATTTTTCAACCGAACGGTTTTCAATCTCAAATTCGATTAAACAATACTTGTTATTTCGTTACTCTTAGTAACCCATAATTTTTATATCCTTTTTTTATTGGTGCTACTATTTACTTTTTAGTATATAGGCGGTTTGTAATTATTATAAATTTATTTTTGATTTACAGAAAAATAATTCTTTTTAATTTTGGTTTCTTTCCCAATTTGATTTACATAATAGTTTTTTGTTTATTTTCTTATAACTTTAGATATAAGTCTTTTATATTATTATTAACTTTAAATGAATTTATATATTACTTATTAATCTCTTATAGTATTCTTACACTGCACTATTTTCTTCTGCCATTTCCCTCATACAGTATTATTTTAATTTTTATTATCATCTGATATTTAAATCTTTTATTTTTTAAAAACCCTGGGTTATCTTATATAATAACACAATTATTTTATAAAATATAAAATTAACATAGGTACTAAATTTTGTTGCCTACACAATATAAATCCTACAATAACTAAACAAAATACATAATTAGTTGGTAGCATCATAGTCTACTATTATAGTCTATAATTCTCACATCTACAGCACAATTCTGTAAGAAGTTCCCTTCACCTTCACTTATTACCTCATTGGGTACACTATAACTCACTTGTCACTGTATATCACTTCAATATTGTTTATAATGTTTAGTGATACCACTTAATTTTTAGCTAGTTATAGTTTACCCATTTCTGACCTTTATGGTAGTACAAGAGTTATCAGTTATTGGGACTGGGTTATGTACCGTTACATAAAGCCCCCCCACTAGAACAAATTTATTTTGGTTTTACTCGTTTACTAAAATAAATTGTTGATTGTTTCAATTCTCCTAATATTCTTGGCTTTTTTCTTCGTAATATGGTTTCATTTCCGACTGGTTGTACACTCCTTTTATTCTGTTATTGTTAATTGTTTTAATTTCATAGGTATTATTCCCCTTCACCTGGGTTATGATGTAAGGTCCAGTATAAAGTAACAGTAGCTTCCGAGCAATACCCTCTATAGAACTGGGTAGTTGTCTATTTTTGATTAATACCTTATCTCCCATCTGGTATGTATCCAACCTTTTCTTTTTTACTTGATCCCTTTTTTGTTGAAGTTCCACTTTATGCAACACTCTGTTGTGCATTTCCACTTTGTCGAACTCTACTCTCTCTCCTGGAGGAAAATTTATCAACGAGGTAATTTCTCTTGGTGGTGGTTTATCAAACATTACCTGATAAGGGCTAGTTCCGATAGTGTCATGGTATGACCAATTAAGGAAAGTCTCTGCTGGTTCGATGTATTGGCTCCAGTTTTTATGTTCTTGGTGACAGTATGTACGTAGAATTCTGCCAACTTCCCTTAATACACGTTCAGCAGGATTACTACTAGGGTGGTACACTGATGTTTTGTAGGTCCTTATTTGCCATTTTCTCAATTCTTCTTTCCACTTTTTACCCCGAAATTGCGTTCCATGATCCGTTATAATTGTTTCCGGTTTTCCCACCTCAGGTAAGTATTTTTGAATGATTACTTCTAGAATTTTCTTCGTTGTGGCTCTACTGATAGCGTAGAGTTTTGTATATTTAGTATAATGATCAAATATAATGATTATATATTTATATTTATGTCTCCCTCCACTTCTGGGAAAAGGTCCACATATATCCAAGAATGTCCTTTCAAGTTTACTATTAGATTTTATTGTAATCATTGCGCCCGTTCTCTTCTCATTATTTACTTTTACTAGCTGGCATATTTTACAGTTTTTTACTATTACCCTTACTCTCTTATTTATAGCTTTCACGTAACAGTGTTCAGATAGAGCTTTAATAACTTTGAGTGATCCCATGTGACCATATCTTTCATGATAATCCTTAATCAGGGCTACTTCTGTTGCTTCTGGCACATACATTTTCCATACATGATCCTTAATGGTAGGACGAATAAAAAGGATTTCTTCATAAACACAGAAAAATTTCATTATTATAGGGTCATTTTGTAGTATTCGTTCCTTAATTTTTGTTAATTTAGTGTCCCTTTGCTGATCGATTTTTATTTTATTAATTATATCTTGTAACTCCTTTTTCATCTTAATAATGTAATATATTTTTCCAATACTTTCTGGTTCTATTTCACAAGTTCCTTTTTCTAGATTAATCCGTGATAATCGGTCTGCTATTACATTCTTCTTACCCGGAATATATTCCCAGTCTAAATTATACTCTTGAAGTATTAATACCCATCTGGTGAGTTTGCCGTGGTCAAGTTTACAATTTTTTAAAAACGAAATTGATCTATGATCGGTTCTGATGGTTACTGGGTATCCCAATATAAATGTTCGAAATTTTATACATGAAAACACAACGCTCAGCAGTTCCTTTTCAGTTACTGTATAATTCCTCTCACAACTACTCGGTACTCTGCTTGCAAAACTGATGACCCCCATGATTTCCTTCCTCATCTTCCTGATATAGCTCACTTCCAAGACTAATGTTACTAGCATCACAATTTATGAAAAAACGTTTATTAAAATTTGGGTGATGTAACATGATGCTGTCAAGAAATTTATTTTTTACTATCTGAAAATTATTATCTTCACTTTCTTCCCATTTCCACTTGTTTTTCTTTGAAAGTAAACATTGGAATTTGGCTGTTACTTCTGAATAATTCTGTTGAAATTTCCTATAATAGTTGCATATCCCCAGAAAGGATTGTAATTGTTTTAAGTTTCTTGGTTTAGGAAAATCTTGGATAGCCTTTACTTTTTCAGGAGATGGTTTAATTCCAGTAGCAGATAAAATGAACCCTAAAAATGGTAGTGCATGTGTGATAAATTTAGATTTATCCAGTTTTAGAGTTATATTATGTTGCAATAGTTTATTTAATACTGTTTCCACTCGGTTACAATGCTCCTCCCAAGTACAAGACGTAATTAATATGTCATCCACATATATGGTAGTAAAATCTAAAACTTCCTTACCTAAAATTTGGTCCATGCATTGGATGAACACGGCCACTGAATTTACCAATCCAAAAGGCAAACGCTTAAAATGATAATTTCGTCCTTCGAATATGAAAGCAACATATTGTCTGCTGTTAGGGTGCAACTCTATTTGCCAATATCCACAGACTGCACCCCAAGTACACATGTACTTGCATCCATAGAATTTTTTCATTATTTCTTCAATCTCACCTGGAGACGTGCGATCGTTAATGAGCATTTTATTCAACTCCCGAGCATCAAGACATAGTCTTACTTGACCATCTTTCTTCGGTATAGCTACCAACGGGCTGGTATACGGAGAACTACTTCTTTCAATTATGTCTTCCAATATCATTCTTTGAATTTCTTTCCTTGCTGCCTCTTTCAAAGCTTGAGCAATAGGGTATGACCGTTTATTAACATTTACATTTTCCTTGAACTTTAGTTCACACAAGAAGTTTTTTGCTTTTCCTGGTGACTCTGAGAATACTGATTTATATTTATCATAAATTTTTATAAGCTGTTGTTTTTGTTCTACATTAATTAATTCCGGTGCCTGCCTATTCTGAAACTCAATTATCTCTTCTATCTTCTCTTGCCAAATCTTTGATTCTGTTACTTCTGTGTTTTTACCTAGGGTTAATCTATTATCCTCCCTAATAAAAAATGAGCTCGGACACTGAGGGCCACTTTGGCTACCAATTATCTCAGCCGTTAACTCACCATTTTCTGTGCTCAAGGTTACTATACCCCTGGCCAGATTTATAATTGCAGTGTGTCGCCGTAGCATATCACACCCTATTAACACCCTAAACGGTAGCCCTTTTGCTACTAAAAATCCCATAGGTATTCCTATTCCACTAGTGGTAACATTCAAAGACACTTGTTTCCTGATTGTTTTATTTTGTTTCCCGGTGGCACCAACAATTGTTAAATTATTAATTGGTAAAGTAGGTATTCTTTCAGTAGTTAGCTCAGTAATACGGTCTAGTTCTAATTGATCAATAATTGAAATATTTGCTCCTGTATCAATCATGGCCTCTGCTGACACTCCATTTTATTTTATTTGTATATAGACTATGTCATTGTTTGGCGATGACTCTTTAATTGCTCTTTCTTCCATTAACTCTGACTGTATATTTTTTTAAAAATTATTTCTGATAATGGTTATTGGTTTGTTTAATTTATTATTATAATTAGGTTTGTGGTAAATTCTGTGCCCTGTTGTTTCTAGCAGTGACGGGCAGTCATATCTTCTCACTGCTGGTACCCGTTTCCCCTATTTCCATCATTATTATTGTTTGATTCAACATTTTCATTATGTTGAATATTGCTTATTGGTCTACTTTCTTCATCACTATCTCTGAATCTAGGTTGCTCTTCACTCCTACTCCTTTGTGGACCTTCTTCTCGGTGATAAGAATCATGTCTGTAAGTTCGACTGTTATAATTTGGCCATCTTCCTCGATACCTGTTATTAAAATAATTGTTATTACCATGCACATAATTTACTCTAGGTCGATTATCTCTTGGTGGTTCATTCTTCCGCTCCTCGGTATTACCTGACCTCCATCTACTCCTCCTATAATAAGATTCTTGCTCATAATTTTCTAGTAGCGTTTCCATGCCTCCAATAGTTTTTATTTGTCCACTTAATCGGGCACTGATGATCTTCTCTTCGAAATGATAAGCAATTTTGGTCACTAGACACTCTTCAGGGATCTTTGGGTCTAAATACTTTGCTATACACACCTTCCCCAAAAAGTAAGCAGTAGGTGTTTGTCCCATTGTACGGTCATACCTACCATGACAGATATCGTCCCTAATAATGTTTTGTACTGACTCCGACCAGTACTTAAGTTTGAACATTGTTTTGAAACCCCCATAATCACACACCTCGTTCCTGATTACCGTCCACCAATTATCATTGATGTTTTTGAAAGATTCGTCTAATATACCTTTGATCATATTCCATCGGTTCTCCTTTGAGCTGTTCAAAATTTCGTCTACTCTCCCTAAAAATTCGAGTGGGTTTCTGCGATAATCCCGAAAGTTTACACTTTCCTTACTATCTTGGATAACATGATGACTGTTGCATGCAGACCTAGAACTTATTCTATCTACATCACCTTGTAAATTGGTTTGTATTTGTTGCAAATTATCTAATTTCTCTGCTTGGCTATTACACTGATCTTTTACATTCTCTACTGTTTTATGAAAATCCGAAAATTTACAGTTTAGACTGCGTTTGATACTATCTAACTGGTCATTGTTTTCTTGGCGTATGGCTATTACACGAACTTGATTATTTTGTTCCTCCTTTTCCATTCGTGCATCGATTCCTGTTTCAATCAGTTCCATCTTTTCTTCTGTTTTATCCAATCTTTGATTGGTTTCTATTAATTTCTTCTCTGCCTCTTCCTTATATTCATCTACTCTTTGGCTTAGCGTATTACTGACCAGTTCAATTTTACTCTCTAGATTTTCTCTTAATTCCTTGTTGAAGTTCTCCATCTTACCCTCAATTTGTTTTAAATTCTCATTATTCTCTTCAAATTTTGCATTCATCTCTTCTCTTTGTCCTTCAACAGTTTCTTTCAGTTCATGGTATTGTTCATTCATGGTTTGTTTGATATTTCCATGAATGGTCTCTATTTTTTCATTTAGTTGTTTGACTAAACTTTCCTGAATGCTATCTATTTTCTCATTGGTCTGTCTATTTTGTTCCTCCTGTTTCTTAAAATTCTCATCTATTTTGTTATTGGTTTGCTTTGAAGTTTACTCCCGTTTTCTAAATTGTTCAGCCATAAATTTCATCATGTCTTGCCAATTAGGTTCTTCTCTGGCTACCGCTTTGTCTGGTTGGTCCCCTTGGGCATCCTCTTCAACTATTTCCTTGTCCGTATCTGTGATTACTTCGGTTTCTTCTTTATCACCCATTGGTTGTTCCATTTCGCTGTCCGTAAATATTTCTATCTCTCGTTCCTGTCCACCTTCTTCCTTCTCCTTTTCTTCTGCCCTCTTCTTCGATCTGCCTCTGGTATTATGCATTTCTTGTTTTCTCATAACTGCCGACGATAATTAGGTTTTTTCGTATATTAATTTATTAAATATATCAAAATTCTTTTCTAATTACAGCCCTTTTACGTTGAGCGCCAATTTGTAACGTAACTGCTTAGGAGGTACTTTCCGCGGAGTCTTTGTATGTGACCTATTGAGTGCTCGTCTTATTTAATTAAGCCCCACTGTTGTAAACGCCAATTCTGTAACGTACCGCCTTTAGAGTGTGTGTGTGTGTGACGTCCGTCTTTTTTACAGTCTCGGATCGGTCAGAACACCTCTTAGCAATCGCCACTTATGAATTATAAAGACTGAAGTTTAAATAAAGTTGGTGGTAATGTTACCCAAACAAAGCAGAAATCGAGTGTGTGTGATTCGGGTCAAGTAGGGAAGTTGTTTAGCCTTCTTTTGAAGAGAGAGCAAGTACCGTTTGTTTACCCTCGCAGTAGACGATTTCTCAATTTTTCAAATATTTGCCGTGAACCGAATCAGCTGATTTTGACATTAGTCTCCAAATATAGGTTAACCAAACGACACAGTTGCTGAATACGACCTGGTGGATCGTCCTCTTCTTATTTTTTCTGAAATCTACTACAACTACCCACTACAATAAAGGAAACACATTTTATTATTCAATATCATTTCTCAATAATATGTATTTATAATATTATTGGTTTTTCTCTTCCGCCAAAATTCAAATATTACAATCGATATTTTCATTAACTAGTACATGATATCGACTTCATTGAGTAAACATGGAATTGTCATAAAATCTGGTTTTGACCGATTTTACAATTTTATCTTTTATTTAAACATCAATCAACATATAATTCTTTTATTTATTTCCCCAGGGTTAAGGGTAAGTTCTTTTTGTTATGAGATGGTCAGAAATGGATAATTATACTACGCTTTACAAATATGGAAAAACTTCGAAACTTTGTTTATTCTCTTAGTACGTAGTTCCGGATTTGTCCGTAAGAGAGAAGATTGTTTTTTTTTATTAAAACATGTGATTACACTTGGAAAGTTTGGTACTGAACGACAATTTGATTTGAGGGTTTCTTTGTTAAAGATTAAAAGAAATGTTTATATTACCTCTCTTCTCGAAGTTCTTACTTGTGTGAAGCTGTTTCTCAGGTGGTGTTCTTAGTTATTTTGTAATTTCATGACCGTCCGTCAGATACTATCTCGTCAAAAAAACTCGAAACGCGGCTAGGCTAGGCCTGATCTTCCAAATGGTTTCTCACTTTTATTATGGAGTATAGCAAGTTACCTTTGATATTTAAGGTAGTGGTACATAATGTTTATACTGTTATTTAAATTTTGTAACAATTTTGTGCTGTTCCAAAGATTTCTAAAGGATTTTTTAATACAATTTCTGTCTCATCATTTTTCAACCGAACGGTTTTCAATCTCAAATTCGATTAAACAATACTTGTTATTTCGTTACTCTTAGTAACCCATAATTTTTATATCCTTTTTTTATTGGTGCTACTATTTACTTTTTAGTATATAGGCGGTTTGTAATTATTATAAATTTATTTTTGATTTACAGAAAAATAATTCTTTTTAATTTTGGTTTCTTTCCCAATTTGATTTACATAATAGTTTTTTGTTTATTTTCTTATAACTTTAGATATAAGTCTTTTATATTATTATTAACTTTAAATGAATTTATATATTACTTATTAATCTCTTATAGTATTCTTACACTGCACTATTTTCTTCTGCCATTTCCCTCATACAGTATTATTTTAATTTTTATTATCATCTGATATTTAAATCTTTTATTTTTTAAAAACCCTGGGTTATCTTATATAATAACACAATTATTTTATAAAATATAAAATTAACATAGGTACTAAATTTTGTTGCCTACACAATATAAATCCTACAATAACTAAACAAAATACATAATTAGTTGGTAGCATCATAGTCTACTATTATAGTCTATAATTCTCACATCTACAGCACAATTCTGTAAGAAGTTCCCTTCACCTTCACTTATTACCTCATTGGGTACACTATAACTCACTTGTCACTGTATATCACTTCAATATTGTTTATAATGTTTAGTGATACCACTTAATTTTTAGCTAGTTATAGTTTACCCATTTCTGACCTTTATGGTAGTACAAGAGTTATCAGTTATTGGGACTGGGTTATGTACCGTTACATAAAGCCCCCCCACTAGAACAAATTTATTTTGGTTTTACTCGTTTACTAAAATAAATTGTTGATTGTTTCAATTCTCCTAATATTCTTGGCTTTTTTCTTCGTAATATGGTTTCATTTCCGACTGGTTGTACACTCCTTTTATTCTGTTATTGTTAATTGTTTTAATTTCATAGGTATTATTCCCCTTCACCTGGGTTATGATGTAAGGTCCAGTATAAAGTAACAGTAGCTTCCGAGCAATACCCTCTATAGAACTGGGTAGTTGTCTATTTTTGATTAATACCTTATCTCCCATCTGGTATGTATCCAACCTTTTCTTTTTTACTTGATCCCTTTTTTGTTGAAGTTCCACTTTATGCAACACTCTGTTGTGCATTTCCACTTTGTCGAACTCTACTCTCTCTCCTGGAGGAAAATTTATCAACGAGGTAATTTCTCTTGGTGGTGGTTTATCAAACATTACCTGATAAGGGCTAGTTCCGATAGTGTCATGGTATGACCAATTAAGGAAAGTCTCTGCTGGTTCGATGTATTGGCTCCAGTTTTTATGTTCTTGGTGACAGTATGTACGTAGAATTCTGCCAACTTCCCTTAATACACGTTCAGCAGGATTACTACTAGGGTGGTACACTGATGTTTTGTAGGTCCTTATTTGCCATTTTCTCAATTCTTCTTTCCACTTTTTACCCCGAAATTGCGTTCCATGATCCGTTATAATTGTTTCCGGTTTTCCCACCTCAGGTAAGTATTTTTGAATGATTACTTCTAGAATTTTCTTCGTTGTGGCTCTACTGATAGCGTAGAGTTTTGTATATTTAGTATAATGATCAAATATAATGATTATATATTTATATTTATGTCTCCCTCCACTTCTGGGAAAAGGTCCACATATATCCAAGAATGTCCTTTCAAGTTTACTATTAGATTTTATTGTAATCATTGCGCCCGTTCTCTTCTCATTATTTACTTTTACTAGCTGGCATATTTTACAGTTTTTTACTATTACCCTTACTCTCTTATTTATAGCTTTCACGTAACAGTGTTCAGATAGAGCTTTAATAACTTTGAGTGATCCCATGTGACCATATCTTTCATGATAATCCTTAATCAGGGCTACTTCTGTTGCTTCTGGCACATACATTTTCCATACATGATCCTTAATGGTAGGACGAATAAAAAGGATTTCTTCATAAACACAGAAAAATTTCATTATTATAGGGTCATTTTGTAGTATTCGTTCCTTAATTTTTGTTAATTTAGTGTCCCTTTGCTGATCGATTTTTATTTTATTAATTATATCTTGTAACTCCTTTTTCATCTTAATAATGTAATATATTTTTCCAATACTTTCTGGTTCTATTTCACAAGTTCCTTTTTCTAGATTAATCCGTGATAATCGGTCTGCTATTACATTCTTCTTACCCGGAATATATTCCCAGTCTAAATTATACTCTTGAAGTATTAATACCCATCTGGTGAGTTTGCCGTGGTCAAGTTTACAATTTTTTAAAAACGAAATTGATCTATGATCGGTTCTGATGGTTACTGGGTATCCCAATATAAATGTTCGAAATTTTATACATGAAAACACAACGCTCAGCAGTTCCTTTTCAGTTACTGTATAATTCCTCTCACAACTACTCGGTACTCTGCTTGCAAAACTGATGACCCCCATGATTTCCTTCCTCATCTTCCTGATATAGCTCACTTCCAAGACTAATGTTACTAGCATCACAATTTATGAAAAAACGTTTATTAAAATTTGGGTGATGTAACATGATGCTGTCAAGAAATTTATTTTTTACTATCTGAAAATTATTATCTTCACTTTCTTCCCATTTCCACTTGTTTTTCTTTGAAAGTAAACATTGGAATTTGGCTGTTACTTCTGAATAATTCTGTTGAAATTTCCTATAATAGTTGCATATCCCCAGAAAGGATTGTAATTGTTTTAAGTTTCTTGGTTTAGGAAAATCTTGGATAGCCTTTACTTTTTCAGGAGATGGTTTAATTCCAGTAGCAGATAAAATGAACCCTAAAAATGGTAGTGCATGTGTGATAAATTTAGATTTATCCAGTTTTAGAGTTATATTATGTTGCAATAGTTTATTTAATACTGTTTCCACTCGGTTACAATGCTCCTCCCAAGTACAAGACGTAATTAATATGTCATCCACATATATGGTAGTAAAATCTAAAACTTCCTTACCTAAAATTTGGTCCATGCATTGGATGAACACGGCCACTGAATTTACCAATCCAAAAGGCAAACGCTTAAAATGATAATTTCGTCCTTCGAATATGAAAGCAACATATTGTCTGCTGTTAGGGTGCAACTCTATTTGCCAATATCCACAGACTGCACCCCAAGTACACATGTACTTGCATCCATAGAATTTTTTCATTATTTCTTCAATCTCACCTGGAGACGTGCGATCGTTAATGAGCATTTTATTCAACTCCCGAGCATCAAGACATAGTCTTACTTGACCATCTTTCTTCGGTATAGCTACCAACGGGCTGGTATACGGAGAACTACTTCTTTCAATTATGTCTTCCAATATCATTCTTTGAATTTCTTTCCTTGCTGCCTCTTTCAAAGCTTGAGCAATAGGGTATGACCGTTTATTAACATTTACATTTTCCTTGAACTTTAGTTCACACAAGAAGTTTTTTGCTTTTCCTGGTGACTCTGAGAATACTGATTTATATTTATCATAAATTTTTATAAGCTGTTGTTTTTGTTCTACATTAATTAATTCCGGTGCCTGCCTATTCTGAAACTCAATTATCTCTTCTATCTTCTCTTGCCAAATCTTTGATTCTGTTACTTCTGTGTTTTTACCTAGGGTTAATCTATTATCCTCCCTAATAAAAAATGAGCTCGGACACTGAGGGCCACTTTGGCTACCAATTATCTCAGCCGTTAACTCACCATTTTCTGTGCTCAAGGTTACTATACCCCTGGCCAGATTTATAATTGCAGTGTGTCGCCGTAGCATATCACACCCTATTAACACCCTAAACGGTAGCCCTTTTGCTACTAAAAATCCCATAGGTATTCCTATTCCACTAGTGGTAACATTCAAAGACACTTGTTTCCTGATTGTTTTATTTTGTTTCCCGGTGGCACCAACAATTGTTAAATTATTAATTGGTAAAGTAGGTATTCTTTCAGTAGTTAGCTCAGTAATACGGTCTAGTTCTAATTGATCAATAATTGAAATATTTGCTCCTGTATCAATCATGGCCTCTGCTGACACTCCATTTAATTTTATTTGTATATAGACTATGTCATTGTTTGGCGATGACTCTTTAATTGCTCTTTCTTCCATTAACTCTGACTGTATATTTTTTTAAAAATTATTTCTGATAATGGTTATTGGTTTGTTTAATTTATTATTATAATTAGGTTTGTGGTAAATTCTGTGCCCTGTTGTTTCTAGCAGTGACGGGCAGTCATATCTTCTCACTGCTGGTACCCGTTTCCCCTATTTCCATCATTATTATTGTTTGATTCAACATTTTCATTATGTTGAATATTGCTTATTGGTCTACTTTCTTCATCACTATCTCTGAATCTAGGTTGCTCTTCACTCCTACTCCTTTGTGGACCTTCTTCTCGGTGATAAGAATCATGTCTGTAAGTTCGACTGTTATAATTTGGCCATCTTCCTCGATACCTGTTATTAAAATAATTGTTATTACCATGCACATAATTTACTCTAGGTCGATTATCTCTTGGTGGTTCATTCTTCCGCTCCTCGGTATTACCTGACCTCCATCTACTCCTCCTATAATAAGATTCTTGCTCATAATTTTCTAGTAGCGTTTCCATGCCTCCAATAGTTTTTATTTGTCCACTTAATCGGGCACTGATGATCTTCTCTTCGAAATGATAAGCAATTTTGGTCACTAGACACTCTTCAGGGATCTTTGGGTCTAAATACTTTGCTATACACACCTTCCCCAAAAAGTAAGCAGTAGGCGTTTGTCCCATTGTACGGTCATACCTACCATGACAGATATCGTCCCTAATAATGTTTTGTACTGACTCCGACCAGTACTTAAGTTTGAACATTGTTTTGAAACCCCCATAATCACACACCTCGTTCCTGATTACCGTCCACCAATTATCATTGATGTTTTTGAAAGATTCGTCTAATATACCTTTGATCATATTCCATCGGTTCTCCTTTGAGCTGTTCAAAATTTCGTCTACTCTCCCTAAAAATTCGAGTGGGTTTCTGCGATAATCCCGAAAGTTTACACTTTCCTTACTATCTTGGATAACATGATGACTGTTGCATGCAGATCTAGAACTTATTCTATCTACATCACCTTGTAAATTGGTTTGTATTTGTTGCAAATTATCTAATTTCTCTGCTTGGCTATTACACTGATCTTTTACATTCTCTACTGTTTTATGAAAATCCGAAAATTTACAGTTTAGACTGCGTTTGATACTATCTAACTGGTCATTGTTTTCTTGGCGTATGGCTATTACACGAACTTGATTATTTTGTTCCTCCTTTTCCATTCGTGCATCGATTCCTGTTTCAATCAGTTCCATCTTTTCTTCTGTTTTATCCAATCTTTGATTGGTTTCTATTAATTTCTTCTCTGCCTCTTCCTTATATTCATCTACTCTTTGGCTTAGCGTATTACTGACCAGTTCAATTTTACTCTCTAGATTTTCTCTTAATTCCTTGTTGAAGTTCTCCATCTTACCCTCAATTTGTTTTAAATTCTCATTATTCTCTTCAAATTTTGCATTCATCTCTTCTCTTTGTCCTTCAACAGTTTCTTTCAGTTCATGGTATTGTTCATTCATGGTTTGTTTGATATTTCCATGAATGGTCTCTATTTTTTCATTTAGTTGTTTGACTAAACTTTCCTGAATGCTATCTATTTTCTCATTGGTCTGTCTATTTTGTTCCTCCTGTTTCTTAAAATTCTCATCTATTTTGTTATTGGTTTGCTTTGAAGTTTACTCCAGTTTTCTAAATTGTTCAGCCATAAATTTCATCATGTCTTGCCAATTAGGTTCTTCTCTGGCTACCGCTTTGTCTGGTTGGTCCCCTTGGGCATCCTCTTCAACTATTTCCTTGTCCGTATCTGTGATTACTTCGGTTTCTTCTTTATCACCCATTGGTTGTTCCATTTCGCTGTCCGTAAATATTTCTATCTCTCGTTCCTGTCCACCTTCTTCCTTCTCCTTTTCTTCTGCCCTCTTCTTCGATCTGCCTCTGGTATTATGCATTTCTTGTTTTCTCATAACTGCCGACGATAATTAGGTTTTTTCGTATATTAATTTATTAAATATATCAAAATTCTTTTCTAATTACAGCCCTTTTACGTTGAGCGCCAATTTGTAACGTAACTGCTTAGGAGGTACTTTCCGCGGAGTCTTTGTATGTGACCTATTGAGTGCTCGTCTTATTTAATTAAGCCCCACTGTTGTAAACGCCAATTCTGTAACGTACCGCCTTTAGAGTGTGTGTGTGTGTGACGTCCGTCTTTTTTACAGTCTCGGATCGGTCAGAACACCTCTTAGCAATCGCCACTTATGAATTATAAAGACTGAAGTTTAAATAAAGTTGGTGGTAATGTTACCCAAACAAAGCAGAAATCGAGTGTGTGTGATTCGGGTCAAGTAGGGAAGTTGTTTAGCCTTCTTTTGAAGAGAGAGCAAGTACCGTTTGTTTACCCTCGCAGTAGACGATTTCTCAATTTTTCAAATATTTGCCGTGAACCGAATCAGCTGATTTTGACATTAGTCTCCAAATATAGGTTAACCAAACGACACTGTTGCTGAATACGACCTGGTGGATCGTCCTCTTCTTATTTTTTCTGAAATCTACTACAACTACCCACTACAATAAAGGAAACACATTTTATTATTCAATATCATTTCTCAATAATATGTATTTATAATATTATTGGTTTTTCTCTTCCGCCAAAATTCAAATATTACAATCGATATTTTCATTAACTAGTACATGATATCGACTTCATTGAGTAAACATGGAATTGTCATAAAATCTGGTTTTTACCGATTTTACAATTTTATCTTTTATTTAAACATCAATCAACATATAATTCTTTTATTTATTTCCCCAGGGTTAAGGGTAAGTTCTTTTTGTTATGAGATGGTCAGAAATGGATAATTATACTACGCTTTACAAATATGGAAAAACTTCGAAAATTTGTTTATTCTCTTAGTACGTAGTTCCGGATTTGTCCGTAAGAGAGAAGATTGTTTTTTTTTATTAAAACATGTGATTACACTTGGAAAGTTTGGTACTGAACGACAATTTGATTTGAGGGTTTCTTTGTTAAAGATTAAAAGAAATGTTTATATTACCTCTCTTCTCGAAGTTCTTACTTGTGTGAAGCTGTTTCTCAGGTGGTGTTCTTAGTTATTTTGTAATTTCATGACCGTCCGTCAGATACTATCTCGTCAAAAAAACTCGAAACGCGGCTAGGCTAGGCCTGATCTTCCAAATGGTTTCTCACTTTTATTATGGAGTATAGCAAGTTACCTTTGATATTTAAGGTAGTGGTACATAATGTTTATACTGTTATTTAAATTTTGTAACAATTTTGTGCTGTTCCAAAGATTTCTAAAGGATTTTTTAATACAATTTCTGTCTCATCATTTTTCAACCGAACGGTTTTCAATCTCAAATTCGATTAAACAATACTTGTTATTTCGTTACTCTTAGTAACCCATAATTTTTATATCCTTTTTTTATTGGTGCTACTATTTACTTTTTAGTATATAGGCGGTTTGTAATTATTATAAATTTATTTTTGATTTACAGAAAAATAATTCTTTTTAATTTTGGTTTCTTTCCCAATTTGATTTACATAATAGTTTTTTGTTTATTTTCTTATAACTTTAGATATAAGTCTTTTATATTATTATTAACTTTAAATGAATTTATATATTACTTATTAATCTCTTATAGCATTCTTACACTGCACTATTTTCTTCTGCCATTTCCCTCATACAGTATTATTTTAATTTTTATTATCATCTGATATTTAAATCTTTTATTTTTTAAAAACCCTGGGTTATCTTATATAATAACACAATTATTTTATAAAATATAAAATTAACATAGGTACTAAATTTTGTTGCCTACACAATATAAATCCTACAATAACTAAACAAAATACATAATTAGTTGGTAGCATCATAGTCTACTATTATAGTCTATAATTCTCACATCTACAGCACAATTCTGTAAGAAGTTCCCTTCACCTTCACTTATTACCTCATTGGGTACACTATAACTCACTTGTCACTGTATATCACTTCAATATTGTTTATAATGTTTAGTGATACCACTTAATTTTTAGCTAGTTATAGTTTACCCATTTCTGACCTTTATGGTAGTACAAGAGTTATCAGTTATTGGGACTGGGTTATGTACCGTTACATAAAGCCCCCCCACTAGAACAAATTTATTTTGGTTTTACTCGTTTACTAAAATAAATTGTTGATTGTTTCAATTCTCCTAATATTCTTGGCTTTTTTCTTCGTAATATGGTTTCATTTCCGACTGGTTGTACACTCCTTTTATTCTGTTATTGTTAATTGTTTTAATTTCATAGGTATTATTCCCCTTCACCTGGGTTATGATGTAAGGTCCAGTATAAAGTAACAGTAGCTTCCGAGCAATACCCTCTATAGAACTGGGTAGTTGTCTATTTTTGATTAATACCTTATCTCCCATCTGGTATGTATCCAACCTTTTCTTTTTTACTTGATCCCTTTTTTGTTGAAGTTCCACTTTATGCAACACTCTGTTGTGCATTTCCACTTTGTCGAACTCTACTCTCTCTCCTGGAGGAAAATTTATCAACGAGGTAATTTCTCTTGGTGGTGGTTTATCAAACATTACCTGATAAGGGCTAGTTCCGATAGTGTCATGGTATGACCAATTAAGGAAAGTCTCTGCTGGTTCGATGTATTGGCTCCAGTTTTTATGTTCTTGGTGACAGTATGTACGTAGAATTCTGCCAACTTCCCTTAATACACGTTCAGCAGGATTACTACTAGGGTGGTACACTGATGTTTTGTAGGTCCTTATTTGCCATTTTCTCAATTCTTCTTTCCACTTTTTACCCCGAATTGCGTTCCATGATCCGTTATAATTGTTTCCGGTTTTCCCACCTCAGGTAAGTATTTTTGAATGATTACTTCTAGAATTTTCTTCGTTGTGGCTCTACTGATAGCGTAGAGTTTTGTATATTTAGTATAATGATCAAATATAATGATTATATATTTATATTTATGTCTCCCTCCACTTCTGGGAAAAGGTCCACATATATCCAAGAATGTCCTTTCAAGTTTACTATTAGATTTTATTGTAATCATTGCGCCCGTTCTCTTCTCATTATTTACTTTTACTAGCTGGCATATTTTACAGTTTTTTACTATTACCCTTACTCTCTTATTTATAGCTTTCACGTAACAGTGTTCAGATAGAGCTTTAATAACTTTGAGTGATCCCATGTGACCATATCTTTCATGATAATCCTTAATCAGGGCTACTTCTGTTGCTTCTGGCACATACATTTTCCATACATGATCCTTAATGGTAGGACGAATAAAAAGGATTTCTTCATAAACACAGAAAAATTTCATTATTATAGGGTCATTTTGTAGTATTCGTTCCTTAATTTTTGTTAATTTAGTGTCCCTTTGCTGATCGATTTTTATTTTATTAATTATATCTTGTAACTCCTTTTTCATCTTAATAATGTAATATATTTTTCCAATACTTTCTGGTTCTATTTCACAAGTTCCTTTTTCTAGATTAATCCGTGATAATCGGTCTGCTATTACATTCTTCTTACCCGGAATATATTCCCAGTCTAAATTATACTCTTGAAGTATTAATACCCATCTGGTGAGTTTGCCGTGGTCAACTTTACAATTTTTTAAAAACGAAATTGATCTATGATCGGTTCTGATGGTTACTGGGTATCCCAATATAAATGTTCGAAATTTTATACATGAAAACACAACGCTCAGCAGTTCCTTTTCAGTTACTGTATAATTCCTCTCACAACTACTCGGTACTCTGCTTGCAAAACTGATGACCCCCATGATTTCCTTCCTCATCTTCCTGATATAGCTCACTTCCAAGACTAATGTTACTAGCATCACAATTTATGAAAAACGTTTATTAAAATTTGGGTGATGTAACATGATGCTGTCAAGAAATTTATTTTTTACTATCTGAAAATTATTATCTTCACTTTCTTCCCATTTCCACTTGTTTTTCTTTGAAAGTAAACATTGGAATTTGGCTGTTACTTCTGAATAATTCTGTTGAAATTTCCTATAATAGTTGCATATCCCCAGAAAGGATTGTAATTGTTTTAAGTTTCTTGGTTTAGGAAAATCTTGGATAGCCTTTACTTTTTCAGGAGATGGTTTAATTCCAGTAGCAGATAAAATGAACCCTAAAAATGGTAGTTCATGTGTGATAAATTTAGATTTATCCAGTTTTAGAGTTATATTATGTTGCAATAGTTTATTTAATACTGTTTCCACTCGGTTACAATGCTCCTCCCAAGTACAAGACGTAATTAATATGTCATCCACATATATGGTAGTAAAATCTAAAACTTCCTTACCTAAAATTTGGTCCATGCATTGGATGAACACGGCCACTGAATTTACCAATCCAAAAGGCAAACGCTTAAAATGATAATTTCGTCCTTCGAATATGAAAGCAACATATTGTCTGCTGTTAGGGTGCAACTCTATTTGCCAATATCCACAGACTGCATCCCAAGTACTCATGTACTTGCATCCATAGAATTTTTTCATTATTTCTTCAATCTCACCTGGAGACGTGCGATCGTTAATGAGCATTTTATTCAACTCCCGAGCATCAAGACATAGTCTTACTTGACCATCTTTCTTCGGTATAGCTACCAACGGGCTGGTATACGGAGAACTACTTCTTTCAATTATGTCTTCCAATATCATTCTTTGAATTTCTTTCCTTGCTGCCTCTTTCAAAGCTTAAGCAATAGGGTATGACCGTTTATTAAAATTTACATTTTCCTTGAACTTTAGTTCACACAAGGAGTTTTTTGCTTTTCCTGGTGACTCTGAGAATACTGATTTATATTTATCATAAATTTTTATAAGCTGTTGTTTTTGTTCTACATTAATTAATTCCGGTGCCTGCCTATTCTGAAACTCAATTATCTTTTCTATCTTCTCTTGCCAAATCTTTGATTCTGTTACTTCTGTGTTTTTACCTAGGGTTAATCTATTATCCTCCCTAATAAAAAATGAGCTCGGACACTGAGGGGCACTTTGGCTACCAATTATCTCAGCCGTTAACTCACCATTTTCTGTGCTCAAGGTTACTATACCCCTGGCCAGATTTATAATTGCAGTGTGTCCCCGTAGCATATCACACCCATTAACACCCTAAACGGTAGCCCTTTTGCTACTAAAAATCCCATAGGTATTCCTATTCCACTAGTGGCAACATTCAAAGACACTTGTTTCCTGATTGTTTTATTTTGTTTCCCGGTGGCACCAACAATTGTTAAATTATTAATTGGTAAAGTAGGTATTCTTTCCGTAGTTAGCTCAGTAATACGGTCTAGTTCTAATTGATCAATAATTGAAATATTTGCTCCTGTATCAATCATGGCCTCTGCTGACACTCCATTTAATTTTATTTGTATATAGACTATGTCATTGTTTGGCGATGACTCTTTAATTGCTCTTTCTTCCATTAACTCTTGACTGTATATTTTTTTAAAAATTATTTCTGATAATGGTTATTGGTTTGTTTAATTTATTATTATAATTAGGTTTGTGGTAAATTCTGTGCCCTGTTGTTTCTAGCAGTGACGGGCAGTCATATCTTCTCACTGCTGGTACCCGTTTCCCCTATTTCCATCATTATTATTGTTTGATTCAACATTTTCATTATGTTGAATATTGCTTATTGGTCTACTTTCTTCATCACTATCTCTGAATCTAGGTTGCTCTTCACTCCTACTCCTTTGTGGACCTTCTTCTCGGTGATAAGAATCATGTCTGTAAGTTCGACTGTTATAATTTGGCCATCTTCCTCGATACCTGTTATTAAAATAATTGTTATTACCATGCACATAATTTACTCTAGGTCGATTATCTCTTGGTGGTTCATTCTTCCGCTCCTCGGTATTACCTGACCTCCATCTACTCCTCCTATAATAAGACTCTTGCTCATAATTTTCTAGTAGCGTTTCCATGCCTCCAATAGTTTTTATTTGTCCACTTAATCGGGCACTGATGATCTTCTCTTCGAAATGATACGCAATTTTGGTCACTAGACACTCTTCAGGGATCTTTGGGTCTAAATACTTTGCTATACACACCTTCCCTAAAAAGTAAGCAGTAGGTGTTTGTCCCATTGTACGGTCATACCTACCATGACAGATATCGTCCCTAATAATGTTTTGTACTGACTCCGACCAGTACTTAAGTTTGAACATTGTTTTGAAACCCCCATAATCACACACCTTGTTCCTGATTACCGTCCACCAATTATCATTGATGTTTTTGAAAGATTCGTCTAATATACCTTTGATCATATTCCATCGTTCTCCTTTGATCTGTTCAAAATTTCGTCTACTCTCCCTAAAAATTCGAGTGGGTTTCTGCGATAATCCCGAAAGTTTACACTTTCCTTACTATCTTGGATAACATGATGACTGTTGCATGCAGATCTAGAACTTATTCTATCTACATCACCTTGTAAATTGGTTTGTATTTGTTGCAAATTATCTAATTTCTCTGCTTGGCTATTACACTGATCTTTTACATTCTCTACTGTTTTATGAAAATCCGAAAATTTACAGTTTAGACTGCCTTTGATACTATCTAACTGGTCATTGTTTTCTTGGCGTATGGCCATTACACGAACTTGATTATTTTGTTCCTCCTTTTCCATTTGTGCATCGATTCCTGTTTTAATTAGTTCCATCTTTTCTTCTGTTTTATCCAATCTTTGATTGGTTTCTATTAATTTCTTCTCTGCCTCTTCCTTATATTCATCTACTCTTTGGCTTAGCGTATTACTGACCAGTTCAATTTTACTCTCTAGATTTTCTCTTAATTCCTTGTTGAAGTTCTCCATCTTACAATCAATTTGTTTTAAATTCTCATTATTCTCTTCAAATTTTGCATTCATCTCTTCTCTTTGTCCTTCAACAGTTTCTTTCAGTTCATGGTATTGTTCATTCATGGTTTGTTTGATATTTCCATGAATGGTCTCTATTTTTTCATTTAGTTGTTTGACTAAACTTTCCTGAATGCTATTTATTTTCTCATTGGTCTGTCTATTTTGTTCCTCCTGTTTCTTAAAATTCTCATCTATTTTGTTATTGGTTTGCTTTGAAGTTTCCTCTCGTTTTCTAAATTGTTCAGCCATAAATTTCATCATGTCTTGCCAATTAGGTTCTTCTCTGGCTACCGCTTTGTCTGGTTGGTCCCCTTGGGCATCCTCTTCAACTATTTCCTTGTCAGTATCTGTGATTACTTCGGTTTCTTCTTTATCACCCATTGGTTGTTCCATTTCGCTGTCCGTAAATATTTCTATCTCTCGTTCCTGTCCACCTTCTTCCTTCTCCTTTTCTTCTGCCCTCTTCTTCGATCTGCCTCTGGTATTATGCATTTCTTGTTTTCTCATAACTGCCGACGATAATTAGGTTTTTTCGTATATTAATTTATTAAATATATCAAAATTCTTTTCTAATTACAGCCCTTTTACGTTGAGCGCCAATTTGTAACGTAACTGCTTAGGAGGTACTTTCCGCGGAGTCTTTGTATGTGACCTATTGAGTGCTCGTCTTATTTAATTAAGCCCCACTGTTGTAAACGCCAATTCTGTAACGTACCGCCTTTAGAGTGTGTGTGTGCGTGACGTCCGTCTTTTTTACAGTCTCGGATCGGTCAGAACACCTCTTAGCAATCGCCACTTATGAATTATAAAGACTGAAGTTTAAATAAAGTTGGTGGTAATGTTACCCAAACAAAGCAGAAATCGAGTGTGTGTGATTCGGGTCAAGTAGGGAAGTTGTTTAGCCTTCTTTTGAAGAGAGAGCAAGTACCGTTTGTTTACCCTCGCAGTAGACGATTTCTCAATTTTTCAAATATTTGCCGTGAACCGAATCAGCTGATTTTGACATTAGTCTCCAAATATAGGTTAACCAAACGACACTGTTGCTGAATACGACCTGGTGGATCGTCCTCTTCTTATTTTTTCTGAAATCTACTACAACTACCCACTACAATAAAGGAAACACATTTTATTATTCAATATCATTTCTCAATAATATTTATTTATAATATTATTGGTTTTTCTCTTCCGCCAAAATACAAATATTACAATCGATATTTTCATTAACTAGTACATGATATCGACTTCATTGAGTAAACATGGAATTGTCATAAAATCTGGTTTTGACCGATTTTACAATTTTATCTTTTATTTAAACATCAATCAACATATAATTCTTTTATTTATTTCCCCAGGGTTAAGGGTAAGTTCTTTTTGTTATGAGATTGTCAGAAATGGATAATTATACTACGCTTTACAAATATGGAAAAACTTCGAAAATTTGTTTATTCTCTTAGTACGTAGTTCCGGATTTGTCCGTAAGAGAGCAGATTGTTTTTTTTTATTAAAACATGTGATTACACTTGGAAAGTTTGGTACTGAACGACAATTTGATTTGAGGGTTTCTTTGTTAAAGATTAAAAGAAATGTTTATATTATCTCTCTTCTCGAAGTTCTTACTTGTGTGAAGCTGTTTCTCAGGTGGTGTTCTTAGTTATTTTGTAATTTCATGACCGTCCGTCAGATACTATCTCGTCAAAAAAACTCGAAACGCGGCTAGGCTAGGCCTGATCTTCCAAATGGTTTCTCACTTTTATTATGGAGTATAGCAAGTTACCTTTGATATTTAAGGTAGTGGTACATAATGTTTATACTGTTATTTAAATTTTGTAACAATTTTGTGCTGTTCCAAAGATTTCTAAAGGATTTTTTAATACAATTTCTGTCTCATCATTTTTCAACCGAACGGTTTTCAATCTCAAATTCGATAAAACAATACTTGTTATTTCGTTACCGTTACTCTTAGTAACCCATAATTTTTATATCTTTTTTTTATTGGTGCTACTATTTACTTTTTAGTATATAGGCGGTTTGTAATTATTATAAATTTATTTTTGATTTACAGAAAAATAATTCTTTTTAATTTTGGTTTCTTTCCCAATTTGATTTACACAATAGTTTTTTGTTTATTTTCTTATAACTTTAGATATAAGTCTTTTATATTATTATTAACTTTAAATGAATTTATATATTACTTATTAATCTCTTATAGTATTCTTACACTGCACTATTTTCTTCTGCCATTTCCCTCATACAGTATTATTTTAATTTTTATTATCATCTGATATTTAATCTTTTATTTTTTAAAAACCCTGGGTTATCTTATATAATAACACAATTATTTTATAAAATATAAAATTAACATAGGTACTAAATTTTGTTGCCTACACAATATAAATCCTACAATAACTAAACAAAATACATAATTAGTTGGTAGCATCATAGTCTACTATTATAGTCTATAATTCTCACATCTACAGCACAATTCTGTAAGAAGTTCCCTTCACCTTCACTTATTACCTCATTGGGTACACTATAACTCACTTGTCACTGTATATCACTTCAATATTGTTTATAATGTTTAGTGATACCACTTAATTTTTAGCTAGTTATAGTTTACCCATTTCTGACCTTTATGGTAGTACAAGAGTTATCAGTTATTGGGACTGGGTTATGTACCGTTACATAAAGCCCCCCCACTAGAACAAATTTATTTTGGTTTTACTCGTTTACTAAAATAAATTGTTGATTGTTTCAATTCTCCTAATATTCTTGGCTTTTTTCTTCGTAATATGGTTTCATTTCCGACTGGTTGTACACTCCTTTTATTCTGTTATTGTTAATTGTTTTAATTTCATAGGTATTATTCCCCTTCACCTGGGTTATGATGTAAGGTCCAGTATAAAGTAACAGTAGCTTCCGAGCAATACCCTCTATAGAACTGGGTAGTTGTCTATTTTTGATTAATACCTTATCTCCCATCTGGTATGTATCCAACCTTTTCTTTTTTACTTGATCCCTTTTTTGTTGAAGTTCCACTTTATGCAACACTCTGTTGTGCATTTCCACTTTGTCGAACTCTACTCTCTCTCCTGGAGGAAAATTTATCAACGAGGTAATTTCTCTTGGTGGTGGTTTATCAAACATTACCTGATAAGGGCTAGTTCCGATAGTGTCATGGTATGACCAATTAAGGAAAGTCTCTGCTGGTTCGATGTATTGGCTCCAGTTTTTATGTTCTTGGTGACAGTATGTACGTAGAATTCTGCCAACTTCCCTTAATACACGTTCAGCAGGATTACTACTAGGGTGGTACACTGATGTTTTGTAGGTCCTTATTTGCCATTTTCTCAATTCTTCTTTCCACTTTTTACCCCGAAATTGCGTTCCATGATCCGTTATAATTGTTTCCGGTTTTCCCACCTCAGGTAAGTATTTTTGAATGATTACTTCTAGAATTTTCTTCGTTGTGGCTCTACTGATAGCGTAGAGTTTTGTATATTTAGTATAATGATCAAATATAATGATTATATATTTATGTCTCCCTCCACTTCTGGGAAAAGGTCCACATATATCCAAGAATGTCCTTTCAAGTTTACTATTAGATTGTATTGTAATCATTGCGCCCGTTCTCTTCTCATTATTTACTTTTACTAGCTGGCATATTTTACAGTTTTTTACTATTACCCTTACTCTCTTATTTATAGCTTTCACGTAACAGTGTTCAGATAGAGCTTTAATAACTTTGAGTGATCCCATGTGACCATATCTTTCATGATAATCCTTAATCAGGGCTACTTCTGTTGCTTCTGGCACATACATTTTCCATACATGATCCTTAATGGTAGGACGAATAAAAAGGATTTCTTCATAAACACAGAAAAATTTCATTATTATAGGGTCATTTTGTAGTATTCGTTCCTTAATTTTTGTTAATTTAGTGTCCCTTTGCTGATCGATTTTTATTTTATTAATTATATCTTGTAACTCCTTTTTCATCTTAATAATGTAATATATTTTTCCAATACTTTCTGGTTCTATTTCACAAGTTCCTTTTTCTAGATTAATCCGTGATAATCGGTCTGCTATTACATTCTTCTTACCCGGAATATATTCCCAGTCTAAATTATACTCTTGAAGTATTAATACCCATCTGGTGAGTTTGCCGTGGTCAACTTTACAATTTTTTAAAAACGAAATTGATCTATGATCGGTTCTGATGGTTACTGGGTATCCCAATATAAATGTTCGAAATTTTATACATGAAAACACAACGCTCAGCAGTTCCTTTTCAGTTACTGTATAATTCCTCTCACAACTACTCGGTACTCTGCTTGCAAAACTGATGACCCCCATGATTTCCTTCCTCATCTTCCTGATATAGCTCACTTCCAAGACTAATGTTACTAGCATCACAATTTATGAAAAACGTTTATTAAAATTTGGGTGATGTAACATGATGCTGTCAAGAAATTTATTTTTTACTATCTGAAAATTATTATCTTCACTTTCTTCCCATTTCCACTTGTTTTTCTTTGAAAGTAAACATTGGAATTTGGCTGTTACTTCTGAATAATTCTGTTGAAATTTCCTATAATAGTTGCATATCCCCAGAAAGGATTGTAATTGTTTTAAGTTTCTTGGTTTAGGAAAATCTTGGATAGCCTTTACTTTTTCAGGAGATGGTTTAATTCCAGTAGCAGATAAAATGAACCCTAAAAATGGTAGTTCATGTGTGATAAATTTAGATTTATCCAGTTTTAGAGTTATATTATGTTGCAATAGTTTATTTAATACTGTTTCCACTCGGTTACAATGCTCCTCCCAAGTACAAGACGTAATTAATATGTCATCCACATATATGGTAGTAAAATCTAAAACTTCCTTACCTAAAATTTGGTCCATGCATTGGATGAACACGGCCACTGAATTTACCAATCCAAAAGGCAAACGCTTAAAATGATAATTTCGTCCTTCGAATATGAAAGCAACATATTGTCTGCTGTTAGGGTGCAACTCTATTTGCCAATATCCACAGACTGCATCCCAAGTACTCATGTACTTGCATCCATAGAATTTTTTCATTATTTCTTCAATCTCACCTGGAGACGTGCGATCGTTAATGAGCATTTTATTCAACTCCCAAGCATCAAGACATAGTCTTACTTGACCATCTTTCTTCGGTATAGCTACCAACGGGCTGGTATACGGAGAACTACTTCTTTCAATTATGTCTTCCAATATCATTCTTTGAATTTCTTTCCTTGCTGCCTCTTTCAAAGCTTGAGCAATAGGGTATGACCGTTTATTAAAATTTACATTTTCCTTGAACTTTAGTTCACACAAGAAGTTTTTTGCTTTTCCTGGTGACTCTGAGAATACTGATTTATATTTATCATAAATTTTTATAAGCTGTTGTTTTTGTTCTACATTAATTAATTCCGGTGCCTGCCTATTCTGAAACTCAATTATCTTTTCTATCTTCTCTTGACAAATCTTTGATTCTGTTACTTCTGTGATTTTACCTAGGGTTAATCTATTATCCTCCCTAATAAAAAATGAGCTCGGACACTGAGGGGCACTTTGGCTACCAATTATCTCAGCCGTTAACTCACCATTTTCTGTGCTCAAGGTGACTATACCCCTGGCCAGATTTATAATTGCAGTGTGTCGCCGTAGCATATCACACCCTATTAACACCATAAACGGTAGCCCTTTTGCTACTAAAAATCCCATAGGTATTCCTATTCCACTAGTGGTAACATTCAAAGACACTTGTTTCCTGATTGTTTTATTTTGTTTCCCGGTGGCACCAACAATTGTTAAATTATTAATTGGTAAAGTAGGTATTCTTTCAGTAGTTAGCTCAGTAATACGGTCTAGTTCTAATTGATCAATAATTGAAATATTTGCTCCTGTATCAATCATGGCCTCTGCTGACACTCCATTTAATTTTATTTGTATATAGACTATGTCATTGTTTGGCGATGACTCTTTAATTGCTCTTTCTTCCATTAACTCTGACTGTATATTTTTTTTTAAATTATTTCTGATAATGGTTATTGGTTTGTTTAATTTATTATTATAATTAGGTTTGTGGTAAATTCTGTGCCCTGTTGTTTCTAGCAGTGACGGGCAGTCATATCTTCTCATTGCTGGTACCCGTTTCCCCTATTTCCATCATTATTATTGTTTGATTCAACATTTTCATTATGTTGAATATTGCTTATTGGTCTACTTTCTTCATCACTATCTCTGAATCTAGGTTGCTCTTCACTCCTGCTCCTTTGTGGACCTTCTTCTCGTTGATAAGAATCATGTCTGTAATTTCGACTGTTATAATTTGGCCATCTTCCTCGATACCTGTTATTAAAATAATTGTTATTACCATGCACATAATTTACTCTAGGTCGATTATCTCTTGGTGGTTCATTCTTCCGCTCCTCGGTATTACCTGACCTCCATCTACTCCTCCTATAATAAGACTCTTGCTCATAATTTTCTAGTAGCGTTTCCATGCCTCCAATAGTTTTTATTTGTCCACTTAATCGGGCACTGATGATCTTCTCTTCGAAATGATACGCAATTTTGGTCACTAGACACTCTTCAGGGATCTTTGGGTCTAAATACTTTGCTATACACACCTTCCCTAAAAAGTAAGCAGTAGGTGTTTGTCCCATTGTACGGTCATACCTACCATGACAGATATCGTCCCTAATAATGTTTTGTACTGACTCCGACCAGTACTTAAGTTTGAACATTGTTTTGAAACCGCCATAATCACACACCTTGTTCCTGATTACCGTCCACCAATTATCATTGATGTTTTTGAAAGATTCGTCTAATATACCTTTGATCATATTCCATCGTTCTCCTTTGATCTGTTCAAAATTTCGTCTACTCTCCCTAAACATTCGAGTGGGTTTCTGCGATAATCCCGAAAGTTTACACTTTCCTTACTATCTTGGATAACATGATGACTGTTGCATGCAGATCTAGAACTTATTCTATCTACATCACCTTGTAAATTGGTTTGTATTTGTTGCAAATTATCTAATTTCTCTGCTTGGCTATTACACTGATCTTTTACATTCTCTACTGTTTTATGAAAATCCGAAAATTTACAGTTTAGACTGCCTTTGATACTATCTAACTGGTCATTGTTTTCTTGGCGTATGGCCATTACACAAACTTGATTATTTTGTTCCTCCTTTTCCATTTGTGCATCGATTCCTGTTTTAATTAGTTCCATCTTTTCTTCTGTTTTATCCAATCTTTGATTGGTTTCTATTAATTTCTTCTCTGCCTCTTCCTTATATTCATCTACTCTTTGGGTTAGCGTATTACTGACCAGTTCAATTTTACTCTCTAGATTTTCTCTTAATTCCTTGTTGAAGTTCTCCATCTTACAATCAATTTGTTTTAAATTCTCATTATTCTCTTCAAATTTTGCATTCATCTCTTCTCTTTGTCCTTCAACAGTTTCTTTCAGTTCATGGTATTGTTCATTCATGGTTTGTTTGATATTTCCATGAATGGTCTCTATTTTTTCATTTAGTTGTTTGACTAAACTTTCCTGAATGCTATTTATTTTCTCATTGGTCTGTCTATTTTGTTCCTCCTGTTTCTTAAAATTCTCATCTATTTTGTTATTGGTTTGCTTTGAAGTTTCCTCTCGTTTTCTAAATTGTTCAGCCATAAATTTCATCATGTCTTGCCAATTAGGTTCTTCTCTGGCTACCGCTTTGTCTGGTTGGTCCCCTTGGGCATCCTCTTCAACTATTTCCTTGTCCGTATCTGTGATTACTTCGGTTTCTTCTTTATCACCCATTGGTTGTTCCATTTCGCTGTCCGTAAATATTTCTATCTCTCGTTCCTGTCCACCTTCTTCCTTCTCCTTTTCTTCTGCCCTCTTCTTCGATCTGCCTCTGGTATTATGCATTTCTTGTTTTCTCATAACTGCCGACGATAATTAGGTTTTTTCGTATATTAATTTATTAAATATATCAAAATTCTTTTCTAATTACAGGCCTTTTATGTTGAGCGCCAATTTGTAACGTAACTGCTTAGGAGGTACTTTCCGCGGAGTCTTTGTATGTGACCTATTGAGTGCTCGTCTTATTTAATTAAGCCCCACTGTTGTAAACGCCAATTCTGTAACGTACTGCCTTTAGAGTGTGTGTGTGTGACGTCCGTCTTTTTTACAGTCTCGGATCGGTCAGAACACCTCTTAGCAATCGCCACTTATGAATTATAAAGACTGAAGTTTAAATAAAGTTGGTGGTAATGTTACCCAAACAAAGCAGAAATCGAGTGTGTGTGATTCGAGTCAAGTAGGGAAGTTGTTTAGCATTCTTTTGAAGAGAGAGCAAGTACCGTTTGTTTACCCTCGCAGTAGACGATTTCTCAATTTTTCAAATATTTGCCGTGAACCGAATCAGCTGATTTTGACATTAGTCTCCAAATATAGGTTAACCAAACGACACTGTTGCTGAATACGACCTGGTGGATCGTCCTCTTCTTATTTTTTCTGAAATCTACTACAACTACCCACTACAATAAAGGAAACACATTTTATTATTCAATATCATTTCTCAATAATATTTATTTATAATATTATTGGTTTTTCTCTTCCGCCAAAATACAAATATTACAATCGATATTTTCATTAACTAGTACATGATATCGACTTCATTGAGTAAACATGGAATTGTCATAAAATCTGGTTTTGACCGATTTTACAATTTTATCTTTTATTTAAACATCAATCAACATATAATTCTTTTATTTATTTCCCCAGGGTTAAGGGTAAGTTCTTTTTGTTATGAGATGGTCAGAAATGGATAATTATACTACGCTTTACAAATATGGAAAAACTTCGAAAATTTGTTTATTCTCTTAGTACGTAGTTCCGGATTTGTCCGTAAGAGAGCAGATTGTTTTTTTTTATTAAAACATGTGATTACACTTGGAAAGTTTGGTACTGAACGACAATTTGATTTGAGGGTTTCTTTGTTAAAGATTAAAAGAAATGTTTATATTACCTCTCTTCTCAAAGTTCTTACTTGTGTGAAGCTGTTTCTCAGGTGGTGTTCTCAGTTAATTTGTAATTTCATGACCGTCTGTCAGATACTATCTCGTCAAAAAAACTCGAAACGCGGCTAGGCTAGGCCTGATCTTCCAAATGGTTTCTCACTTTTATTATGGAGTATAGCAAGTTACCTTTGATAGTTAAGGTAGTGGTACATAATGTTTATACTGTTATTTAAATTTTGTAACAATTTTGTGCTGTTCCAAAGATTTCTAAAGGATTTTTTTAATACAATTTCTGTCTCATCATTTTTCAACCGAACGGTTTTCAATCTCAAATTCGATTAAACAATACTTGTTATTTTGTTACTCTTAGTAACCCATAATTTTTATATCCTTTTTTTATTGGTGCTACTATTTACTTTTTAGTATATAGGCGGTTTGTAATTATTATAAATTTATTTTTGATTTACAGAAAAATAATTCTTTTTAATTTTGGTTTCTTTCCCAATTTGATTTACATAATAGTTTTTTGTTTATTTTCTTATAACTTTAGATATAAGTCTTTTATATTATTATTAACTTTAAATGAATTTATATATTACTTATTAATCTCTTATAGTATTCTTACACTGCACTATTTTCTTCTGCCATTTCCCTCATACAGTATTATTTTAATTTTTATTATCATCTGATATTTAAATCTTTTATTTTTTAAAAACCCTGGGTTATCTTATATAATAACACAATTATTTTATAAAATATAAAATTAACATAGGTACTAAATTTTGTTGCCTACACAATATAAATCCTACAATAACTAAACAAAATACATAATTAGTTGGTAGCATCATAGTCTACTATTATAGTCTATAATTCTCACATCTACAGCACAATTCTGTAAGAAGTTCCCTTCACCTTCACTTATTACCTCATTGGGTACACTATAACTCACTTGTCACTGTATATCACTTCAATATTGTTTATAATGTTTAGTGATACCACTTAATTTTTAGCTAGTTATAGTTTACCCATTTCTGACCTTTATGGTAGTACAAGAGTTATCAGTTATTGGGACTGGGTTATGTACCGTTACATAAAGCCCCCCCACTAGAACAATTTTATTTTGGTTTTACTCGTTTACTAAAATAAATTGTTGATTGTTTCAATTCTCCTAATATTCTTGGCTTTTTTCTTCGTAATATGGTTTCATTTCCGACTGGTTGTACACTCCTTTTATTCTGTTATTGTTAACTGTTTTAATTTCATAGGTATTATTCCCCTTCACCTGGGTTATGATGTAAGGTCCAGTATAAAGTAACAGTAGCTTCCGAGCAATACCCTCTATAGAACTGGGTAGTTGTCTATTTTTGATTAATACCTTATCTCCCATCTGGTATGTATCCAACCTTTTCTTTTTTACTTGATCCCTTTTTTGTTGAAGTTCCACTTTATGCAACACTCTGTTGTGCATTTCCACTTTGTCGAACTCTACTCTCTCTCCTGGAGGAAAATTTATCAACGAGGTAATTTCTCTTGGTGGTGGTTTATCAAACATTACCTGATAAGGGCTAGTTCCGATAGTGTCATGGTATGACCAATTAAGGAAAGTCTCTGCTGGTTCGATGTATTGGCTCCAGTTTTTATGTTCTGGTGACAGTATGTACGTAGAATTCTGCCAACTTCCCTTAATACACGTTCAGCAGGATTACTACTAGGGTGGTACACTGATGTTTTGTAGGTCCTTATTTGCCATTTTCTCAATTCTTCTTTCCACTTTTTACCCCGAAATTGCGTTCCATGATCCGTTATAATTGTTTCCGGTTTTCCCACCTCAGGTAAGTATTTTTGAATGATTACTTCTAGAATTTTCTTCGTTGTGGCTCTACTGATAGCGTAGAGTTTTGTATATTTAGTATAATGATCAAATATAATGATTATATATTTATATTTATGTCTCCCTCCACTTCTGGGAAAAGGTCCACATATATCCAAGAATGTCCTTTCAAGTTTACTATTAGATTTTATTGTAATCATTGCGCCCGTTCTCTTCTCATTATTTACTTTTACTAGCTGGCATATGTTACAGTTTTTTACTATTACCCTTAATCTCTTATTTATAGCTTTCACGTAACAGTGTTCAGATAGAGCTTTAATAACTTTGAGTGATCCCATGTGACCATATCTTTCATGATAATCCTTAATCAGGGCTACTTCTGTTGCTTCTGGCACATACATTTTCCATACATGATCCTTAATGGTAGGACGAATAAAAAGGATTTCTTCATAAACACAGAAAAATTTCATTATTATAGGGTCATTTTGTAATATTCGTTCCTTAATTTTTGTTAATTTAGTGTCCCTTTGCTGATCGATTTTTATTTTATTAATTATATCTTGTAACTCCTTTTTCATCTTAATAATGTAATATATTTTTCCAATACTTTCTGGTTCTATTTCACAAGTTCCTTTTTCTAGATTAATCCATGATAATCGGTCTGCTATTACATTCTTCTTACCCGGAATATATTCCCAGTCTAAATTATACTCTTGAAGTATTAATACCCATCTGGTGAGTTTGCCGTGGTCAACTTTACAATTTTTTAAAAACGAAATTGATCTATGATCGGTTCTGATGGTTACTGGGTATCCCAATATAAATGTTCGAAATTTTATACATGAAAACACAACGCTCAGCAGTTCCTTTTCAGTTACTGTATAATTCCTCTCACAACTACTCGGTACTCTGCTTGCAAAACTGATGACCCCCATGATTTCCTTCCTCATCTTCCTGATATAGCTCACTTCCAAGACTAATGTTACTAGCATCACAATTTATGAAAAAACGTTTATTAAAATTTGGGTGATGTAACATGATGCTGTCAAGAAATTTATTTTTTACTATCTGAAAATTATTATCTTCACTTTCTTCCCATTTCCACTTGTTTTTCTTTGAAAGTAAACATTGGAATTTGGCTGTTACTTCTGAATAATTCTGTTGAAATTTCCTATAATAGTTGCATATCCCCAGAAAGGATTGTAATTGTTTTAAGTTTCTTGGTTTAGGAAAATCTTGGATAGCCTTTACTTTTTCAGGAGATGGTTTAATTCCAGTAGCAGATAAAATGAACCCTAAAAATGGTAGTTCATGTGTGATAAATTTAGATTTATCCAGTTTTAGAGTTATATTATGTTGCAATAGTTTATTTAATACTGTTTCCACTCGGTTACAATGCTCCTCCCAAGTACAAGACGTAATTAATATGTCATCCACATATATGGTAGTAAAATCTAAAACTTCCTTACCTAAAATTTGGTCCATGCATTGGATGAACACGGCCACTGAATTTACCAATCCAAAAGGCAAACGCTTAAAATGATAATTTCGTCCTTTCGAATATGAAAGCAACATATTGTCTGCTGTTAGGGTGCAACTCTATTTGCCAATATCCACAGACTGCATCCCAAGTACTCATGTACTTGCATCCATACAATTTTTTCATTATTTCTTCAATCTCACCTGGAGACGTGCGATCGTTAATGAGCATTTTATTCAACTCCCGAGCATCAAGACATAGTCTTACTTGACCATCTTTCTTCGGTATAGCTACCAACGGGCTGGTATACGGAGAACTACTTCTTTCAATTATGTCTTCCAATATCATTCTTTGAATTTCTTTCCTTGCTGCCTCTTTCAAAGCTTAACCAATAGGGTATGACCGTTTATTAAAATTTACATTTTCCTTGAACTTTAGTTCACACAAGGAGTTTTTTGCTTTTCCTGGTGACTCTGAGAATACTGATTTATATTTATCATAAATTTTTATAAGCTGTTGTTTTTGTTCTACATTAATTAATTCCGGTGCCTGCCTATTCTGAAACTCAATTATCTCTTCTATCTTCTCTTGCCAAATCTTTGATTCTGTTACTTCTGTGTTTTTACCTAGGGTTAATCTATTATCCTCCCTAATAAAAAATGAGCTCGGACACTGAGGGGCACTTTGGCTACCAATTATCTCAGCCGTTAACTCACCATTTTCTGTGCTCAAGGTGACTATACCCCTGGCCAGATTTATAATTGCAGTGTGTCGCCGTAGCATATCACACCCTATTAACACCCTAAACGGTAGACCTTTTGCTACTAAAAATCCCATAGGTATTCCTATTCCACTAGTGGTAACATTCAAAGACACTTGTTTCCTGATTGTTTTATTTTGTTTCCCGGTGGCACCAACAATTGTTAAATTATTAATCGGTAAAGTAGGTATTCTTTCAGTACTTAGCTCAGTAATACGGTCTAGTTCTAATTGATCAATAATTGAAATATTTGCTCCTGTATCAATCATGGCCTCTGCTGACACTCCATTTAATTTTATTTGTATATAGACTATGTCATTGTTTGGCGATGACTCTTTAATTGCTCTTTCTTCCATTAACTCTGACTGTATATTTTTTTTAAAATTATTTCTGATAATGGTTATTGGTTTGTTTAATTTATTATTATAATTAGGTTTGTGGTAAATTCTGTGCCCTGTTGTTTCTAGCAGTGACGGGCAGTCATATCTTCTCATTGCTGGTACCCGTTTCCCCTATTTCCATCATTATTATTGTTTGATTCAACATTTTCATTATGTTGAATATTGCTTATTGGTCTACTTTCTTCATCACTATCGCTGAATCTAGGTTGCTCTTCACTCCTACTCCTTTGTGGACCTTCTTCTCGGTGATAAGAATCATGTCTGTAATTTCGACTGTTATAATTTGGCCATCTTCCTCGATACCTGTTATTAAAATAATTGTTATTACCATGCACATAATTTACTCTAGGTCGATTATCTCTTGGTGGTTCATTCTTCCGCTCCTCGGTATTACCTGACCTCCATCTACTCCTCCTATAATAAGACTCTTGCTCATAATTTTCTAGTAGCGTTTCCATGCCTCCAATAGTTTTTATTTGTCCACTTAATCGGGCACTGATGATCTTCTCTTCGAAATGATACGCAATTTTGGTCACTAGACACTCTTCAGGGATCTTTGGGTCTAAATACTTTGCTATACACACCTTCCCTAAAAAGTAAGCAGTAGGTGTTTGTCCCATTGTACGGTCATACCTACCATGACAGATATCGTCCCTAATAATGTTTTGTACTGACTCCGACCAGTACTTAAGTTTGAACATTGTTTTGAAACCACCATAATCACACACCTTGTTCCTGATTACCGTCCACCAATTATCATTGATGTTTTTGAAAGATTCGTCTAATATACCTTTGATCATATTCCATCGTTCTCCTTTGATCTGTTCAAAATTTCGTCTACTCTCCCTAAACATTCGAGTGGGTTTCTGCGATAATCCCGAAAGTTTACACTTTCCTTACTATCTTGGATAACATGATGACTGTTGCATGCAGATCTAGAACTTATTCTATCTACATCACCTTGTAAATTGGTTTGTATTTGTTGCAAATTATCTAATTTCTCTGCTTGGCTATTACACTGATCTTTTACATTCTCTACTGTTTTATGAAAATCCGAAAATTTACAGTTTAGACTGCCTTTGATACTATCTAACTGGTCATTGTTTTCTTGGCGTATGGCCATTACACAAACTTGATTATTTTGTTCCTCCTTTTCCATTTGTGCATCGATTCCTGTTTTAATTAGTTCCATCTTTTCTTCTGTTTTATCCAATCTTTGATTGGTTTCTATTAATTTCTTCTCTGCCTCTTCCTTATATTCATCTACTCTTTGGGTTAGCGTATTACTGACCAGTTCAATTTTACTCTCTAGATTTTCTCTTAATTCCTTGTTGAAGTTCTCCATCTTACAATCAATTTGTTTTAAATTCTCATTATTCTCTTCAAATTTTGCATTCATCTCTTCTCTTTGTCCTTCAACAGTTTCTTTCAGTTCATGGTATTGTTCATTCATGGTTTGTTTGATATTTCCATGAATGGTCTCTATTTTTTCATTTAGTTGTTTGACTAAACTTTCCTGAATGCTATTTATTTTCTCATTGGTCTGTCTATTTTGTTCCTCCTGTTTCTTAAAATTCTCATCTATTTTGTTATTGGTTTGCTTTGAAGTTTCCTCTCGTTTTCTAAATTGTTCAGCCATAAATTTCATCATGTCTTGCCAATTAGGTTCTTCTCTGGCTACCGCTTTGTCTGGTTGGTCCCCTTGGGCATCCTCTTCAACTATTTCCTTGTCCGTATCTGTGATTACTTCGGTTTCTTCTTTATCACCCATTGGTTGTTCCATTTCGCTGTCCGTAAATATTTCTATCTCTCGTTCCTGTCCACCTTCTTCCTTCTCCTTTTCTTCTGCCCTCTTCTTCGATCTGCCTCTGGTATTATGCATTTCTTGTTTTCTCATAACTGCCGACGATAATTAGGTTTTTTCGTATATTAATTTATTAAATATATCAAAATTCTTTTCTAATTACAGGCCTTTTATGTTGAGCGCCAATTTGTAACGTAACTGCTTAGGAGGTACTTTCCGCGGAGTCTTTGTATGTGACCTATTGAGTGCTCGTCTTATTTAATTAAGCCCCACTGTTGTAAACGCCAATTCTGTAACGTACTGCCTTTAGAGTGTGTGTGTGTGACGTCCGTCTTTTTTACAGTCTCGGATCGGTCAGAACACCTCTTAGCAATCGCCACTTATGAATTATAAAGACTGAAGTTTAAATAAAGTTGGTGGTAATGTTACCCAAACAAAGCAGAAATCGAGTGTGTGTGATTCGAGTCAAGTAGGGAAGTTGTTTAGCATTCTTTTGAAGAGAGAGCAAGTACCGTTTGTTTACCCTCGCAGTAGACGATTTCTCAATTTTTCAAATATTTGCCGTGAACCGAATCAGCTGATTTTGACATTAGTCTCCAAATATAGGTTAACCAAACGACACTGTTGCTGAATACGACCTGGTGGATCGTCCTCTTCTTATTTTTTCTGAAATCTACTACAACTACCCACTACAATAAAGGAAACACATTTTATTATTCAATATCATTTCTCAATAATATTTATTTATAATATTATTGGTTTTTCTCTTCCGCCAAAATACAAATATTACAATCGATATTTTCATTAACTAGTACATGATATCGACTTCATTGAGTAAACATGGAATTGTCATAAAATCTGGTTTTGACCGATTTTACAATTTTATCTTTTATTTAAACATCAATCAACATATAATTCTTTTATTTATTTCCCCAGGGTTAAGGGTAAGTTCTTTTTGTTATGAGATGGTCAGAAATGGATAATTATACTACGCTTTACAAATATGGAAAAACTTCGAAAATTTGTTTATTCTCTTAGTACGTAGTTCCGGATTTGTCCGTAAGAGAGCAGATTGTTTTTTTTTATTAAAACATGTGATTACACTTGGAAAGTTTGGTACTGAACGACAATTTGATTTGAGGGTTTCTTTGTTAAAGATTAAAAGAAATGTTTATATTACCTCTCTTCTCAAAGTTCTTACTTGTGTGAAGCTGTTTCTCAGGTGGTGTTCTCAGTTAATTTGTAATTTCATGACCGTCTGTCAGATACTATCTCGTCAAAAAAACTCGAAACGCGGCTAGGCTAGGCCTGATCTTCCAAATGGTTTCTCACTTTTATTATGGAGTATAGCAAGTTACCTTTGATAGTTAAGGTAGTGGTACATAATGTTTATACTGTTATTTAAATTTTGTAACAATTTTGTGCTGTTCCAAAGATTTCTAAAGGATTTTTTTAATACAATTTCTGTCTCATCATTTTTCAACCGAACGGTTTTCAATCTCAAATTCGATTAAACAATACTTGTTATTTTGTTACTCTTAGTAACCCATAATTTTTATATCCTTTTTTTATTGGTGCTACTATTTACTTTTTAGTATATAGGCGGTTTGTAATTATTATAAATTTATTTTTGATTTACAGAAAAATAATTCTTTTTAATTTTGGTTTCTTTCCCAATTTGATTTACATAATAGTTTTTTGTTTATTTTCTTATAACTTTAGATATAAGTCTTTTATATTATTATTAACTTTAAATGAATTTATATATTACTTATTAATCTCTTATAGTATTCTTACACTGCACTATTTTCTTCTGCCATTTCCCTCATACAGTATTATTTTAATTTTTATTATCATCTGATATTTAAATCTTTTATTTTTTAAAAACCCTGGGTTATCTTATATAATAACACAATTATTTTATAAAATATAAAATTAACATAGGTACTAAATTTTGTTGCCTACACAATATAAATCCTACAATAACTAAACAAAATACATAATTAGTTGGTAGCATCATAGTCTACTATTATAGTCTATAATTCTCACATCTACAGCACAATTCTGTAAGAAGTTCCCTTCACCTTCACTTATTACCTCATTGGGTACACTATAACTCACTTGTCACTGTATATCACTTCAATATTGTTTATAATGTTTAGTGATACCACTTAATTTTTAGCTAGTTATAGTTTACCCATTTCTGACCTTTATGGTAGTACAAGAGTTATCAGTTATTGGGACTGGGTTATGTACCGTTACATAAAGCCCCCCCACTAGAACAATTTTATTTTGGTTTTACTCGTTTACTAAAATAAATTGTTGATTGTTTCAATTCTCCTAATATTCTTGGCTTTTTTCTTCGTAATATGGTTTCATTTCCGACTGGTTGTACACTCCTTTTATTCTGTTATTGTTAACTGTTTTAATTTCATAGGTATTATTCCCCTTCACCTGGGTTATGATGTAAGGTCCAGTATAAAGTAACAGTAGCTTCCGAGCAATACCCTCTATAGAACTGGGTAGTTGTCTATTTTTGATTAATACCTTATCTCCCATCTGGTATGTATCCAACCTTTTCTTTTTTACTTGATCCCTTTTTTGTTGAAGTTCCACTTTATGCAACACTCTGTTGTGCATTTCCACTTTGTCGAACTCTACTCTCTCTCCTGGAGGAAAATTTATCAACGAGGTAATTTCTCTTGGTGGTGGTTTATCAAACATTACCTGATAAGGGCTAGTTCCGATAGTGTCATGGTATGACCAATTAAGGAAAGTCTCTGCTGGTTCGATGTATTGGCTCCAGTTTTTATGTTCTGGTGACAGTATGTACGTAGAATTCTGCCAACTTCCCTTAATACACGTTCAGCAGGATTACTACTAGGGTGGTACACTGATGTTTTGTAGGTCCTTATTTGCCATTTTCTCAATTCTTCTTTCCACTTTTTACCCCGAAATTGCGTTCCATGATCCGTTATAATTGTTTCCGGTTTTCCCACCTCAGGTAAGTATTTTTGAATGATTACTTCTAGAATTTTCTTCGTTGTGGCTCTACTGATAGCGTAGAGTTTTGTATATTTAGTATAATGATCAAATATAATGATTATATATTTATATTTATGTCTCCCTCCACTTCTGGGAAAAGGTCCACATATATCCAAGAATGTCCTTTCAAGTTTACTATTAGATTTTATTGTAATCATTGCGCCCGTTCTCTTCTCATTATTTACTTTTACTAGCTGGCATATGTTACAGTTTTTTACTATTACCCTTAATCTCTTATTTATAGCTTTCACGTAACAGTGTTCAGATAGAGCTTTAATAACTTTGAGTGATCCCATGTGACCATATCTTTCATGATAATCCTTAATCAGGGCTACTTCTGTTGCTTCTGGCACATACATTTTCCATACATGATCCTTAATGGTAGGACGAATAAAAAGGATTTCTTCATAAACACAGAAAAATTTCATTATTATAGGGTCATTTTGTAATATTCGTTCCTTAATTTTTGTTAATTTAGTGTCCCTTTGCTGATCGATTTTTATTTTATTAATTATATCTTGTAACTCCTTTTTCATCTTAATAATGTAATATATTTTTCCAATACTTTCTGGTTCTATTTCACAAGTTCCTTTTTCTAGATTAATCCATGATAATCGGTCTGCTATTACATTCTTCTTACCCGGAATATATTCCCAGTCTAAATTATACTCTTGAAGTATTAATACCCATCTGGTGAGTTTGCCGTGGTCAACTTTACAATTTTTTAAAAACGAAATTGATCTATGATCGGTTCTGATGGTTACTGGGTATCCCAATATAAATGTTCGAAATTTTATACATGAAAACACAACGCTCAGCAGTTCCTTTTCAGTTACTGTATAATTCCTCTCACAACTACTCGGTACTCTGCTTGCAAAACTGATGACCCCCATGATTTCCTTCCTCATCTTCCTGATATAGCTCACTTCCAAGACTAATGTTACTAGCATCACAATTTATGAAAAAACGTTTATTAAAATTTGGGTGATGTAACATGATGCTGTCAAGAAATTTATTTTTTACTATCTGAAAATTATTATCTTCACTTTCTTCCCATTTCCACTTGTTTTTCTTTGAAAGTAAACATTGGAATTTGGCTGTTACTTCTGAATAATTCTGTTGAAATTTCCTATAATAGTTGCATATCCCCAGAAAGGATTGTAATTGTTTTAAGTTTCTTGGTTTAGGAAAATCTTGGATAGCCTTTACTTTTTCAGGAGATGGTTTAATTCCAGTAGCAGATAAAATGAACCCTAAAAATGGTAGTTCATGTGTGATAAATTTAGATTTATCCAGTTTTAGAGTTATATTATGTTGCAATAGTTTATTTAATACTGTTTCCACTCGGTTACAATGCTCCTCCCAAGTACAAGACGTAATTAATATGTCATCCACATATATGGTAGTAAAATCTAAAACTTCCTTACCTAAAATTTGGTCCATGCATTGGATGAACACGGCCACTGAATTTACCAATCCAAAAGGCAAACGCTTAAAATGATAATTTCGTCCTTTCGAATATGAAAGCAACATATTGTCTGCTGTTAGGGTGCAACTCTATTTGCCAATATCCACAGACTGCATCCCAAGTACTCATGTACTTGCATCCATACAATTTTTTCATTATTTCTTCAATCTCACCTGGAGACGTGCGATCGTTAATGAGCATTTTATTCAACTCCCGAGCATCAAGACATAGTCTTACTTGACCATCTTTCTTCGGTATAGCTACCAACGGGCTGGTATACGGAGAACTACTTCTTTCAATTATGTCTTCCAATATCATTCTTTGAATTTCTTTCCTTGCTGCCTCTTTCAAAGCTTAACCAATAGGGTATGACCGTTTATTAAAATTTACATTTTCCTTGAACTTTAGTTCACACAAGGAGTTTTTTGCTTTTCCTGGTGACTCTGAGAATACTGATTTATATTTATCATAAATTTTTATAAGCTGTTGTTTTTGTTCTACATTAATTAATTCCGGTGCCTGCCTATTCTGAAACTCAATTATCTCTTCTATCTTCTCTTGCCAAATCTTTGATTCTGTTACTTCTGTGTTTTTACCTAGGGTTAATCTATTATCCTCCCTAATAAAAAATGAGCTCGGACACTGAGGGGCACTTTGGCTACCAATTATCTCAGCCGTTAACTCACCATTTTCTGTGCTCAAGGTGACTATACCCCTGGCCAGATTTATAATTGCAGTGTGTCGCCGTAGCATATCACACCCTATTAACACCCTAAACGGTAGACCTTTTGCTACTAAAAATCCCATAGGTATTCCTATTCCACTAGTGGTAACATTCAAAGACACTTGTTTCCTGATTGTTTTATTTTGTTTCCCGGTGGCACCAACAATTGTTAAATTATTAATCGGTAAAGTAGGTATTCTTTCAGTACTTAGCTCAGTAATACGGTCTAGTTCTAATTGATCAATAATTGAAATATTTGCTCCTGTATCAATCATGGCCTCTGCTGACACTCCATTTAATTTTATTTGTATATAGACTATGTCATTGTTTGGCGATGACTCTTTAATTGCTCTTTCTTCCATTAACTCTGACTGTATATTTTTTTTAAAATTATTTCTGATAATGGTTATTGGTTTGTTTAATTTATTATTATAATTAGGTTTGTGGTAAATTCTGTGCCCTGTTGTTTCTAGCAGTGACGGGCAGTCATATCTTCTCATTGCTGGTACCCGTTTCCCCTATTTCCATCATTATTATTGTTTGATTCAACATTTTCATTATGTTGAATATTGCTTATTGGTCTACTTTCTTCATCACTATCGCTGAATCTAGGTTGCTCTTCACTCCTACTCCTTTGTGGACCTTCTTCTCGGTGATAAGAATCATGTCTGTAATTTCGACTGTTATAATTTGGCCATCTTCCTCGATACCTGTTATTAAAATAATTGTTATTACCATGCACATAATTTACTCTAGGTCGATTATCTCTTGGTGGTTCATTCTTCCGCTCCTCGGTATTACCTGACCTCCATCTACTCCTCCTATAATAAGATTCTTGCTCATAATTTTCTAGTAGCGTTTCCATGCCTCCAATAGTTTTTATTTGTCCACTTAATCGGGCACTGATGATCTTCTCTTCGAAATGATACGCAATTTTGGTCACTAGACACTCTTCAGGGATCTTTGGGTCTAAATACTTTGCTATACACACCTTCCCTAAAAAGTAAGCAGTAGGTGTTTGTCCCATTGTACGGTCATACCTACCATGACAGATATCGTCCCTAATAATGTTTTGTACTGAATCCGACCAGTACTTAAGTTTGAACATTGTTTTGAAACCCCCATAATCACACACCTTGTTCCTGATTACCGTCCACCAATTATCATTGATGTTTTTGAAAGATTCGTCTAATATACCTTTGATCATATTCCATCGATTCTCCTTTGATCTGTTCAAAATTTCCTCTACTCTCCCTAAACATTCGAGTGGGTTTCTGCGATAATCCCGAAAGTTTACACTTTCCTTACTATCTTGGATAACATGATGACTGTTGCATGCAGATCTAGAACTTATTCTATCTACATCACCTTGTAAATTGGTTTGTATTTGTTGCAAATTATCTAATTTCTCTGCTTGGCTATTACACTGATCTTTTACATTCTCTACTGTTTTATGAAAATCCGAAAATTTACAGTTTAGACTGCCTTTGATACTATCTAACTGGTCATTGTTTTCTTGGCGTATGGCCATTACACGAACTTGATTATTTTGTTCCTCCTTTTCCATTTGTGCATCGATTCCTGTTTTAATTAGTTCCATCTTTTCTTCTGTTTTATCCAATCTTTGATTGGTTTCTATTAATTTCTTCTCTGCCTCTTCCTTATATTCATCTACTCTTTGGCTTAGCGTATTACTGACCAGTTCAATTTTACTCTCTAGATTTTCTCTTAATTCCTTGTTGAAGTTCTCCATCTTACCCTCAATTTGTTTTAAATTCTCATTATTCTCTTCAAATTTTGCATTCATCTCTTCTCTTTGTCCTTCAACAGTTTCTTTCAGTTCATGGTATTGTTCATTCATGGTTTGTTTGATATTTCCATGAATGGTCTCTATTTTTTCATTTAGTTGTTTGACTAAACTTTCCTGAATGCTATCTATTTTCTCATTGGTCTGTCTATTTTGTTCCTCCTGTTTCTTAAAATTCTCATCTATTTTGTTATTGGTTTGCTTTGAAGTTTCCTCCCGTTTTCTAAATTGTTCAGCCATAAATTTCATCATGTCTTGCCAATTAGGTTCTTCTCTGGCTACCGCTTTGTCTGGTTGGTCCCCTTGGGCATCCTCTTCAACTACTTCCTTGTCCGTATCTGTGATTACTTCGGTTTCTTCTTTATCACCCATTGGTTGTTCCATTTCGCTGTCCGTAAATATTTCTATCTTTCGTTCCTGTCCACCTTCTTCCTTCTCCTTTTCTTCTGCCCTCTTCTTCGATCTGCCTCTGGTATTATGCATTTCTTGTTTTCTCATAACTGCCGACGATAATTAGGTTTTTTCGTATATTAATTTATTAAATATATCAAAATTCTTTTCTAATTACAGCCCTTTTACGTTGAGCGCCAATTTGTAACGTAACTGCTTAGGAGGTACTTTCCGCGGAGTCTTTGTATGTGACCTATTGAGTGCTCGTCTTATTTAATTAAGCCCCACTGTTGTAAACGCCAATTCTGTGTGTGTGTGTGTGTGTGACGTCCGTCTTTTTTACAGTCTCGGATCGGTCAGAACACCTCTTAGCAATCCCCACTTATTAATTATAAAGACTGAAGTTTAAATAAAGTTGGTGGTAATGTTACCCAAACAAAGCAGAAATCGAGTGTGTGTGATTTGGGTCAAGTAGGGAAGTTGTTTAGCCTTCTTTTGAAGAGAGAGCAAGTACCGTTTGTTTACCCTCGCAGTAGACGATTTCTCAATTTTTCAAATATTTTCCGTGAGCCGAATCAGCTGATTTTGACATTAGTCTCCAAATATAGGTTAACCAAACGACACTGTTGCTGAATACGACCTGGTGGATCGTCCTCTTCTTATTTTTTCTGAAATCTACTACAACTACCCACTACAATAAAGGAAACGCATTTTATTATTCAATATCATTTCTCAATAATATTTATTTATAATATTATTGGTTTTTCTCTTCCGCCAAAATACAAATATTACAATCGATATTTTCATTAACTAGTACATGATATCGACTTCATTGAGTAAACATGGAATTGTCATAAAATCTGGTTTTGACCGATTTTACAATTTTATCTTTTATTTAAACATCAATCAACATATAATTCTTTTATTTATTTCCCCAGGGTTAAGGGTAAGTTCTTTTTGTTATGAGATGGTCAGAAATGGATAATTATACTACGCTTTACAAATATGGAAAAACTTCGAAAATTTGTTTATTCTCTTAGTACGTAGTTCCGGATTTGTCCGTAAGAGAGAAGATTGTTTTTTTTTATTAAAACATGTGATTACACTTGGAAAGTTTGGTACTGAACGACAATTTGATTTGATGGTTTCTTTGTTAAAGATTAAAAGAAATGTTTATATTACCTCTCTTCTCGAAGTTCTTACTTGTGTGAAGCTGTTTCTCAGGTGGTGTTCTTAGTTATTTTGTAATTTCATGACCGTCTGTCAGATACTATCTCGTCAAAAAAACTCGAAACGCGGCTAGGCCAGGCCTGATCTTCCAAATGGTTTCTCACTTTTATTATGGAGTATAGCAAGTTACCTTTGATATTTAAGGTAGTGGTACATAATGTTTATACTGTTATTTAAATTTTGTAACAATTTTGTGCTGTTCCAAAGATTTCTAAAGGATTTTTTAATACAATTTCTGTCTCATCATTTTTCAACCGAACGGTTTTCAATCTCAAATTCGATTAAACAATACTTGTTATTTCGTTACTCTTAGTAACCCATAATTTTTATATCCTTTTTTTATTGGTGCTGCTATTTACTTTTTAGTATATAGGCGGTTTGTAATTATTATAAATTTATTTTTGATTTACAGAAAAATAATTCTTTTTAATTTTGGTTTCTTTCCCAATTTGATTTACATAATAGTTTTTTGTTTATTTTTTTATAACTTTAGATATAAGTCTTTTATATTATTATTAACTTTAAATGAATTTATATATTACTTATTAATCTCTTATAGTATTCTTACACTGCACTATTTTCTTCTGCCATTTCCCTCATACAGTATTATTTTAATTTTTATTATCATCTGATATTTAAATCTTTTATTTTTTAAAAACCCTAGGTTATCTTATATAATAACACAATTATTTTATAAAATTAAAAATTAACATAGGTACTAAATTTTGTTGCCTACACAATATAAATCCTACAATAACTAAACAAAATACATAATTAGTTGGTAGCATCATAGTCTATAATTCTCACATCTACAGCACAATTCTGTAAGAAGTTCCCTTCACCTTCACTTATTACCTCATTGGGTACACTATAACTCACTTGTCACTGTATATCACTTCAATATTGTTTATAATGTTTAGTGATACCACTTAATTTTTAGCTAGTTATAGTTTACCCATTTCTGACCTTTATGGTAGTACAAGAGTTATCAGTTATTGGGACTGGGTTATGTACCGTTACATAAAGCCCCCCCCACTAGAACAATTTTATTTTGGTTTTACTCGTTTACTAAAATAAATTGTTGATTGTTTCAATTCTCCTAATATTCTTGGCTTTTTTCTTCGTAATATGGTTTCATTTCCGACTGGTTGTACACTCCTTTTATTCTGTTATTGTTGACTGTTTTAATTTCATAGGTATTATTCCCCTTCACCTGGGTTATGATGTAAGGTCCAGTATAAAGTAACAGTAGCTTCCGAGCAATACCCTCTATAGAACTGGGTAGTTGTCTATTTTTGATTAATACCTTATCTCCCATCTGGTATGTATCCAACCTTTTCTTTTTTACTTGATCCCTTTTTTGTTGAAGTTCCACTTTATGCAACACTCTGTTGTGCATTTCCACTTTGTCGAACTCTACTCTCTCTCCTGGAGGAAAATTTATCAACGAGGTAATTTCTCTTGGTGGTGGTTTATCAAACATTACCTGATAAGGGCTAGTTCCGATAGTGTCATGGTATGACCAATTAAGGAAAGTCTCTGCTGGTTCGATGTATTGGCTCCAGTTTTTATGTTCTTGGTGACAGTATGTACGTAGAATTCTGCCAACTTCCCTTAATACACGTTCAGCAGGATTACTACTAGGGTGGTACACTGATGTTTTGTAGGTCCTTATTTGCCATTTTCTCAATTCTTCTTTCCACTTTTTACCCCGAAATTGCGTTCCATGATCCGTTATAATTGTTTCCGGTTTTCCCACCTCAGGTAAGTATTTTTGAATGATTACTTCTAGAATTTTCTTCGTTGTGGCTCTACTGATAGCGTAGAGTTTTGTATATTTAGTATAATGATCAAATATAATGATTATATATTTATATTTATGTCTCCCTCCACTTCTGGGAAAAGGTCCACATATATCCAAGAATGTCCTTTCAAGTTTACTATTAGATTTTATTGTAATCATTGCGCCCGTTCTCTTCTCATTATTTACTTTTACTAGCTGGCATATGTTACAGTTTTTTACTATTACCCTTACTCTCTTATTTATAGCTTTCACGTGACAGTGTTCAGATAGAGCTTTAATAACTTTGAGTGATCCCATGTGACCATATCTTTCATGATAATCCTTAATCAGGGCTACTTCTGTTGCTTCTGGCACATACATTTTCCATACATGATCCTTAATGGTAGGACGAATAAAAAGGATTTCTTCATAAACACAGAAAAATTTCATTATTATAGGGTCATTTTGTAATATTCGTTTCTTAATTTTTGTTAATTTAGTGTCCCTTTGCTGATCGACTTTTATTTTATTAATTATATCTTGTAACTCCTTTTTCATCTTAATAATGTAATATATTTTTCCAATACTTTCTGGTTCTATTTCACAAGTTCCTTTTTCTAGATTAATCCGTGATAATCGGTCTGCTATTACATTCTTCTTACCCGGAATATGTTCCCAGTCTAAATTATACTCTTGAAGTATTAATACCCATCTGGTGAGTTTGCCGTGGTCAACTTTACAATTTTTTAAAAAGGAAATTGATTAACCATCGGTTCTGATGGTTACTGGGTATCCCAATATAAATGTTCAAAATTTTATACATGAAAACAACGCTCAGCAGTTCCTTTTCAGTTACTGTATAATTCCTCTCACAACTACTCGGTACTCTGCTTGCAAAACTGATGACCCCCATGATTTCCTTCCTCATCTTCCTGATATAGCTCACTTCCAAGACTAATGTTAATAGCATCACAATTTATGAAAAAACGTTTATTAAAATTTGGGTGATGTAACATGATGCTGTCAAGAAATTTATTTTTTACTATCTGAAAATTATTATCTTCACTTTCTTCCCATTTCCACTTGTTTTTCTTTGAAAGTAAACATTGGAATTTGGCTGTTACTTCTGAATAATTCTGTTGAAATTTCCTATAATAGTTGCATATCCCCAGAAAGGATTGTAATTGTTTTAAGTTTCTTGGTTTAGGAAAATCTTGGATAGCCTTTACTTTTTCAGGAGATGGTTTAATTCCAGTAGCAGATAAAATGAACCCTAAAAATGGTAGTTCATGTGTGATAAATTTAGATTTATCCAGTTTTAGAGTTATATTATGTTGCAATAGTTTATTTAATACTGTTTCCACTCGGTTACAATGCTCCTCCCAAGTACAAGACGTAATTAATATGTCATCCACATATATGGTAGTAAAATCTAAAACTTCCTTACCTAAAATTTGGTCCATGCATTGGATGAACACGGCCACTGAATTTACCAATCCAAAAGGCAAACGCTTAAAATGATAATTTCGTCCTTCGAATATGAAAGCAACATATTGTCTGCTGTTAGGGTGCAACTCTATTTGCCAATATCCACAGACTGCATCCCAAGTACTCATGTACTTGCATCCATAGAATTTTTTCATTATTTCTTCAATCTCACCTGGAGACGTGCGATCGTTAATGAGCATTTTATTCAACTCCCGAGCATCAAGACATAGTCTTACTTGACCATCTTTCTTCGGTATAGCTACCAACGGGCTGGTATACGGAGAACTACTTCTTTCAATTATGTCTTCCAATATCATTCTTTGAATTTCTTTCCTTCCTGCCTCTTTCAAAGCTTGTGCAATAGGGTATGACCGTTTATTAAAATTTACATTTTCCTTGAACTTTAGTTCACACAAGAAGTTTTTTGCTTTTCCTGGTGACTCTGAGAATAGTGATTTATATTTATCATAAATTTTTATAAGCTGTTGTTTTTGTTCTACATTAATTAATTCCGGTGCCTGCCTATTCTGAAACTCAATTATCTCTTCTATCTTCTCTTGCCAAATCTTTGATTCTGTTACTTCTGTGTTTTTACCTAGGGTTAATCTATTATCCTCCCTAATAAAAAATGAGCTCGGACACTGAGGGGCACTTTGGCTACCAATTATCTCAGCCGTTAACTCACCATTTTCTGTGCTCAAGGTTACTATACCCCTGGCCAGATTTATAATTGCAGTGTGTCGCCATAGCATATCACACCCTATTAACACCCTAAACGGTAGCCCTTTTGCTACTAAAAATCCCATAGGTATTCCTATTCCACTAGTGGTAACATTCAAAGACACTTGTTTCCTGATTGTTTTATTTTGTTTCCCGGTGGCACCAACAATTGTTAAATTATTAATTGGTAAAGTAGGTATTCTTTCAGTAGTTAGCTCAGTAATACGGTCTAGTTCTAATTGATCAATAATTGAAATATTTGCTCCTGTATCAATCATGGCCTCTGCTGACACTCCATTTAATTTTATTTGTATATAGACTATGTCATTGTTTGGCGATGACTCTTTAATTGCTCTTTCTTCCATTAACTCTGAATATATATTTTTTTAAAAATTATTTCTGATAATGGTTATTGGTTTGTTTAATTTATTATTATAATTAGGTTTGTGGTAAATTCTGTGCCCTGTTGTTTCTAGCAGTGACGGGCAGTCATATCTTCTCACTGCTGGTACCCGTTTCCCCTATTTCCATCATTATTATTGTTTGATTCAACATTTTCATTATGTTGAATATTGCTTATTGGTCTACTTTCTTCATCACTATCTCTGAATCTAGGTTGCTCTTCACTCCTACTCCTTTGTGGACCTTCTTCTCGGTGATAAGAATCATGTCTGTAATTTCGACTGTTATAATTTGGCCATCTTCCTCGATACCTGTTATTAAAATAATTGTTATTACCATGCACATAATTTACTCTAGGTCGATTATCTCTTGGTGGTTCATTCTTCCGCTCCTCGGTATTACCCGACCCCCATCTACTCCTCCTATAATAAGATTCTTGCTCATAATTTTCTAGTAGCGTTTCCATGCCTCCAATAGTTTTTATTTGTCCACTTAATCGGGCACTGATGATCTTCTCTTCGAAATGATACGCAATTTTGGTCACTAGACACTCTTCAGGGATCTTTGGGTCTAAATACTTTGCTATACACACCTTCCCCAAAAAGTAAGCAGTAGGTGTTTGTCCCATTGTACGGTCATACCTACCATGACAGATATCGTCCCTAATAATGTTTTGTACTGACTCCGACCAGTACTTAAGTTTCAACATTGTTTTGAAACCCCCATAATAACACACCTCGTTCCTGATTACCGTCCACCAATTATCATTGATGTTTTTGAAAGATTCGTCTAATATACCTTTGATCATATTCCATCGATTCTCCTTTGATCTGTTCAAAATTTCGTCTACTCTCCCTAAACATTCGAGTGGGTTTCTGCGATAATCCCGAAAGTTTACACTTTCCTTACTATCTTGGATAACATGATGACTGTTGCATGCAGATCTAGAACTTATTCTATCTACATCACCTTGTAAATTGGTTTGTATTTGTTGCAAATTATCTAATTTCTCTGCTTGGCTATTACACTGATCTTTTACATTCTCTACTGTTTTATGAAAATCCGAAAATTTACAGTTTAGACTGCCTTTGATACTATCTAACTGGTCATTGTTTTCTTGGCGTATGGCCATTACACGAACTTGATTATTTTGTTCCTCCTTTTCCATTCGTGCATCGATTCCTGTTTCAATCAGTTCCATCTTTTCTTCTGTTTTATCCAATCTTTGATTGGTTTCTATTAATTTCTTCTCTGCCTCTTCCTTATATTCATCTACTCTTTGGCTTAGCGTATTACTGACCAGTTCAATTTTACTCTCTAGATTTTCTCTTAATTCCTTGTTGAAGTTCTCCATCTTACCCTCAATTTGTTTTAAATTCTCATTAGTCTCTTCAAATTTTGCATTCATCTCTTCTCTTTGTCCTTCAACAGTTTCTTTCAGTTCATGGTATTGTTCATTCATGGTTTGTTTGATATTTCCATGAATGGTCTCTATTTCTTCATTTAGTTGTTTGACTAAACTTTCCTGAATGCTATCTATTTTCTCATTGGTCCGTCTATTTTGTTCCTCCTGTTTCTTAAAATTCTCATCTATTTTGTTATTGGTTTGCTTTGAAGTTTCCTCCCGTTTTCTAAATTGTTCAGCCATAAATTTCATCATGTCTTGCCAATTAGGTTCTTCTCTGGCTACCGCTTTGTCTGGTTGGTCCCCTTGGGCATCCTCTTCAACTATTTCCTTCTCCGTATCTGTGATTACTTCGGTTTCTTCTTTATCACCCATTGGTTGTTCCATTTCGCTGTCCGTAAATATTTCTATCTCTCGTTCCTGTCCACCTTCTTCCTTCTCTTTTTCTTCTGCCCTCTTCTTCGATCTGCCTCTGGTATTATGCATTTCTTGTTTTCTCATAACTGCCGATGATAATTAGGTTTTTTCGTATATTAATTTATTAAATATATCAAAATTCTTTTCTAATTACAGCCCTTTTACGTTGAGCGCCAATTTGTAACGTAACTGCTTAGGAGGTACTTTCCGCGGAGTCTTTGTATGTGACCTATTGAGTGCTCGTCTTATTTAATTAAGCCCCACTGTTGTAAACGCCAATTCTGTGTGTGTGTGTGTGTGTGTGTGACGTCCGTCTTTTTTACAGTCTCGGATCGGTCAGAACACCTCTTAGCAATCGCCACTTATGAATTATAAAGACTGAAGTTTAAATAAAGTTGGTGGTAATGTTACCCAAACAAAGCAGAAATCGAGTGTGTGTGATTCGGGTCAAGTAGGGAAGTTGTTTAGCCTTCTTTTGAAGAGAGAGCAAGTACCGTTTGTTTACCCTCGCAGTAGACGATTTCTCAATTTTTCAAATATTTGCCGTGAACCGAATCAGCTGATTTTGACATTAGTCTCCAAATATAGGTTAACCAAACGACACTGTTGCTGAATACGACCTGGTGGATCGTCCTCTTCTTATTTTTTCTGAAATCTACTACAACTACCCACTACAATAAAGGAAACGCATTTTATTATTCAATATCATTTCTCAATAATATTTATTTATAATATTATTGGTTTTTCTCTTCCGCCAAAATACAAATATTACAATCGATATTTTCATTAACTAGTACATGATATCGACATCATTGAGTAAACATGGAATTGTCATAAAATCTGGTTTTGACCGATTTTACAATTTTATCTTTTATTTAAACATCAATCAACATATAATTCTTTTATTTATTTCCCCAGGGTTAAGGGTAAGTTCTTTTTGTTATGAGATGGTCAGAAATGGATAATTATACTACGCTTTACAAATATGGAAAAACTTCGAAAATTTTTTTATTCTCTTAGTACGTAGTTCCGGATTTGTCCGTAAGAGAGCAGATTGTTTTTTTTTATTAAAACATGTGATTACACTTGGAAAGTTTGGTACTGAACGACAATTTGATTTGAGGGTTTCTTTGTTAAAGATTAAAAGAAATGTTTATATTACCTCTCTTCTCGAAGTTCTTACTTGTGTGAAGCTGTTTCTCAGGTGGTGTTCTTACTTATTTTGTAATTTCATGACCGTCCGTCAGATACTATCTCGTCAAAAAAACTCGAAACGCGGCTAGGCTAGGCCTGATCTTCCAAATGGTTTCTCACTTTTATTATGGAGTATAGCAAGTTACCTTTGATATTTAAGGTAGTGGTACATAATGTTTATACTGTTATTTAAATTTTGTAACAATTTTGTGCTGTTCCAAAGATTTCTAAAGGATTTTTTAATACAATTTCTGTCTCATAATTTTTCAACCGAACGGTTTTCAATCTCAAATTCGATTAAACAATACTTGTTATTTCGTTACTCTTAGTAACCCATAATTTTTATATCCTTTTTTATTGGTGGTGCTATTTACTTTTTAGTATATAGGCGGTTTGTAATTATTATAAATTTATTTTTGATTTACAGAAAAATAATTCTTTTTAATTTTGGTTTCTTTCCCAATTTGATTTACATAAGTTTTTTGTTTATTTCCTTATAACTTTAGATATAAGTCTTTTATATTATTATTAACTTTAAATGAATTTATATATTACTTATTAATCTCTTATAGTATTCTTACACTGCACTATTTTCTTCTGCCATTTCCCTCATACAGTATTATTTTAATTTTTATTATCATCTGATATTTAAATCTTTTATTTTTTTAAAACCCTGGGTTATCTTATATAATAACACAATTATTTTATAAAATATAAAATTAACATAGGTACTAAATTTTGTTGCCTACACAATATAAATCCTACAATAACTAAACAAAATACATAATTAGTTGGTAGCATCATAGTCTACTATTATAGTCTATAATTCTCACATCTACAGCACAATTCTGTAAGAAGTTCCCTTTACCTTCACTTATTACCTCATTGGGTACACTATAACTCACTTGTTACTGTATATCACTTCAATATTGTTTATAATGTTTAGTGATACCACTTAATTTTTAGCTAGTTATAGTTTACCCATTTCTGACCTTTATGGTAGTACAAGAGTTATCAGTTATTGGGACTGGGTTATGTACCGTTACAATATTGGTAATCTGTTGAAATGACATAATATCCTTGTACTGAACATTTTAAGAGCTCATACACCCGAAATGGTCAGTAATGTTCTTAAAACTGGCAACAAAAGACATCAAACATCAGATAATACCATGTAGGATGACATAAATTTTATAACCACTGGATGTCTGCGATAAAAAGATATTTGAAACTATGACAATAAGTTTACAGCGTTCCCTACCAAAGTTTGGGATGTAGCAAAAATTATAAGATGACACAGACTGTAAGCATCAACAATCCTGAAATTACTACTTATGTAAATCTGAAAGATTTACACATGGATAAAGATTGCCTGAGATAACGTTCCTCCCACCTTAGTAAACAAGTTTCAAGAAATGTGGAATTTCTTACAACTCTAACAACACAACTGACTTTGACAGAGGTAACGGTACAGAATTGTGAGTCTATATATATTTTTTTGGGTCTATAATATAAAATGAGCCAGTACGTTGTCAATGAACCAGTACGGCTAAGAGGAAACGAATCAGTTGTGGGATATGGAGTGATGGAAGGCCGTTTGTTGATTTTTTAATTGAATGTTTTAAAAGTCAGGCGATACTGGGTCAGGTATCTGTTCGATTTTTCGGTGTTGGGATCTCGAACAGAGAAGTCCAGTAAGATCGGATGGGTGCTGTCGCAGTCGCCAGACTAGGGGGGTAAGAACCCATGATTTTAGTAGAGTGTTCAGGGGGGTTGCGGCGCCATATCCTCACTGATCCTCTTAGGGTTTAGGCAATAAGAGTTTGAACGCTTTGGCCTTCAACCTCTTATTGGGGGGGTATTGTAACGGTACAGAATTGTGAGCCACCCCAGTTTAATTTTATATTAATTCAAATCATCAATTCAATCACTTTCCAAATTGCCAGACTTCACCTGTAAGGAGCCCCAGTACAACATACACTGTTAGTCTAAACAACAGTCTAGACGCATTGCGTAACTGCCCCAGCAGCAGGCTTTTTGTGAATTACAGTCTGCAGTTTGTCATCAGAGAGTGGACACAGAAGCAACAACAGACAGTAAAGAGCAGCATACAGTTGTTCAGTAAAATCAGTGGCCTCGGGTGTGTAAGATAGGCCGAAGTTGAGGCCGGCCTATCCAATCAAATAACTAATTAAAACATCTTTTAATAACTATTAAAAGTGCAAACAATGCAGCGGATTTAAGTGTGTGACTTAATATTAACATGGGGAAATCAGTGAATTCAAATCAGTGAAAATATAATACAACACGGTAAACTCAGTGCAACTAGGGGCGTGCGTGCACCAGAAACAAGAAAGTGGTCAACGAGACAGGGCAACAAACTATACGGACATACACGGTGAATGGGTAACTAACAACCCTAAATATACCTATTTCAATCAGTTCAAAACAAATGATGATAACTTATTTAATATAATATAAATAATCGAGATCTCTAAGGGAAAGGATTTTTGTAAAAGTAAATAGCAAGGGGAAAAGGGAATTAAAATATACATACTGGTTCATAATAATTTGGCATAGTCTAGTTGATCATTCACTGTTTATTAGTTGTTAATTCGCAAATACAAAATTTCAATAAAATTCAGACTTTATTTCATATAAACCATGTGTAGAGAGTAAGTTATTACGCCTGTTTAACATTCCCTATTCTGTGCTGAAAACCTCGTCTAACGTTCTTTGGGATTTTTCTGATATTTAAGGGTAGTCAGATAGCGGGATTTTAATAAGGGCAAGAGTGTAATGGTTTCGATATTAAACCTCAAAATATCGTGGCGACCTGGGTAATTTAATAAGGTAAGTTTTACGGGGACTATGACGGTAAGTAAAATTCTGGCAGCGGTAAGTATTATTTTATGATGAGTGTATTAATTATAAAAAGGTAGAAGGCGAGTACCTTCACAATGGCGACCCTGCCAGGATGTTCGTATAAATATTATATGAACTAGACCTGTTTTGAGGCACAGAAAATAGGTTGTGGTAACGGTGTATTTGTAAAATTTTGAATTATTGTATAGATTTATGTTTTTGCAGCGTTATTGTATGTTTACATATAGGTATTGCTAACGATTTTATGTGTGGAGTATTTTGATTGGGTACGTATAATTATTATATTATATAAAGGGTGTTATATAAATAATTTTTTAACATGGCTGAGGAAAAAGGAACTAAGATAGGTGGATCAGGGGAGGCATGGAATATTCCGGAGTTCATAGACGAGTTCAGAAGGTGTATGGAAAGAATGACTGAGGATGATTGGTGTAAATTCAATAATGAGCTTAAACAAATGAAAGAACAAAAAACGGGATTATACGCTTACGCTATCTTGAACGAAAATAGTGATAACACTAGTAAACTAAAAAACGAGGTAAGTGAAGGGGTTAGTGAAAGTAAAATAGTGGAAGTGGTAGCGTTAGATAATAAAATATTGAATAATGATAATTGTGAGATTAAAATGGGGGTAAATGGTAAAGAGACAAACCAATTAAACGAAAAAGACGATCAAGTAACAGAGAATGAGGTAAGTAAAAATAGTATGAATGGAAATAACAAAATAGACGAAAATGGTACCAATACAGATGAGAGTGTAAGGGTGACAGAAAACTGTAATTATGGTGGTAAGTTATACGCCGATGAGAATATAAATAATGAAGGAATAGTAGACAAGGTAAGTGGTGGTGTTAAAATAAGTAATGATGATATATTATTGAATAAAAATAATGGTGATATCTTGAGTAATAGTGGAGGTGATAATGAGAGTAGAAAGTTAGTTGGCGTTAGTAACGGAGTAGTGATAAGTGTTAATGATTTAGAAAGGGAGTATAGAGATAGATTAAGTGTAGAGGGTGAACAGGGGGCAAGTTTATATAGAGTTAAATTTGAAACAGAGATTTCACAAGTTGTTTATGGGGATAAAAGATCCTCACTAGGACATTTGGGCGACAATGGGTCGGCAAATAGTCAAAAAAGTTTTTTGTGTTTATCTGATAGAGCCAGATGGTGTTATAGTAAAATGGTTTTGCCCTCTGTGTGGAATGAGATTATAAAATGTTGTGGTATTGAAAGTAATTATGAGCGAGATAAAGTGATAGAGTTGTTCAGATTAAGTAGAGATTATGAAAGTTTAGTAGTGGGAATAAATATTGAAAGAAATGATTATAGTAAAAATAGTAGAGACTTACTTTGTTTGATAAATAATGAGTATATTGATGATAATAATATACAATTACTTGTAGAAAGGGTCAGCGTATTAGTAACAGCTGATGTTTATTGGGATAAAAATTTCAATGATGTGATTGTAATGACAAAAAATACTGACGGAGACTTGACAAAAAATAATAATGTCGACTTGATTTATGACAAAATAATAATGGGAAGCAACCCTAAATATTATTATTATGGTACAATGGAACATATAAATTTTTATGGTCATTACACAAAAGATAGCCATATGTGTATACATGAAATTGAACACTGCTATATAAAACAAAGACTTGTCTATGACGATGGAGGTTGAGCCTTAAATTCACAAATGAACACTTTTAGATAGTTTGTTTATTGGTTCAGACCTCGCAACCTTGGACAATGAAGTGTGAAATAACTGAATAATTATTGCTGAAGAATTGTAAATACATGTTTAGTGAAATTATTTGTACGTATTATAAAATGTTAGATAAACAATGTATGTATGTTATGGAAATTGTTGGGATGATAATAATAATATTAATATTTTGCAGCTTAAATAAAATAATGTGGAAGATTGTACTTAGTGAAAGTAATTAAACATGTTGTTTCAATAATTGATCTAATTAAAATAATTTGAAATGTTTAAATACTCTGATTGATTTAAATGTTGTATAATTGAATTTTCTAATGGATTTAAATTCTTTAAATTGTTTTAGGGGATTTGATGTTAATAAATAAATGTTAAATTTTTTGTATGAAATAACATTGTTGTTAAATGTTTCAGAGGTTACGTGGGGATATTGGTGTGGGTGTGTGTGTGTGTATTTTGTGTTCAGGTCAATAGGTGGATAATGTATTGTAAGTATAAAGTTCATTATACCAGATAGAATAAAACGCTTACAGGTGCGAAAAGAGTGTAACAATAATAATAAATGAATTGTGATAATGCTATTAAAGTAACTGTGGTGAATTAAAATATATCTGATCTGAATTGGAAAAAAAAAATTAAGAGACAAATATGTTATCTAAAAAATTTATAAAAAACTGAAAAGTACAGGTGTTAGTATGATGTAACTAGAATGTTTAGACTATGAGTGTTGAGACTGAGAGTGTTTTTGAAAACAAGTCTGGCACATAAGTGTTTATGTAAACAGCCAGGTTGTGTGACCAATGTTTACAGCCAGATGTGTTGAAGCTGATAACTGTTGTAGCTTGATGAATCAGTATCTTGAGCAAAACCCTATTGTGACATAAAAGAATTAAAGTAAATTTTTTTTTATAAAATAATAATGAGGCCATTACTGTAACTTTTGAGATTAATTAAATTAATTAAAGTAAATTAAATACAATTAAATTAATTTGGTAATTAAAATAATTGAAAAGATGATTTTAATAATAAATTTAAATTTATTCTGATGCAAACTTCAAATGTAATTGTAAAACAAATGAAATAAGTACTTTACTTAAATGGGAAATTGAAGGGAATTTTGTGTAAATGCTGTCAAAAAATGTTTGGGAAAATGAGATGTGTATATTACTGTTCATACAAATTTTATTAATGTCAATCTATATCTTATGTATTAACTGTAGATTCCCCACCTAAGTGCGGTCATGGCCTCACCGGATCATGACCGTGAAAGTAGTTAATTGTGGCAAATCATAAATTTTACTTGATATAACCGGCTTGTGGTTTTTTTATTTTGTTAACCCGGTGGTTTGTTAGACTTAGTAGGGGGGTTATTTTTTGGGGAATCTACCAAATTTTGGAACAGGTCTATTTTCACCCAGATGTATAATAGTAGTCCATTAGGGGTGTATAAATAAAAACTAGTAGGTGTAATACCGAATTTTTTTGTAACGCCGAAGCAAGGATGGGGGTGGAATAAAAGAAAAAAAGTCCACCCCTTCCGCATCAGTCCTTGTGAAAGCAACTAGACGCTACAGTCTAGGGGGGGGTAATAGTGAGTGTGGATGGGCGGTGACCCAGTTACAGGTCATGAGGGAGATGTGGTTTACGGCTAGGATGAGGCTGGAAAAGGCCAAGAAACCTAGCGCAGAACACATTAATATGTAACGGGTATCAGGGGATAAGGGATTAAAAGGGGGGTAGTAAGGGAAAAAAAAATTATTTTATAGTAGCAAAGTATAAATGGATTTAATGTCATTTTGTATAATTAAGGTGTTATTTTGGATGGGCAATATTGTATGGGGAATATTATTCAATTTAACTGGAATTTATGTGTACTACTGTAAACCTATATTGTTTTATTAATACTATATTTTTTTGGGTCTATAATATAAAATGAGCCAGTACGTTGTCAATGAACCAGTACGGCTAAGAGGAAACGAATCAGTTGTGGGATATGGAGTGATGGAAGGCCGTTTGTTGATTTTTTAATTGAATGTTTTAAAAGTCAGGCGATACTGGGTCAGGTATCTGTTCGATTTTTCGGTGTTGGGATCTCGAACAGAGAAGTCCAGTAAGATCGGATGGGTGCTGTCGCAGTCGCCAGACTAGGGGGGTAAGAACCCATGATTTTAGTAGAGTGTTCAGGGGGGTTGTGGCACCATATCCTCACTGATCCTCTTAGGGTTTAGGCAATAAGAGTTTGAACGCTTTGGCCTTCAACCTCTTATTGGGGGGGTATTGTAACGGTACAGAATTGTGAGCCACCCCAGTTTAATTTTATATTAATTCAAATCATCAATTCAATCACTTTCCAAATTGCCAGACTTCACCTGTAAGGAGCCCCAGTACAACATACACTGTTAGTCTAAACAACAGTCTAGACGCATTGCGTAACTGCCCCAGCAGCAGGCTTTTTGTGAATTACAGTCTGCAGTTTGTCATCAGAGAGTGGACACAGAAGCAACAACAGACAGTAAAGAGCAGCATACAGTTGTTCAGTAAAATCAGTGGCCTCGGGTGTGTAAGATAGGCCGAAGTTGAGGCCGGCCTATCCAATCAAATAACTAATTAAAACATCTTTTAATAACTATTAAAAGTGCAAACAATGCAGCGGATTTAAGTGTGTGACTTAATATTAACATGGGGAAATCAGTGAATTCAAATCAGTGAAAATATAATACAACACGGTAAACTCAGTGCAACTAGGGGCGTGCGTGCACCGGAAACAAGAAAGTGGTCACCGAGACAGGGCAACAAACTATACGGACATACACGGTGAATGGGTAACTAACAACCCTAAATATACCTATTTCAATCAGTTCAAAACAAATGATAACTTATTTAATATAATATAAATAATCGAGATCTCTAAGGGAAAGGATTTTTGTAAAAGTAAATAGCAAGGGGAAAAGGGAATTAAAATATACATACTGGTTCATAATAATTTGGCATAGTCTAGTTGATCATTCACTGTTTATTAGTTGTTAATTCGCAAATACAAAATTTCAATAAAATTCAGACTTTATTTCATATAAACCATGTGTAGAGAGTAAGTTATTATGCCTGTTTAACATTTCCTATTCTGTGCTGAAAACCTCGTCTAACGTTCTTTGGGATTTTTCTGATATTTAAGGGTAGTCAGATAGCGGGATTTTAATAAGGGCAAGAGTGTAATGGTTTCGATATTAAACCTCAAAATATCGTGGCGACCTGGGTAATTTAATAAGGTAAGTTTTACGGGGACTATGACGGTAAGTAAAATTCTGGCAGCGGTAAGTATTATTTTATGATGAGTGTATTAATTATAAAAAGGTAGAAGGCGAGTACCTTCACACAGAACAATGTAGATTTGGAGAAAACCAGCAGATATGATGAGAGCAATGTCCAAGATTGGGCAAAATTTACTATAAATTGTTGTGTACTCTACAAAATTTAAGAGACATAATATTTTTGAGGGAAATGAAATTTGTTGGATGTATAGTACAACATTGATGTTTCTTCTTTTCAAGTTTTACAGACCAATGCCGAATGTACAGTACACATTGAAAGTAAATAATTTATTAATTTATCCTTAATATAAAAGTCCATTAAATAGTAGTCTTTTCAATTGCTTACATAAAAAATACTTTCAAAATTCTGACACAAGAATTACTGGGGAGGGGAGGGTTTACTCCAGTTAATGTCAAAACTACAAACAAGGAAAACATTTTAATATTTATCTGAGAAATTCAATTACTAATATGGCTGAAAACTAAAGAAATGACCTAAACTACCACCACTACCACTACTACTACTAATAATCATCATCATCCTGGCTATCATCATTATTAGAGCAGTAGTACTCTTACACAAATACTTCCTCAATCATTTTCTAGCAATTTCTCTCCTAGGTAATTCTTTGTGCTGCAGTAATGAACTGGATCAACCTTTCATCATGTAAAATGCCTTCTTTAGACCTAACAAACTCTACCAACCTTCATAAACTTGTACCATTTTGCCTAACCAAACATGGTGTCCATGTCCAATAGTTCTTACTTCTGCAAATGACACTATCTATTGTATCTTTCACCTATAGAATTTATGTTCTTCAGCTGTCTTTGTTTTCTGTTTAAAGCTATTACCCTTCCACTATATCAAAATGTAAGTGATCCCACGTCCTTTGTTTTTTTCATATTCAGGCTGATCTTCCCAGAGTTCCACTTTCCCAAATAAACTAACCTGTGAAACGAACCTTTTTAAGTAATTTAGTTTTTTAAGACATTAATCTATACTATTATTGTAAATATTACGTATCACATTTGATATAAAAAATTGATGGGTTCATATAACTTACTTCTTTTTAATGAAATTTTGAAACGGATATATAAAAAAAGTAGTACTGTAATACTAAAAGAAAAACTACACTATCAGGAGGCCTGGTGCAGACTAAAAAAATTAAAAGCAAAACAAAGATTTATAAAAAAAAAATAACAAAAAAAGATTCGCATTTTCTATATTTATATTAAAAAAACCTAATGACTTGGAAAATAAATCAAGTCACTCCAGGAAAGTTTAACTCCTACCTGTAAATAACACCTTATGTTAAGGAGGGTCAACTGCCTACAACTTTAATGTAAACTATAAACTGAAATCTGTTTAATGGGTCATAAAATAATGTACACGAAAGTTCATATCCTCCCCCCCTTTGGAAGCCAAAAGTGGGGTTTTGCAGTTTTTAGTTATTTACTTTTTACTCAAATTTTAATTATTGATTTTTTTTTTGTATAAATCATGCACACACACAAACACACACACACACACACACACACACGTGAGCTTCAAAAAATTCCTATTAAAGGTTTAGGAACCACACACAGTGGGGTTTTGCAGTTTTTAGTTATTTACTTTTTACTCGAATTTTAATTATTGAATTTTTTTGTATAAATCATGCACACACACACGTGAGCTTCAAAAAATTCCTAGGTTTAGGAACCACACACATGTAAACTGGTGTGTGGTGTGAAGAGAGATTTGATTAATCTGGCAACACTATACAGTATACTGTATAGATCCCTGTTGTACTTCTCTTACGTTATGTTACAGTCCTTGCCACACAAGGATTTATTATTGAATACTCCGTGATTTATATAGAAATCAATACCCGTTTTCTGTAATAACCAGTGGCGAAGTTACATGGAGGCAATTGAGGCAATGCCTACCCTAAAAAATGCTGTAGAATAGAAATTATAAATACGTATGAACTACCTAACGTAAAGATTATACATTGTTACTGTGACTGTCGAAAGGTGCTTTACTTAGCGACCGCTAGATGGTGACAGGTGAGATTCGGCATAGCTCATTCAAAGCGATTGAGGCAACGTGAACTTGCCTCAGCGTTTTTTGTGTACATCGTATGTATAGTAAGCAATGTGCTGGTAGGATAGGGAAGTGCGGGGGAGGGGGATTGTGCTGCGCTGTACACACAGAGCGTTGAGGCATGTCTCACTTCTGTGATGCAAAAAGTTAAAGCGCGCTATATTGTTTATAAGTGTGTTTATTTTATGCAGTTATTAAAAGTGTTCCTGTTATACCGCTGAACTAACAGATGATCAAGATGGTTATTTGAATTATTTGTAACATTAAACATATATATAGAAACTAATCAAGTTTAAAACTTTGAAGTTCAATCAGTTGTATTACTGTGTATGACTTATACAAGGATTGTTCAATAAAAACACGTTTACGGCTGTAAAGCATTTTTATTCAACGATTTTAAAAGAAGTCTCCATTAACATTAAGATACGAGTCCCACTGTTGCACTAATCTGTAGATTGCCTCCTAGTAAAATTCTTACGGCTGTTTGCGGAACCATTCGTTAACAGCAAACTCTACCTCAGCGTCCGATTTGAACTACCGTCCTTTTAGTGATTCCTTAAAAAAAATTTAAGGTAAGATTTTTGCCTACCCATTCATTAACTACTAGCTTCGCCACTGGTAATAACCACTTTCAAACAAGGTAACAGTCTTCACGTTGTTTCTTAAATTTCTAAGTTAGGACATATAGATTACTATTGTTATTAAAGCCTTAGTTAGTAGTGCCCGTCAATCAATAATTGATGACAGGTTTAATGAGAATCAGTCAGTAAGCATAGACACAATATTTACATCATTTGCCATCAAGACTTGTATACTGTAACGTTAAAACTAGGACGTCCGTCTTCTTTAAAGCCCCGCGATGGAAGCCAACCTGTAACGTTAAGTTTGGTGTGTCTCTGTAAAATGTGTAGACGTGTATATTGTATTGTCTGTATTAGTGCGTTCGTCTCGCACTGGGGTCGTTACATCTATTTTGCGCTACCGATGTCTGTAGCGTTGCTGTAATTACCAGTACAACACAGCAGTAACCTTACCTGTTCTTATATAGGGGTGTGTTAATCCCGGGTGGCGCCAAATTGTTTATTAAAACAATTAAAATTATTAACCTGTATCTTACTAGGGTGTTCTCTCAGCTATGACGGTCGGGGCGTTCAAATGATTCCCACTCGTTCAGCCTTCTGGATCGATTATGTAGTTGTACGAATTGCAACTTGAGCGCTGATCGTCAAATCTAGCTTTCGTAAATCAACACAAGTAATACAATACACTCCCTATGAAATAATAACAATGGTTACTCCCTGTACTAGTTATTTTAATGTTTGATAAGTAAAATTTTCAGTTAGACAATTAAACTAAGTTGGTTGATTAATAAATTTGCACCGATTTTTTACATGAAACAATTATTCTCAGGATGACGAATCGATTAAGGAACGATACATTCACATCAGCATGGCAGCTGAACGTGTAGATATTACATTTAATTTCGTTCCAAAATCAGGGGATTCTTTTGATTACAAGGCAAGAATTCCTATGATTACAATAAAAGTACTTTACCTTACTCTAAGTGTACATAAATAATAAGGTGTGTGGTTACAATCTGTTCTGTAGTGTCGTTAAATGTGTTTCAAAAGTTCGTATTTAAATAATAGGTTATGTTTTATGTTAACAAATTTTCAGTGTGTTTATTTTTCTTAATTAATCTTTGAAAGAGAATATTCGGCTTATAGTGAGATCAAATTACTTTTAGTAAAATTTAGAGTGATTTTATTTTTGGAAATAAGGTAATTCAATGGTACTTAACACATCAGCATGACTTGGTGTTTTCATTCAATGGGTCGGTAGAGGATTGGGCTGCAATAGTTTCTATTTTCATGAATCTTTGGACTTATGTAGGTCTGGCGTCCTTTTCATATAGGATGTGGTCATAATTTTCTTTTATTTTTCTGTTTTATGGTCCTTGGTCTTTAGTTGACTGCTCCAATGGTTCGTCTGCTTCTTATTCAGTCATGGTTTTGAATTTCGTTCACTGTTTTACATTATTTAATTAAAAATTGGTCTTCCAAAATTCGGCTTCTGTCCTGGTAGAGTGACGCTTTACGAGTAATGATATTCAACAGTAATTTTCGTCACCAACGTCCGTTTCTATGGTTACCAATGAATTATGATTGGCTTAAGATTGATATAAATCCATTGTTATCAAAATTTGAATTCTTTTCAAAATCCTAGTATATCTTCTGATTGCTGTTATTCCTCTATTTTCCTTCCTAAGCATTAAATATTGTCACTATAGTATGTATTTCCTTTCATAGATTAATTTGATACCCCACAAGTTTGGGTTATTTTAGGTTTTATGTTTTTACAATTATTTTAATACTTGTTAATTACATTTCTTTTTGAATTCAAATGCTTATTTTAATATTTGGTCTTAAAAATGATTTACAATTTATCCTTGGTGAGTCATTCGCCTCGGATTTACTAATTTCTTTGTTAATTTGTTATAATTTGTAGTTGTTTGTTTCTGACAGTTAGGCATTCTCATAGGCCTAAGTAGCCATTATGGTATTTGACTTATTTCATTTAAATTACGTGTCATTTTAGCCTAATGGGCTTTATTTTGTTATTATAATTGATTATGTTATTTATTGTTGTGTTTTGGGTCTGTTTATGTGTTATTATTTTGTCACTATTATTTTATACATAATTGTTTACTATCTGGTTTCCTCATTTTCTAGTCATACATTTCTTAACTTTTTTACTTATTTAATTTGCCAATAATAACAACGTGGCTATTATTTACTATTTTTTGATCTTATTAAATACAATATCTAGGTCTATGGTCGGTATAATTCTTCCGGCCATATCCTATTCATAAACTTGCTTAAATTATTATTTAACTATTATTTGCTAATCTTTGTTTACAATTCATCTTATTTTATATCATTTTTTGTGTGATAAACAACGTCACTTTTTATGAACTTAATAACGATTCCTTATAACATGTGTGTTTAGTGATTTGTTTTAACTCCTTAATTTTTTAAAACAATCCTTACTTTCCCTCCATGTTAACACTATCTGTTTTTCCTTTCAGGGTATTCTCCCTTTTAATTATAATTGCATTCACTTAAATTTAACAATAACATTCTTTCTTAACTAAATACTGTCTTCATCACTTTTCAGCGTTCATTATACCTTAATTAACTGTTTATACTTACTACTATTCTTAATTACTAATATTCTTCACTTTTAATTATTTAGCGTTTCCTTTGGGTTTATTAAGTGTTTATGCTTTCATCATTCACTATTTTTCACTATATTAACATTCTTTATTTTACACTATTCTCATTTAATCATCACCTTCACTTTTAAACTATTTATAGTTTATTATAATTTAATTAGTGTACTTTCTTTATCACTACACTTTCATTTTGCACTTCACAAATGTTTTTGTTTTTAAGTGTTTCTATATGGGTAATCCCTCTAATTACTATCTCACTACCGTACTATCTCTTTCATTACAAAGTATCCTTAATAATACAGTGGAACTTGGTTATTACGGCCTCGGCTGTTACGTCAACTTGGGTGTAGCGTTATTTTGTCATAAGTCCGGTCAAACTGATATCTTTACCATTAAAAAAATGCCCGGTTTTAACGTCACTAAATATTGTACTACTCTGTTATAGCGTCAAAAATTTCTCTGATATTTTACTCTAAATTTCATATAAACGTATACATGTGCGCGTCCGCTAGCCCAGGCTACAGACATACATTGTATGCAAGCGATAAGCACTGTAACAGGACCGCCGGCGCCAGCCATTTTACGTGCTCCAACGGATGGCTAGATCGATTTAAGGCCCGACACTCGATGTCCTTTGCAAAAATTTGTGGTGAGGCAAAATGCGTAGATCTGAACGTTACAGGCGATTGGGTGCGTAACACTTGGCCAGAAATTAGACGATCATATAAAGATGAAAACATCTTTAATGGAGATGAAGCCGGAATTTTTATAAATTAACTCCAGATAAGACTTTCAAATTTAAAAACGAAAAGTGCGTTGGTGGGAAGCTCTCTAAACAAAGAGTTACAATTTTTGTTTGTGCGAACATGACGGGAACCGAAAAAAGGAAACTTTTAGTTATCGGGAAAAGTTTGCATCCTAGATGTTTTAAAAACATGAAAAAACTTCCTGTAAGTTACACTGCCAACAAAAAAGCGTGGATGACTTCTAGTATTTTTGAAGATGAACTAAGAAAGTGGGATAAAGAACTGTCATCGAAAAACAGAAAAATTCTACTTCTAGTTGACAACTGTGCAGCCCATCCAAAGTTAAATTTGACAAACATTAATCTGGTCTTCTTACCGGCCAACTGTATGAGTGCCCTGCAACCTATGGACCAAGGCGTCATTAGAAGCCTAAAGTGTCACTACCGCAAGCAACTTAAAAAAAAAATTATTTTCTGTATGGACACGGCGCAACCTGCCACAATTTCACTCTTAGATGCAATACAATTCCTAGACGACTCTTGGAAGAGTGTAACACAGAAGCAAAATGCTTTAATAAAGCACAAATCGTACATGAAAATTTACCCGATGATGACGAAGACGACGACTTGCCGCTCTCGGAGTGGATTAAGAAATTCGACGGAAATGAACTTGATTCCTATGCATCAGTGGATGACCAAGTAGAAACATTCCAAGTGTTGAGTGACGCAGAAATTATCGCGGAAGTAAAAAACATAGAAGCAGAAGATAGTGTTGAAGAAGATGCTGAGCAAGAGGAGGATGCCGACATCGTTTGTCCGACAGTACAGGAAGCAATGAGAGCCGCCGAAACTCTTTCACGATTTTACTGCTTTAGAGAGACGTCTGACGACACGTTCAATGCAGCACAGCATCTCCACAGCACAACAGAAAGAATTTATTTTTCAGAAAGGAGCGATCAAAAGTTCAAAAGAAAATTACGGATTACTTTCGACAGTAAGCCTAAATGTAAGTTACATGTACTTTCTTTTTGATCTTTTAAAATATTCTTCATGCTGTTTGTATAAATGAAATGCAGTTTGTAAACTTTAGAATAAATATCACGAATAATGTTAATAATGCAAAGATCTTTTTTTTTTATTTCTCCTTCCTTACTAGTGATTAAAAAGGGTCTTTTATAACGACTCTTTTATAACGTCACTCGGACATAACGTCATTATTTTTTTGGTCCCTTCAATGACGTTATAACCAAGTTCCACTGTATTAACAATTTTATGTCTTTATATTTCTATCATTACATCTAACTCTAATTTGTGGGTTAGTTTGTTTTTTTATATTTAACATTGTTTAATTGGGTTTCTTTCAATTATTATTTACTTTTTTATCCCTTAATTGATAATAATATTTACTTTTTTACATTGGTTAATTATTGGTCTTTTTTCCAATATTACATGTGAGTGTATCATTTCTCCTGCTCATATTCTTTATTACTTGTTTGTGTATTATCATTGGTTTTCGTTTTTATTTCCCTTCATCTTGGGTTTGTTTCATTTCCATTCCCTCCTTCTTCATTTTCCTTGTATTTGGTTAATACCTTGGTTTTCCGCCTTCTCATTTGGGTTCATTTTAACATGTTACATTGAGTCATTCAACTCCTTTAATTTGTTTCATTTTTGTTTGGTTTCGGTTTTTTCCCTTCTTTATTTTGTTTGGGTCAATCACTTTCTTCTTTGGTTTTATTCTTGTTTGTTTTTTGTGGTTCCCTTCTTCTTTTGTTTCCTTTTTGTTGGGTCAATCACTTGGGTTAGGTCATGTCGTCGTTTGTCGTGTCATTGTCTTTATATTTTATTTATATTAAACATTTTATTTTATATGAAGTATTATTTTATATTCAGAATCATCTTTTTCATCCCTGGTATTGGGGTGGCATATTTGTATTGTAACAATATGGACAATACAGAAATAATAATAAAACACATAAACAGACCTATTAATTGAGTGAATGTATGTGTGGGCCCACATGCACACATCCCTGCACTCTGTAAACAGGAATATCATATTTCAGACATCTATTTTTATCTGTATTAATTCCAATATACATTCATTTAGAAGTGCATTTAGAATTACAATTAAATGATCACCATATTATCAAAATTGAATCGTAATATTGTACTGTTTAATGTAGCAATGTTTCAAAAGGGTTGAATACCAGGACTAATAATCAACTACTAATGTCATAAAATTACAATCAGGACTAATAATCAACTACTAATGTCATAAAATTACAATCAGTAAGTATTCAGTCATAATGTTTTGTATACTCGTTAAATCTGCTACTGGGTGAAAAATAATAGTAATAAATTTTAATAATATTGTAACATAACAAAATGTTACCTAACCTAAACGTATACTATCAGATTTAATAAGTACATAACAATAATGTAAATAGGGAATATAGTGATAAGAATAACCAAGAAGAGAGAAATCATGGAAGAAGAAAGAAACAGAAGTGCCACATGAAACAGTAAACCCAAATACTGTTTGACACTACAACCAGACAATGACTAACACAAACTGATGGACAGAGTAAATTTACCTTAAGCTGTCAAGCGAGTCAGTAGATAATGTAAACAGAATATGATATGTTAATAAAAAGTGAGTCCATAAGAATCTGAATAATGTGAAATCAGAATCAGCATTTGGCTGGGTATTAATTAAATATGATTAGTAATTATTAACGCCAAAAAGCTAAAATTAGCAATGTCCACAAAATGAGAACGAAGCTATATTTCAATCTCAAATATACCTATGACGAGAAAGAAAAAACATTTGTAAGAGGGAACCTTGTACAAATAAGGTACCTCAGCAAATTAACGAATTGTGAAATAATGAAAGCTTTTAAAGGCAGAATTCCGGTATGAGCGGTATGTCTTAACAAGGCCTAGACCAAACAATAATCAGTGAGTTGATTATTGGGAGGTAACATGAGTGTAGATTAAATGCACAGAACAATTGTTATGCTCAAACATAGCAGAAAACCATTATTAAAATGATATATTTAATAATTCAATTGTTAGTTAGTAGAACAGAGCGAGTTAGTGTAAAACGAAATGTCATAGTAGTGAGGATCGTTCATTACCATGTATAAAGATAAGGTTTATCCATAATGTTCAGTAAAATGTCAGTACAGAGTTAATAGTGTTCTCACATAAACGTTTGAGTAGTAAAATGCTATGTGAACACAAACAATATTAATCAAAGCGTATAATCGTCGATTCAGGTAAACAGACGACAGTGCGGAGTAGTGTACCTGAACATTGTTTATGTAGCAATGTCAGTAAAAGTGAAATTAACTCGGTATCAAACGATATCAAATTAAAGGGGACAAAATGATCTTTAATTTGATGGTTTATATCGCCCCAATCGCAACTGTATTAAGTGCGTGAAAGGTGTTAGCATCATTTACGAAATATGCATCAGAAATCTGGGTACTAATAACAACAATATCGGCAGCTGTCAATCATTTCAGAGTTTGGCGGTTGGAAAACCGTTATTAACGGCTAAAAAGACAATACGTCATATTCATCACACCTGCAAGAGCCAATCACAAAATTAGTTAGTAATTAACATTTTTGCCTTAAGCCGATCGAAGAGTAGGGTATATAAGAGGATGTAACCGATTCTCGACAGACACTCATCAACTTCATCCAGTGCGGAACGTACGCCCGCCATCTCAACATTTTTAGTAACTGATAGCGTCATCTCCATAACACGTCAAAGGAAACAATTCGACAACAACCTACAACTACTTCAAATTATTCTACAGAGAACCATAGTGATTATGTGCAGTATTATTTCATTTTTGTGCGGGAAAATAATGAACAGAAGCAATTAAATAATGTTATTTATGATCCATTAAGTTAGAAGCGGATCGAAATTCTCTGTTCTTGTGCGTGTGCAGTGAATAACGATGATCATTATAATCCGATTATCGAGGTGCTAGATGAGTTTTAATTAAATAATTAAAACCAAAAGGTAACAGTGTAACCATTATTTCATTTTTACTACGAGCGCCATAACCTGTACATTTTTATACACTGATCTGTACTGACGCAAACCACAGAAACATTTCAATATTACACCATGTCTCAATTTATCTGATGAATTTGTCATTATTAATTAAGATGAATGTTAGTTATAAGTGTTCTCAATCTATAAACTTTGTAATTCATAAATCAAGCGTGACGAACGCACAACCTATCAAATAGGTTATTTTTATTTGTTTACTTTATAAAAGTAACGTCAAAAACATTATTGATCAATATTATATCAGAAAATTATTAGCTATTGTGTAGGCATGACTTTCTTTTTCGTGTCTCAAAGAACTCACATCTGAGATTTTAATAATATTAATGTTAAAAAATAACAAATATCTGGACTTAGCCAGATTTACCACTTGTGCTCTGAGCAAGCCTTATAGGGTATATAATAACTTATTTACAATTGTACATCATTGTATGTTTTTAATTATATTTGTTGGAATTCTCTATCAAGGGTATGAATAAAACCCCATTATTAACAGCATAACTCGACTTAATTTATTTCTAACAGATAGTTAAATATTTTGTTCAGGAAAACTTAAAACAACCTTCAGTTGTGGTTAAATATTTTGGAATAGCATTGCCAGAAAGGTAATAAACAATTATTTTAAATTTTTTTAAATCATTAATTGATTCTATTCATGGGTTTTACACGGGATTTTCCCAAAATAAATCCGTGTGGCGCCCACTATCAAACAAGGCAACTTAACCTTGCAGCTAAAGTGAGTTGGTTTTTTGTAAACTGTCTTGGCAGCTTATTGAACTTCTAGAAAACACGACCAGGTACGTGAAAGTATATTATATTTATTCTATTGTCCAAACATTACTAGACGTAACCTACTTAGACTATTATCGACCTGGAGAAGAAGTTTCACAGCTAGTATCAACAAGACGATCAGCATCATCAAGCGACCAACTATTATACTTTACTTTTGAAATTAAGCAAAGCTAGTATTTAAATAATATTAACACAACGATTTTTATTTTATTTAAGGGAATTCTTTTCTGACAATTATAGTTATACAATTGTAAACACACTTTGAGTAACCTCGAATGTTACATTTTAAATCGCTTTACAAAATTAGTAACCTTCAATTAGAAACAAACATAAACATAATACCAAATAACAACCGCAAATCTTTTATTTTATTACAAATTGACGCATACAACGTGTGACAGAAATACAAACAATACACGTTTACATTTATTTTATTACAAAATGGCGCACCAACTAGTGTGGCTTAAAAAATATTAAATAAAAATATTTTTAATATTAATAAACAGCCCGGTAGACACAAAAGAATAAACATGCCACACACCCATCAGTATGATACGAGATATAAGGACAGTCGAGTAGGAGAAATACAACCAAATACAGAAACCTACGAAGCACAACCCCTACGCGAAATGGAAGTTATTACCATTAACAATATTGAGACTCAATATGAAGAAACACCGCAGGTAGAACCGGAAGTAGAAGTGAGAGTCAACCACCAACCCAGATTATCTGAAAAACCCGCGCAGGCAGAGAATACGGACTTCCAGGAAGCAATGATGAGAGTGATGATGGAACTGAAAGAAGATGGTAGGAAATCTAGTGCGGAGAACCGGAAGAATATCGAGTTACTAAATAAAAATACAGAGTCAATGAAGGAGGATCATCGTGACTTAAATAAAAATATAGAGTCAATGAAGGAGAATCATCGTGACTTAAATAAAAATATGGAGTCTATTAGTAAAAATCTGGAGTTACTGAAGAAAGACTTGAATAGAAGGATAGATAATACCCATAAATCCATGGACATGCTGAACAGTAAAATAGATGACAACAGTAGAGCCGTAAGAGAGGAATTGAACACCACATTGATTGAAATTAGCCGGAAGATGGATGAAATGAATAAGAAATATACGGGAGAATTGGATCAGACAACAAGAGGAGAATTACCAGACGACAACAACTCAGAGACAGAAGAAGTACCCAATGATGAAGCCATAGAAGAATTAAGCATGCAACCTGAAGATGAGGTCAAACAAGCTGAGAATGAAGGGGACTCAAATACATCATCATCTGAAAAAGAGCTTGACAGACACCAGGATGATATTCATGACAAGGAGATCGATACTGGAAGTATAGAGAACACTCAGGTAATTGAAGAAACGGAAGAGTTAGTAGCCGAGAATGAAGACTTAGAACAAAATAATCTGCCAATGTGTGATGATCAAGTGGAGACAAAGGAATTACCCAGAAATACAACTACCAAACAAGGGAATTCGAAGGTTAAAATTCATGAAGAAAGGAACAAAATAATTAAGAAAACGGAAGAAAAGGAGGCGAAGATAAGAAGAATAATACGCCCAAAGAAGACTAGGGTAACAAAAGAATTAGTCGAAATGACTCGAAGTGGTCTAGTTAATATGGTTTATTTCCCAGTCATCAACCGTAAAGAAGGGACCTATAGGAAGGAGTACCGAAGGAACTTCATGAAGTTGAACGAAGAGAAGAAATGTGCTACAACAAAGAAGACTTTAACCAATAAAATACTTAAAGCAGATATTTCCAAAGGGAGAATAAGGCATTCTAAGAAAAGAAAAGGGTACCAGGAACAACTGGACCGGATCATTGAAGGGTATGCCCAAAGAATAAAAGAATTGCGGAAGGAGAGAAACCAATCAATGGAAAAATCCAACCAGGAAACTAATGATGATCAACCAGAGTTAGAAGAGATACTGGAAGTCAGTAATAACAAAGACCAGGAGTACACTGAACACATGGATACCAGCAAAGATGATGAGGAGAAGAAGGCGAGAAAACGGGAAGCCAATGACTATCTGGTAGCCACAAAGTGGAAGATGAAAAAGAATACCCATAATAACGTAATCATCCCCAATAATGCACCCAATAGAGTGGAAAAGCACAAGATAACCCCATGTATGTAAACCATAAAAAATGATTACTATTAAGAGCAGATAAAATATAGTGGTAGGCGACATTTATCACCAGGATATTTAGGGTATAAAAAGAAAAAATATGTTTTAAAAACGATTACTATAAACGGACTCATTTAGTGATCAAAAGAATCACATATTAGGCCCAAATTATTGAAGGTAACTAATTGACTATAACAAATCTATTTGCCCTATTGAGTTACAAAAGTGTGTAGGATTAAGATACAGGCCAAACTATTTGTTACTTGTTAAAAAGGAACCAGATCTATCACACCAGAGGATAGAAAGATATGTATTGTAAACTAAATGATTTAATGAGAGAAAAGACATCTATTATGTCATAAAGAGCCAGTAGTAGCATATAACTAAAATTACTATGCTATACTTAGAAAAAAAAAAATGTTTATCCAAATGAATACTATATGCAGGGGCGGATCCAGAAAGCTTCTATGTGGGGGGGGGAAAGTATTTGTGGTGTGTGTGTGTGTGTGTGTGTGGGCGCGCGCGCGCGCATAATTGATACCATGGGAATCAGAATGAGATAAATTTTTGTACAATAAAGGATATGTGGTTCTGCTATGGATTAGAATGACTGAAAAACAATTGTTACTAAAGTAAAATGTATTACTCTACATTCTACATTGAGTTTATTATTAAAGTATATATGTATATATTTACAAGTAATATACAAGTAAACTTCAAAAACGAAGATTTATTTAAATTTTAAAATTAATCAAATAGTTACATTATATATTTACTATACTTTATATTTCTTTGTACACTCTATCAGCTGTTTTCTATAATTAAAATGTTTCCTTTATATTTACATTTACAGTACTTTCATATTTTTTACTGATATTAGGAGAACACATACTATTATCAATATCATATACATAGAAATAAGGTATCTAATCTAGGACAAACTCGTCACGATGTTTCCTAATTTTGGCGTATCGGTTAACAGTATTTTCTGGACTTACATTTATATCGCGATGGATATTGAGTAAAGCCAGCCCAGTGAGCCTCTCTTGTGCCATCGTTGATCGCGATGGATATTGAGTAAAGCCAGCCCAGTGAGCCTCTCTTGTGCCATCGTTGACCTCAACCAACTCTTGAGTCTCCGCAAGCTAGAAAACGTTCGTTCTGCAGTTGCGTTAGAGACTGGCAGTGTGATTAGAATGTTTAGTAAAAAATGTATATAAGGATAAACATCCTTATCGCAGTTTTCTAGCATATCAATTGCAGTTTGTGGACATCCATGGTTCGCTCGTTTCCATTTTAACTTCCATGATTCCAATTCTGATTCAAACATTCTATGTAGTACCTCGATTGGTTTATTGAAGAAGTGTCCATATTTTACGGTCAATTGCTGCATAATCTCTTTTTCGCTGTCATCTGTTTGATTAGGGAAATAGGGAAAAGGATATGCAAATTGTAAAGTTAAAGTGTTTCACGACTGAATCGTGTCTTTAGATCACCCAAAATATGGTCAAGAGCCGGGATGTACATTGATTGCCTGAAGTACCTACAATTATCATTAACAATAACAGGGTGATTTTCTCTTTGAGTTTGTTTGCCAACTATTCGAGGTCTAGTGATCGATACACCTAATTCTTCGGCAATAACACAAGCCTCTTCAAAAAGATAGCAAAAACCAATTCAGCATTCTTGCGCCTGGATTCTAGTCGAATTATTGTGTCTTTTAGTTCCTCTTGCGCCGATTTCAAGTCCAAACAGATCCGTTGAAAAAACACGCTTAATTGATGGGTACACGTGAGTAAATCTGAGAGACATAGGATTGCAATGATTGTTTGACTATTACAAAGAGAGGATTTCAATCCTCTAGTCTTCACGGATGACTTTGGATCATTCCATTTTCCGACTGACTCAAGAGCAGAAATTATTTTTGGAGCGCAGATGTAAATTGAAGGACACCATCTAGTTCTATCCATCGAGTTTCACAGAGACCCGAAAGTTGGTGTCTAATGCTTTTTTTAACACTTGCATCCTTTTTGGCGAAGCTCTGAAAAAATATATAGTCTCCTGCATTGTGTCTACTGCGTTTTTAATTTGACGGATTTTAGACGTTTGCGAGATAGATAAATTTAGAGCATGGTTATGACATGGCAAGTATACTGCATTAGTTGCTTCCTTCTTTATAGTTGCAACAGCACCACGAGCCTCTGACACCATCACACTGCATCCGTCAGTGGATATCCCAACAGTTTTTCAAATCCAGATTGAGATCTCGCAATTTCTGGATGACAACTTTGCCTATGTCAATACCAGTTACTTTTGGTTCAGTATCGGTTACCTCATCAGTATTCCCGCCAAAAACGTTACTAAGAATATCTATGAATCCGACAAATGATTCGTACACAGCATTCTCATGTAGATACCTCAATATGAGTGTCAATTGTGTAATTTCAGAGCAATCTGCACTCTCATCAAACATAATACTGAATATTCCCGCAGATTGGATTCTTTTCAGAATTGTAGTTAAAATTTCATCACCACAAGCGCCAATGATTTCATTTTGAGTGGTTTTACTTATATATGTAGCACGCGCAGATGCATTTTTCAAATGATCTCTCAATATGGTATCGCCACTTTGAACTCGCAGTCTCAATAAAGCACGAAAATTCCCTTCATTAATAACACTAGAGTTTTCTAGGTTCAATGGACCATCGTCTCGATGACCCCGAAATGCTATGTTTTGCTGCCCCATTAAAATGATAGTTTCTACTACAGGTTTCAATCGGTCACGGTTTTCCTTTACCTGCCTGTCCCTTTCTGCGTTCACCCTATTTAAAATACATAGCTCCGAATGTTCATTTGTATTTAAAAAATCCTTTGCTGCTTGTACGGCATTTTTATGGTATTTATTATTATTGTGAGTGTCTAAATATCCATCCTTTCCATATAGTTTAGCGTAGGTATTTAGTGGTTCTGTTACTAACCGCTTCAAAGGAGTACTATTTTGTGGTCCTCCAGACCAGCATTTACAAAAAGTGGACAGTATTTACAGAAGAATCCCTGTTCTGCATTCGAGTAAACTAACCACTCATAGGAATTCAAATGCTTATGACTTGCAAAACGCTTGGTTTTGTTATTATGCAGGGAGAAAGAAAACTTGTAGTCTTTATCTGGCATCCACGGGTGTAAAAGAATATTACGTCTCGTCAAATCATCAATCGGTTTGCCCAAGTAATTGCCGATATCGTACGTAGATCCTGTTTGATCATTACATGTTTTTAGCTGTTCCCGCTCACGTGCTTGCTGTTCAGGTTTTGCCTCATTTGGAGAATTATTATCACGAGGTTCAGAGACAATGATTGTACGCGGTAGATTTGAATCAAGCTCCTGTAAATCAGGGGATGACATAATAACTTCAGGCATTACATTTGCAAGAGACTCGTCAGAACTAGGCGATGCAAGTTCAGCAGATAGATAATGAGTTTTTGTTGGACAGGTAAAATACTTCTCAATGGTATTATCAGCCTTTCGTTTAGTTGTCGTCTTCTTTAATGAGGTTGACTGAAATAAAACAATATTCCGATCAGGAGATATAAAAATAAATATAAAAATGAAATTGTCATGAAAATTGTATTCGTTAGGAATCACTCAACTTGTGCTATAAGGTAATGCTCAATAAATCAATTAAATTTTGAACAATTTGTAGGTAAAGTTTTTATTTATTTTTACTGCGACCTTGCGAAGGTTCGATTGTATGTTGAAGGATGAAGGAGGCATATTAATATTGAAAGCGTGGCACTGAAATGTGAGCTTGAATTCCCAGAAAAGGGCATACAGTAATTATCAACTTGCAGTTAAATATTTACAGATAGGTTTCGTTAATATAATAAAAGCGAATGATGAATTATAAATTAACGAGATGAGCATCAACACACGTATGGAGTGACTAATTGAAGCAACATTAAATGTGCATTATGTTTGAATTATTAATTTGTAAGTCGCTTTAGCATGAGCGCCACATGCTTTCATTTTCAGCGAAAATTGTAATAACATGTTTATTAAATTGCTATGTTAACCAATTTTGGAGAAAAACTATTTTCACACAATTTCTATAACGTGTATTGGTTTAACAATAATAAAACCAAATACTTAAACCACCATTTAATTTAAATCTATAAAATAAAATATTGAAATAAAATATATGTATAGCAAATAGTCAGACATATTACGGGGTCAATTTTTTTGTCAAACGATTTCACAATGAAACAGAAGTTGTTTCAAGTAGCCTACTTACCGACATGTTGAACATCGATAAATTCAGACGAATGTGGGAAAATGTTTGCAGTTCTGTTAAGTCTTGATTCTGGCTCTAATGCAGATTTGAGGTTAGTGATCCTTCTTTCCTTTGTTACACTTTGTAGCTGAGTAAACTGACTACTAACTCGTTAGGTAAACGCTGTACTGCCGTATGGTACAGCCAATTTGTTTTCAGCATATGGCTTGCCGATACCCAGAAAAAGGGATTAAGTTTATTTCTGTAGTCCGTGCAAACCTTAGAAAATAACCATTGTGTTGTGGCAGCGCTTTTGCCTGCCTCTTAGCTTTCACACCCATGCAATACAAACACATGTTACCGTTACTGCCATGAAATACTAATAGGGTAGAGAGTACGGTTATCGCCACCTTTAAGGATTTATAGCTGTTTTTATCTTTATTTCTTTAATACTGTAAGGAAAATTATAAATCAAATTGCTTTACTACATTATTTGGAATATTTTAATGCTGAAAACATTTTTTTTTTACAGAAAACGATAAAAAACAATTTAAAAATAGATGTTAAAGTTAAAAACTCGATTTGGCACAGTTATCGCCACCATACCATATAAGAACATCATTTACAAAAATTTTGCGAAACGCGAGTTAATAGATAACAGAACAAATTTTTGAACATTTTGAGACTCTAAAACTATTCGATATTTTTTTAATTAACGAAATGCCCACAGGTGGCGGAAACCGTACTCTCTCTCTACCCTACATTGTTTGTGGCAGGTACAGGACCCTACGGTGTGAACTGTGAAAGTTTCATAAGTAGCCTACCGAAGACCTAACGACTATGAAATACTGCAACCTGCTACGTTCGTATTTGACTACATCGTAGGAAAACACGTATAATGAAGCAAGAGGGAGAGCAGTAATTCGTTATTATAATTCCGAATTATAATTTTTTGGGCTTATGGGGGGGGGCAGTTGCACCTAGTGCCCCCCCCTGGATCCGCCTATGATATGTAACTAAATGTTTATCAAATGATTATTGTGTACCGTTTATAAAACTAAAATATTATATAAAACCATCCAGAATAAAGGTTCACCCAACTAACCTTTGAAGGAGTAGAGAGGCAGAAGATCAAAGAGAGTATAAAGAAAGAAGGATATTACTGTGGAAAGTAAAGAGAGAGAAAAAATGTTTATTAAATGAACCATGTAACCCCAAGAATGTCTATAAAATTAGATATTAATATCTTATTATATTGTCACATTAAATTGTAATTATCAAATATTGTATGTAGCAAAGTATGTCAGAGAACATCTAACAAAAAACCAGTCAGTATATGAATAGTGTAGATCCTGATAATTCAGGATAAGTATAAATGATTAAGAAAAAAAAAACTTGTAAACTAATGTGAGAATAAAGTATTGTAGACTCTATATGTGAAAACCAACTGCATAAGTATATAAGCAGCAAAATAAGTGTGTAATCTTAAGAATACTCAAGTGAACCAAAGCAAATTGTCAACTAGTATAAACAGTAACAATACGGCTGATAAAAAGCATAGCTGAGAATGTCAAGTCTGAAAAGAAATAATTACCTGTAAAAAAGAAAGCATGTTAACAAGTATAAAGATGGAAATGTGATACAAATGAAAACCTCTGATACCTTGAATATTATATTAAAGATATTATATTATTGAAAATGAATGATATGTGTTATATTTTATATGTTGTGATAGTGCAACTATTGCCTGGTGCAATGTTTATTTTTTTCTCAGACAGAGAAGAGTAATGCCTCTGAATCTGAGTATGTGTATTGAGGAACGGCAGAGAATGTAAGCCACAGTGAGCCACTCTGATTCCGAACCCACTACAAAAGTTAGGGAGTTCTATTGTATTAATGGATCAAGGACTATTATGAAAGAATCTGTGAGGTATAAATTATAATAACCATTAAGATAATCACGAAAGTAAAGATATGTAATAAGAAAGAAGAATGTGAATAAGACAGGAAATTGTTAATTTAAGAAATGAGATCTATTGTAGTTAAATGACTTAAAAAGTAAGCTACTTGAAAAATACTAGTAAGTTAAGAATTATATCACTAGACAAAAAATCCAGCTAGAGTAACACACTAATAGTATATTAAAGATCAATGTAAAGAGTACAAGACAACAAACAGTAGTAATACGTAGAAACTGACATGAAATGATAATTTTATAAAAAATAAATTTTTTCTCAAATGATCAATTTTGAGGAGGGAGTATATGTAACATAACAAAATGTTACCTAACCTAAACGTATACTATCAGATTTAATAAGTACATAACAATAATGTAAATAGGGAATATAGTGATAAGAATAACCAAGAAGAGAGAAATCATGGAAGAAGAAAGAAACAGAAGTGCCACATGAAACAGTAAACCCAAATACTGTTTGACACTACAACCAGACAATGACTAACACAAACTGATGGACAGAGTAAATTTACCTTAAGCTGTCAAGCGAGTCAGTAGATAATGTAAACAGAATATGATATGTTAATAAAAAGTGAGTCCATAAGAATCTGAATAATGTGAAATCAGAATCAGCATTTGGCTGGGTATTAATTAAATATGATTAGTAATTATTAACGCCAAAAAGCTAAAATTAGCAATGTCCACAAAATGAGAACGAAGCTATATTTCAATCTCAAATATACCTATGACGAGAAAGAAAAAACATTTGTAAGAGGGAACCTTGTACAAATAAGGTACCTCAGCAAATTAACGAATTGTGAAATAATGAAAGCTTTTAAAGGCAGAATTCCGGTATGAGCGGTATGTCTTAACAAGGCCTAGACCAAACAATAATCAGCGAGTTGATTATTGGGAGGTAACATGAGTGTAGATTAAATGCACAGAACAATTGTTATGCTCAAACATAGCAGAAAACCATTATTAAAATGATATATTTAATAATTCAATTGTTAGTTAGTAGAATAGAGCGAGTTAGTGTAAAACGAAATGTCATAGTAGTGAGGATCGTTCATTACCATGTATAAAGATAAGGTTTATCCATAATGTTCAGTAAAATGTCAGTACAGAGTTAATAGTGTTCTCACATAAACGTTTGAGTAGTAAAATGCTATGTGAACACAAACAATATTAATCAAAGCGTATAATCGTCGATTCAGGTAAACAGACGACAGTGCGGAGTAGTGTACCTGAACATTGTTTATGTAGCAATGTCAGTAAAAGTGAAATTAACTCGGTATCAAACGATATCAAATTAAAGGGGACAAAATGATCTTTAATTTGATGGTTTATATCGCCCCAATCGCAACTGTATTAAGTGCGTGAAAGGTGTTAGCATCATTTACGAAATATGCATCAGAAATCTGGGTACTAATAACAACAATATCGGCAGCTGTCAATCATTTCAGAGTTTGGCGGTTGGAAAACCGTTATTAACGGCTAAAAAGACAATACGTCATATTCATCACACCTGCAAGAGCCAATCACAAAATTAGTTAGTAATTAACATTTTTGCCTTAAGCCGATCGAAGAGTAGGGTATATAAGAGGATGTAACCGATTCTCGACAGACACTCATCAACTTCATCCAGTGCGGAACGTACGCCCGCCATCTCAACATTTTTAGTAACTGATAGCGTCATCTCCATAACACGTCAAAGGAAACAATTCGACAACAACCTACAACTACTTCAAATTATTCTACAGAGAACCATAGTGATTATGTGCAGTATTATTTCATTTTTGTGCGGGAAAATAATGAACAGAAGCAATTAAATAATGTTATTTATGATCCATTAAGTTAGAAGCGGATCGAAATTCTCTGTTCTTGTGCGTGTGCAGTGAATAACGATGATCATTATAATCCGATTATCGAGGTGCTAGATGAGTTTTAATTAAATAATTAAAACCAAAAGGTAACAGTGTAACCATTATTTCATTTTTACTACGAGCGCCATAACCTGTACGTTTTTATACACTGATCTGTACTGACGCAAACCACAGAAACATTTCAATATTACACCATGTCTCAATTTATTTGATGAATTTGTCATTATTAATTAAGCTGAATGTTAGTTATAAGTGTTCTCAATCTATAAACTTTGTAATTCATAAATCAAGCGTGACGAACGCACAACCTATCAAATAGGTTATTTTTATTTGTTTACTTTATAAAAGTAACGTCAAAAACATTATTGATCAATATTATATCAGAAAATTATTAGCTATTGTGTAGGCATGACTTTCTTTTTCGTGTCTCAAAGAACTCACATCTGAGATTTTAATAATATTAATGTTAAAAAATAACAAATATCTGGACTTAGCCAGATTTACCACTTGTGCTCTGAGCAAGCCTTATAGGGTATATAATAACTTATTTACAATTGTACATCATTGTATGTTTTTAATTATATTTGTTGGAATTCTCTATCAAGGGTATGAATAAAACCCCATTATTAACAGCATAACTCGACTTAATTTATTTCTAACAGATAGTTAAATATTTTGTTCAGGAAAACTTAAAACAACCTTCAGTTGTGGTTAAATATTTTGGAATAGCATTGCCAGAAAGGTAATAAACAATTATTTTAAATTTTTTTAAATCATTAATTGATTCTATTCATGGGTTTTACACGGGATTTTCCCAAAATAAATCCGTGTGGCGCCCACTATCAAACAAGGCAACTTAACCTTGCAGCTAAAGTGAGTTGGTTTTTTGTAAACTGTCTTGGCAGCTTATTGAACTTCTAGAAAACACGACCAGGTATGTGAAAGTATATTATATTTATTCTATTGTCCAGACATTACTAGACGTAACCTACTTAGACTATTATCGACCTGGAGAAGAAGTTTCACAGCTAGTATCAACAAGACGATCAGCATCATCAAGCGACCAACTATTATACTTTACTTTTGAAATTAAGCAAAGCTAGTATTTAAATAATATTAACACAACGATTTTTATTTTATTTAAGGGAATTCTTTTCTGACAATTATAGTTATACAATTGTAAACACACTTTGAGTAACCTCGAATGTTACATTTTAAATCGCTTTACAAAATTAGTAACCTTCAATTAGAAACAACTACAAACATTAATACATTTCAAAATAATATTTCAAACATAAACATAAATTTATTTAACAGTCACATCACATTTGATTTATTACAATATGCATATTCAAACATCCCTACACTCTGTATTCAGCCATAACTTATTTGAGACATGTATTTATATCTACACCAATTCCAAAATACATTCGAGCAATACAACTTTATTTACAATTATGGTTAAGCAATTATTATATTACTAGTATTCATTTGTAATAACTTATTAATAATGTTTTTGGAATATTAGAATTATATCGGTTTATTTACACACAACAATATGTGAGATTAGTATATATTTTAATGCAACACACACACACACACACACACACACACACACACACACACACACACACACACACACACACGCGCGCGCGCGCACGCACGCACGCACACACGCACAATTAATTGGCCTGTTTGTGTTATTATTTCTGTACTGTCCTTACATAGATTCTGGATAGCAGTAAATATTGTCGAAATGTCAACACAAATGATGTAAAAATTGTGCCTACTTATTGACCGATCCTCGACCGCTTTCTCCTTGCTAAAGCTTTCAACAATTACTGTTTATTACCACTAGAAGCGACAACCATTAATTTTGAGACATTGTTGCTTAACTGTAAAATGACAACATCTTAAAACCGAATGTGTTCTCCTGTCTACGATTTTGTTTGTTTTTTTTTGCTGTTTATAGCTGATTAGATTTGCACCACGTTCTTGTACAATACTTTTAGAAAGTTGTCGGGAAATTTTGGTATATAATTGAATAATTTGTTTTTGTTAGTTCTGATTGAAAATTATTCCAAAAGTAGTATCATCTAACTAGTTTTGTTGGTTATATTTTATGTACTTACTGTGAAGTGATTACATTGCCTTCTTAATAGTGTTTTTACTGTGTTTGTTTTAATATTTTAAAGTAACTATGTTTACTGTGTTTACACAAAGTATAAAAATTGTAAAAAAATCTAAAACCCAAACACATTAAGCATAACCAGAAGTGATTGCAGCTACTTTCTGGTTATGTTTTGCATGTTTATTATTTTGTTTGTTTACAGTACTTTTGTAAGTGTTTTTACTGTGCTTGTTTTAATAGTTTTAAGTAAATATATCCAAAAACTATTTAAACAAAGCATGTAAAGTGTGAAAAAAGAAAATGTGTAAGTCACAAACATGTACGTCATGAGTTACTGGAACTGTGTTTTCAGTTGTGTACAGTTATAATAAAAACTTGCAATTTTAAAAAAATTACAATAATTTTTTGCAGTTTTTGTTTTGATCTAAAAGACTACATTTTGAAAAATGTTTTGTATGCTACATAATGAAAAACATTTATTTCAACCATTATTTCCTAATAATACTTATAATATTTTATTCATCAACAAAAAAAATGCCACATAAATAAGTCAGAAAGTTTCACAACACTCAGCAGGTCCGTATTTAATTACTATTATCTTTAATTTGATATATAATGTAACATATCCCGTCAAAAGTAAAAATGTCACAACCTTTTTACTTTAAGCATGCATAATGGTGAAATGTCCCTCCTGCTACAGAAATTATAGTTACTGCTTAGAGGGTTAAAAAGATTATGTTAACAAATTTACTTATACAAACAAATAGTGTTAACTGAAACGTATAAGTGATTGCCAAAAATACTATTTTAGTTAGAGACTTTGTAGTAATTTCAGTTGCAAAGCAATTTAAGTTGCATTAGGACCTGTAGTTCTTTTGAACGATGAAAATGTTCAAATTTGTCTAGATCTACTTTGTTTTTTCAGGAGCTGTATTTTCATCAGCAATTTATTTCTTCAATTGTTTAAAATGGTTTGAGAGTATAGAAGGAACGATACAAAAATCTTTTGTCACTTCAGTTTTCTGATTATCTGAATCTACATTTGTAAAATTTTTATCATTTTTTCCAAAGTAAACTTGCATTCTTGTTAATGACTTTGTCAAATTTATGCTCTAGTGAAGAAAGAAACAACTGAATCAGAAAATAAACAACAACAATAAAACATGAAATATATTTCAGTGAAAACTACTGTTAATTTCTGCTGTTATGTAGTATATTCTAAACTGACTTTAAGTAAGTACACATGAAATATATTAAATAAAGAAGCACAATACCTACACTACTTTATACTGTATTAAATATAATATGGAAATTCCTTTGATACAAATGTATGGGAATTCTTCTGGGAATTGTATGTGTGTACAAGTGTATGTATACAGATGATGTTTTAGCTGTTACTCGAGTTCCTTTGATAAGACTAAGACCACTTGCAGTAAATCTGCTCTACATATTCATTCAATTCACCTGGTGGTTAACTTCAGCAGTCTTTAGGTACGATTAATGAAGTATTTTAATATACTTACTGGAGGATGTATATTTGGAAACTATAATATACAGTGTTGCAATTCAGGAATTTGTACACGATCCATCTTCATGAAAAGGAAATTCTAATTCTACAGCTTTTATTACTTACTAGTGGTATATTCATTATAAGAAAAAATTAATTTAATTTTATATATGACTTTATCCCTTTGGGGACCGGCATTAATTACACTGATACTTGGGAAAAGATCCACTCAGGTTTTACCATTTTTGTAGTGGTTGTGATTTTTCTTCATACTTTTCCTCATGTAATACCACACACTTGGGTATAAATGTGTGTGTGCGTTACAGAATATTGTATAATATATTAACTACTTACTATATAAAAATATTAATAAATAATTAAAATGATAAATCTGGGTTTTTTTTATTGGACAATAAAATTGTGTTTAACTTATTCATCTTTAAAAAAAAATCTGGCACCCCAAACTGCCATCGTTAATTCACTTATATATTGGTCTAACTGTGCAAAAATGAATACTCTGTAACAGAAGCAAAGATAATAACAAAAATTTATGTACTACGTCGCAAAAAATATTACCACTAATTCTATGAGTTTTGTAGGTATATATAAACTTCATCAAAGCTAGAAATGGAACTGACATAATCACTTATTTTTTAAATGTAAATAAGTATTAGACTTTTGTAAAGTACATTTTATTTTTGTAAGTTATAAGGTGTATACACAATATTTGTAATTAAAAAAAAATATTGATGAACTCTCTAATTATTCCATATGCCTGAATCATCCATTAGAATAACTTACATAACATCACCAAGTTTCAAACTTAATGTTTTCACTAAGCTCCATTAAAATGCACTAATATAATTACTATTAGTTACTTTATTATTGATTACTATTATAATACATTAAACATCCCAAACTATAACTTCAAATGTTGACACTCATGTAATAACAATTTTTAACGTAATTATTGGAAATATAGGCACAATTATTTTAATACAAAAACTTGCTAAAACTACACTAAATAAACACCTAAATACGTTTATTCACTAATAGCACTTATAAAATAAAAATTACAATGATAAAAACAAATAAAAATTACAATGATAAAAACAATGTAAAAATAACCATGCCAAACAGCGATCTTAAAACATCAACACGGAATACTGCCATTTAAATATCATGTCAATGCTAAAAAAAGAACAAGAAAATACTGACATTTGATGGTTGATTTGTAAACTACAAATGTGTGTTTTACATCTGACATGGTGGCAGCTATTAATCTATTCCTGTAAAAACAGCGGCAATTTTAAATGACATCCAATATATCAGACACTGGTCCTTTACTGCAAAACCAAGATGTCCATATTGGATGTTGGTCCTCAAAGGGTTAAAAAAAATTAATACATTACTTTATATAGCTGGCCAACCAAAGTTTAAAAACATTCAGTAACTGAACAATCTGTAGTGTTTGTTAGAATAGAATCTAACCTCTATTTTATTAATTTCTAAAACATTATAGGTGTGCCTATAAAATGGTCAACCATTTTAACAGGTCACACAGCCTTGATGTACTATTGCAACCAGTAAGAAAGGGTACTTACCGTGCATATGTGAATATACTCCTGTATACCTACATAGCTGGAAGTAAGATGTTAAGTTTGCATCCTGCATGACTGTTGTATTCAAAACACCAAGTTTTGCTTTAAACTTGGGACATTCATCCACACCTTCTCAGATGGTTAAGAAAGTTTTGAAAGATGACTTGACTGAATAAATTAGATATCGAATGTAACACCGATACTTACAAAATTACCAGAAATCCACTTAAAGCAGGCCATAAGCCTTCCGCAAACATAACACCCATTTACAAACTCCAATGAATGAAAACTAGAAGTGACAGTGTAAGAATTAGATCTGAGAATTTCATTGAACTGTAAGAGTAAACACCTACAGCTGTGAATTAAATAAAACATATTCTCTGGTGGGTGAGGGAAGATTAACAAGAAAACAAACACAGTTGTAGGCAAACAGTGCAGGTAGCTTCATCATATTAATAGGCCTGCTTCCGGATCTTATTTATTATTGAATACCCTGACACTTATACAGAAATCTATCACTGTTTTCTATAACAACAATTTTGTAAACTTTTTGCAGGGTTTTTGTGAGCCCCCCCCCCCCACTAAAAGCTTTGATTTGGCCTCCTGTATTGTAAATATATAAAACAATAATATACCTTACAATTGGTAGCTAAATAAATGAATAACTAACTCATAAATAGTTGACCTAGTGGATACACAAACTGATCACCTGAAGAATGGTCGTAGTTTTATGAGGTGAATAACCATTATGAGAATTACCATCACAATTTCATATTAATAGGGGATTAAATGCTTGTTTTCTTGCAACCTCTTAATGTCCCATCTGTTGGCACATACTCTTATAGGTATCAGCAATCATGTGCACAATGTATTTCCTACAAAATGCTACAATTGTGGTTTGTTTATACTTGCAAACTTCACAAAGTTTTGTGAATTTGACCTTAAGACTCCTTCATTAATATGGTCAATCTGCATTAAATCCTTAACACAGATGGCAATTTCACAAGCGTTAACTTACTTTGATCTTTAACTAACAAAACTTCTGATGCTAATAAGTATGTGGAACTGTAGTGATCATATTAAACATTTCTTTTAAGGTCTCTTCTATAACATTCTTCTTAACATTACAGTCTGAAACTAAATCAATCTCTGTCCACTCTTCTCTGACAACAAAATGAGATACTACAGCCTAAGTACAGAAAGCAGTACTATGCTGTTACATATTTTCTTAACTGTTTTCAGTAACTGTCTGGTTGACTGCAGGCAAAAGTCTTCACAATACTGCACTACCTCAACAGTATGACAACAGAGTATTTTTAATTTTAGCTAACTATATGCATACTGCAAATACACACTGGTTGAAGGCCTTGAGTAATTCGATGACTACAAATAAATACTGTCCACAACAAAATCTTGTTCAACACACTCATAATGCCAATAATGGGGTACTTAAAAACTTGGTTCGTCAATATAAAATATACAGTATCAAAAGTGTAACATTAATAAATATTGGTATGGAGAACCATACATGACTTCCATATTCTAAGATTTATATTTAAATCTTAATATCGCCTGCCAAGCGCGATATATTTTCTCTTATACATGATTTACATTAAAATGAAAAAATTATAATTTTATTGCCTGGCAACAAAATTATTTTATTTTCAACAATTTTCAAAACGTTTAAATAAATTTTCAAGTACTTTACTCTTGTTAAAACGTAAAAGGTTGCAGGTAAACTACCCCTTCCCCTTAACCGATCTTCACCAAAATCGAAAGTCCTTGAGACCTCTACAATTCAGGGACGTATGCAAAAAATTATTTGATTCTGTTGAATTTGCGGCTGTTATCATTTGCCATAGAAAATACGCTTGATAAAAAAACGTTGCAGGTAAACTACCCCTTCCCCTTAACCGATCTTCACCAAAAACAATAGGTCTTGAGTACTCTACAAATCAGGGCTGTATGCAAATAATCTTTTGATTCTGTTTGAATTTGCGGCTGTTATCGTTTGCCATAGAAAATACCCTTGTTAAAAAAACGTTGCAGGTAAACTACCCCTTTCCCTCAACCGATCTTCACCAAAAACAATAGGCCTTGAGAACTCTACAATTTAGGGCTGTATGCAAATAATCGTTTGATTCTGTTTGAATTTGCGGCTGTTATCGTTTGCCATAGGAAATACCCTTGTTAAAACATAAAACGTTACAGGTAAACTACACCTTTCCCTTAACCGATCTTCACCAAAAACAATAGGTCTTGAGAACTCTACAATTCAGGGCTGTATGCGAAACATTATTTGATTCTGTTTGAATTTGCGGCTGTTATCGTTTGCCAAAAAAAAAAATTTCCCTTGATAAAAAAAAACCGTTGCAGGTAAACTACCCCTTTCCCTCAACCGATCTTCACCAAAAACAATAGGTCGTGAGTACTCTACAAATCAGGGCTGTATGCAAAAAATTATTTGATTCTGTTTGAATTTGCGGCAGTTATCGTTTGCCATAGAACAAAATCTACAGACACACAGACACACACACACAGACAGACACACACACAGACACTTTTCGGAAAACGACTTTTTTTCATGTTTTGAGCGTAGTAGAATCAGAATCTGCAATAATCTCGAACACGATTTTTTTTGCCATCACCATACTTCCATTCCTTAAGGAATATGGAAGTAAAAATCATAAAAGAGGTAACTCCATTTTCATGGATGCCTTAGTTTACATATGGCTCTTAGCAAACAAGAGCCTGTAAATTGATGAGTCACCTCTGCCTCATTTCCTTTACACATTTAATTTTCAATTCATGTTATTTTATTTTTGTTTTATCAAACCACAATTCTTCTATTGTCATGCGACCTAAAATGAAAGGTCAATCATTGTTAAGTATAAGATTCTTCCGAACTGTCGCTAATTCTGATTCCTTATCTTCTTGTTTTTAGTAATCATAACAATCATATGAACATTAATATTATTAATAAGTTGCATAAGGAAAAACGTTTGTAACAAAGACAGTATTTTGGATTCAACATCATTTGTGACATGTTCTTACAAATTTCTAAATGTAGACTTTATTTTATAGTTTTTACATTACTTGTGAATTAGTGTTTACACGAGTTAAATTTACTATTAAAACATATTCACAATATTAATTCTGGACAACTACATAAAATCTACAATAATTTGATCTTTATATAATTCTTTCTGTCTAGTGACAAATGTTCTTGCACTACACATATACTACAGAATCACAAACACATATTATTTACCTGCAACAGGCATAGGCTATAGTTAGGCATGTTACAGTAGACTGTGTACTTTGCAAATTTGTACAAACATGGAATGTGCATGCACACTAGAATTATGTAAAAATAAATAATAACCTCTTCCTCTGCGGAAATTCTGTCTGGCAAGAGCTGCTGATCGCTGACTGCCTATACGATTTCTTATTTGACCTCTAAAACGTCCTGTACTACCATTACTAATAGTACGTGAATTTAAAGACTGGGTACTTTGAGTACGAATTAAATTGCTGGAACTCTGTGTTCGTGTCAGGTTGCTATTGCTATGGGTCCGACCTGAAAAAACTTAAATAATCAGCATACAAAAATCATAGATACTTTAATCTTAATCAAAATAATTTCGTATGTAACTGGTAGAAACAGTTTCATGATTAATTAGATCCTTTCATTTTTCACACAGAATCAATACTTTTAAAAGTAAATAATACATTACATGACAACAAAGACACATCTAACAGAGTGCGTCAATCTACTCATGTTACAAACAAAAAATTTACTTTTACTGTCTAGTTATTAGACTAATACTGTATGATTCTAGTTGCTGAGAAGGTACCTGTGGATCCTTATATCTACTCAGTAAATCATCTGTAAATGTTCCTACATGTGTATCTGAAAGTAGATGGAGTAGTAAGATAGACAACATTTTTGGTTTTCTGTATATACATTTGTGTGTGTGGCCACCCTGCTTCATATTTTAATAATCAAATAATCAGTTGTACTCAAGTATTGGGTTAGTGACATAGTTCATCCAAACTGGTAGGCAGTCTTACTGTGCAATTAGACTTACTACCTTATGAAATGTAATGCTAAGGAAATCATGTACAGTGAGAATCATAGAGTGTATTCTGCAATTTTTTAACATTCTATGTCATAAGATTTAGAAGGTTATATGAAACGTTATGTTAAGAGCAAATCAAAATGTTCTAACATGATGGAAGTATTGTAGAAGACTTTGGTCTTTTGAAGGCTAAACATGAGTTGATGACTGGTGATAGTCAGATGAAGATTTTGGGTTTGCATTCCATGAATTTTCATTACTAAGGGCAATTATAAATAAAGTTTCTTCATGCATTTTATCCCACTTGTGTGAAGCTATTCACACAAATTGGCCAGCTTTACAATCAGATAATTTATCAAAATTGTATCCTGGTAGTAATGCACCACAGCACGTCATTTCTTGGTCAAGAATTTTAGGGGAAAAAAAAGCAACTGGTGTATTTGCCAGAAATATTCGAATGTGATCTTTCCTCTTCCCAATAATAAAATATCGGTATGGAGAACCATACATGACTTCCATATTCTAAGATTTATATTTAAAATCATTTTCAGCCAAACAGCCAGGCTGTGTCTTACCTTCCTTTTTATTGCTGTATTAAATGAAAAATATTATATTACATAAAAATGAAAAAATTATAATTTTATTGCCTGGCAACAAAATTATTTTATTTTTAACAATTACCATTGTTTCAAAAAGTTTAAATAAATTTTCAAGTACTTTACTCTTGTTAAAACGTAAAAGGTTGCAGGTAAACTACCCCTTCCCCTTAACCGATCTTCACCAAAATCAACAGATCTTGAGAACTCTACAATTCAGGGCTGTATGCGAAACATTATTTGATTCTGTTTGAATTTGCGGCTGTTATCGTTTGCCAAACAAACAAAATTACCCTTGCTAAAAAAAAACCGTTGCAGGTAAACTACCCCTTTCCCTCAACCGATCTTCACCAAAAACAATAGGTCGCGAGTACTCTGCAAATCAGGACTGCATGCAAAAAATTATTTGATTCTGTTTGAATTTGCGGCAGTTATCGTTTGCCATAGAAAAAAAATCTACAGACAGACAGACAGACAGACAGACAGACAGACACACACACAGACACTTTTCGGAAAACGACTTTTTTTCATGTTTTGAGTGTAGTAGAATCAGAATCTGCAATAATCTCGAACACGATTTTTTTTGCCATCACCATACTTCCATTCCTTAAGGAATATGGAAGTAAAATGAATGTTTCGTGACTGTCGAAGACATAAAAGAAACATTTCTGAACAAGATTAAGACTCTACCAAAATGTGGTAATGTTTGGGGGGGGGGGAATTAATTTTACGTTATGTGAAAGTTTCATACAACTTCTGCCTTACAATCCACACTCTGATAAAATTTCATACAACAAGCAGGTGTTCAAGTGTGATACGGACACATGTACACACACAGAAGAATAATTATTATGATAGTACAGTGGAACCCCGCTAGTCCAAACTAATTGGGACAAAGTCCTGTTCGGATTGGCGTAAATTCAGATTAACTGGGTTATAGGTTATACAGTACTGTATATTATAAATATAAATTGTATAACGTGTATAAACAGTACCACATTCGTGCCTACAATCAAAGTACTGTACAATCAAATGTCCATTTTTGGGTAAAACAAATCGGCCATTTTCTTTTCAGCCTAGTCTGGAAGTATACACCGACGTGAGTGGATGTGTGTTAGATTTGTGTGATCTATGTTTATTTGTTGTTTGTGGTTTATACTGTAGCAAGACATTTTTTTTAAGTCTGTACATTAATTTTACGTGTTGCATTTATAAATGAATAAGATGGTGGGAAAGCGAAAACATAATTCGTGTACTTTGAAAGACAAACTTGATGTGTTAAAGCGGCTAGATAAGGGAAAGAGTAGTACAAAATTAGCAGCTGAATTCGGTGTTAGTAAGGCAACAATAAGTGATTGGAAAAAAAATCGCACTCAGATTGAGCAGTTTTGTGTTACGGCAACACAGAAGGTTTTCGAGGAACGCCATACATCAAAGGTGTCAGACTTTAACAAAGTCGTCGAAGCCCTATTTACGTGGTTTTCTCAAGAAAGACTGAGAGGTGTTCCCCTTAGTGGTCCCTGAATCCAGGAAAAGGCAGTTTATCTTAATAAACTTATGAATGGTGACCCAGAATCTGTCGCCAGCAATGGTTGGCTGGACAGGTGAAAGAGGAGGCACGGTGTACAAATGTTATCCATAACTGAGGAATCTTTGTCAGCAGATCATTATCTGGCAAAAGAATATGTATCTAAATTTGCAGACATAATTGCATCAGAAAATTATTCACCTCAAGAAGTATATAACTGCGACGAGACAGGATTAAATTTTAAGGCATTGCCTAAAAAGAGCTTTGCTGCTAAACAAGAATTTGGTGCTCCTGGCTTTAAAATGTCCAAAGAACGACTCACTGTCTTCGCTTGCAGTAATGCAGCTAGGACTAATAAGTTGTCTCTCATGGTTATAGGCAAATCTAAAAAACTGAGGGCATTCAAAAACATCAACTCAACTCACTTCCTGTACACTACAAGAGCCAAAGAAAAGCATGGATGACCAGCAAATTATTCAAGGAGTGGTTTGTGCCCACTGTTAAAAAGTTCAGTAAAGAAAACGACCTACAACCCAGTGCTTTACTTGTCTTATGCTACAGCACACCCTCCAGAAGAAGAACTTATCAATGGAGATATCAAAGCAATTTCTTTACCTCCAAACATCACTCCATTACTGCAGCCAATGGATCAACAGGTTCTTCAGAACATGAAGTGTGTATACAAAAATTGCTTCTAAGGTTTCGAATTGAAAATGAGGACCCTACACAAACAATTCTTCAAGTCCTCAACAAAGTCACCATAAAAGACGTAATATACTGGATAGCCAAAGGATGGGAAAATGTCAAGCAACAATTCATCAGTGGTCTAAGTTATGGCCAGACCTTACCTACAGTGACAGCCCTGAACAAGCCGATAAGAGAAGTGAAGTCTTGCTGCCCGTACAACAAATCCCAGGCTGTGAAGAAGCAGACGACACAGACGTCAACGAATGGCTGGCAGCTGACATCAAAGACCATCAAGTTTTTACTGATGAAGAAATTGTGTCTTTGATACAACAAACACGTGATGACGATTCCGATGAAAATGAAGAAGCAGATGATCCTGTGCCACAGATCTCACACACCAAAGCAGAGAGAGTTTTTGAACTATCGTTAGCCTATGTAGAGCAGCAAGCCAGTGTAGTGCTATAGCGGCAGACGTCTTATTTTTGAGGCGCTGGCAGAACATCGCGGCGTCTGCTGGATTTACAGCTTTGCGTAAGAGAAAATTGACTGATTTCGTGCAACACCTTAAGTAGTGTCTAGTTATATAGTATGTATTTATTGTAGTTTTTTGTGTTTTATATACTTTTACTGGCATGAAACTGTAAGTACCAATATGTTGTTCCATTCATTATACAGACGCTGATTTCTTGATATCGTAATTCAAAACTTTATTTTGCCATATATTGTAACGTACCAAAATAACGGTTACATAAAAAATGTATAATACGTCGAATGGAAGAGTAACATAAGCATATTTCATCAAGCATGGAAGAAGGAACAGAAGTATGAAAATCAAAAGAGTATCTACGAATAAATAATATTAAATCAACCCAACGAAGAAGAAAGAAGAGTCATAAGGATATATCATCGAGTATAAAGAAGAAAGAGAAAATACAATGAATCGATATAATACGTTAGCATCCAGGCCCAATAGATCAAAATAGTGAGGGGATATGCCGAAAGTGATTATCATCATAAGGAAGAGACATGTCAAATACAACCATCATAGTGAGAAAAGAAGACTAATTTGTCATAATAATGAGATAAATATAGGACAATGACTATCATAATAGTGAGTGAAAATTTGGAAGAATATAACTATATTAAGTGAACATGAATTATTACAAATAGTGAGTAACCAAGAAAAGCACAAAAAATGACAAACAATAAACATGAAGAAGAAACAGTTGAATAACAAGAAGAAGGAGAAGAAGAAGAAATGTACCATGAAGAATGAAGATTATGTATGACCAGAACAAGACATCAACATTCCCAAAATATGGAAAGCACCATAATCAATATAGTAACCAGAATAAGAATATTGATTATTGGACTATTGATAATAAAAAACCAAGTGTTGAACCTCAATAAGTGATCACAAACAATAACAGTCAATACTTTATATAAGTGCAACAACAAATAATGTAATAACACCAACCCCAAATAAACAGCACAGACAATATTAGTGAAGTGTTTATAACTGAGGGAAGTGAATAACAATTTATAAGTGAAAGAATCAACAATTAACAAGTGAAATACACAAACAATTAATGTACCAAGTTTAATCCAAGATTGTAAAACCACAAATATAATCAGCAAGACCACCAATTTAATGATACAGAAAAGTGAAATAATTGCTCAAAGAGATCAATAATAAAAGCTTTATAATCCTTGATATGAAATGTGCCAGAATGTCATAGTAACACAGGACAAAATATAGATAAATGTTAAAGCAAATAAGTAGTAAACAAACTAATTTGTTGAATAGAAACAAATCGATGTACCAAAGCCTAGATACAACCCACCAAAAAGTGTAACATAATTAGATAAAAAACCAAGTATTATTGTATAAACATATAGTGTAAAATGTGTACAAAATATGCAAAACATAGTAATGAACAATTGTAGTAAAATGCCATAATGACATGACAGTATTTAAGATGAATACTGAATAAAGTATGAAGCATATTGTTGTCAACCAAATGACACATAACCTCACATGAACTGGACCTACAACATAAAATCATACACAATAATTAGATAAAGTAATTATCAATAATTGTTTCAAACAGAGACCAAATAAGAATAAATGTACAAGACAATGAATACCATATGAACTGAAGGACACAACTAAATGAGTCAGATTAACTATAATAACAATAAACCAATTAGACAGAACCCCATGTGACAATAGAGTTAATCAAAAAACATTAACAAAACTTGTAAAGAGAGAGTAAGAAAATTTACCAATAGTTAGAGGAATGTTCAATACTACTATGAGAATACCTCACAATTATTATACAAGTAATTTAATGACTGGAATTTAATAAACTAACTAACTGCAATCATAGGACTAGGTGTAAACAACCATCATACAGTAACTTAAAGAGATTTCAGCTAACAAAAAGTTAGTGAATCCACTAAACTAACCATGTACAACATTTGTACACAATTTGATTATCAACAATGCATCTAATATGTGGTAACATAACTAAATAAGAGTGACAGAATGGCGAGATAAGAGCATAAGGTATTTTAAACAATACTATATATGTAAACAAAATAACATTTGCCAAAATGAAGTATTAGCAAATGCATGTAAGTGTATCTAATAATGTTATAGTACCAAAAATATGTAGTAGAATAAGGGATAATAGTGATGTAAGCAAATATAAACAATTGGACATAGATGGCTTGTACGCCATTAGTACATTTTGTTCAAATTACAAATATATTAATATTATGTATTAGAATAGATGAGAAATGGACTCCAAACGTTTAATCATAAGTATTAAGTACTAGGTATAATTACACCAAAATATAGTGGAAAGGACTTATTTTTATTAAGAACCACTATATGAATTTTGAAGAAAGTGAAGTGAGTTATTAATGGACGGAGTTATTACTTGTTTGGACTTAAATTAAAGACACAAGTGTCCACAATATAATGCCACTATCCAAATGACAATCTGACTAATAATAAGAAACTTATAAACATTATAAGATTTTCGGTCATTTTCGAATGGAAATGAACACGTCATAGATAATCTCAAACCCAAAGCAGTGACGCTAAAAAATTAAAATTTTAATTTAACTAAGGCTTTTGGGGTAGAGAGTATGGCATTCTAAACCAATAGAATGACCCGATTTCACCAGACGAAACCAGAAGCTTTGGTGAGATGAACTACTTGTCTTCCAGCCACCGATGCGAGCGGAGCCTGCAACAGTCATCCAAAAATATTTTTAAAATGTGCGCGTATCTAAGTAATATACCCATAACTAACCTCAACTGAACACCCATTTTATCGTGTGACAGTGTTGTGAGTGAAACAGTGAACCAATAAAGACATGACCAGTGTATAATAAAGGTCATGTTATGTGAAGGAAACAGGGAGTATTATACATTAACAATTTTAAAATATAATGACAAAATAATATTCGTTAGTTAACAAAAATTATTGTCGACTTAAGTAAACACACTTGCGTGTTTAACTAGTAACGATGAATTATTACCAGATTAAAATGAATAAAAGTTCTCGTCTAATTTAATGGCAACATTTAATTAAAATATGTTATATTCATGTTCAAAGAATAATAATAGAAGCGGAATTAATATTTTATACCGCAAAACCATTACTCGTAAATATAGTCGCTTGTTTGACTATGATTTTAACAGTACTTGAAAAACAATAACTTAAGATGCGAGAACTATCATTACTGTTAATTTTACATCTTGTCATGAATAAATAATGTGTTTGTAAAGATAGTATTAAGATTTTTTATGATATTAACTATTCTATTTTGTAACTTACTCTCATCTAGGTAAACTAACCTATAACCAAAACGCATTTGTTTGCCACAGAGAGTCACTTCTGTCATAAATAATTCTTATAAACAGACTCAATAATAAGAGTTCTTTCATTTTTTTATCAATTCCAGTTCATAATAATAATAATAAGTAAACCAGTAACATTGTTTTAATAGTGCAATGTTGATAGCACGTGTTTACAGCTTTTAGCATCAGAAAACAACAAACCGACCGTACGATAGTACAATAGTTTGACTATCGTATTGAGGTTAATAATTTTTAAATTTTGTATTTTTAATTATAATAAATAAGTAAATATTGTTGTTTAGTAAAACATCTTTGTATCTTGCATCATGTATATTCAAAGGATCCATGAAAATTGGTAATACTAATAACCAAAGTAGACATAACCTAAATTGCCATATTATCGTACATTGTACCAGTTTTACCAGCCTTGAGCTGAAGAAGTTTCAGAAATTATTTAACTTTGTTGTTGTTTTTAAAAATTATTAGTAATTGTTTTAAAGGAATTTTTTACTGAATTTCACTAATGTTAATAAACACCTCAATTTGTTACCAGTGAATAGAGAGTATTTATTTCTATCAAATAGATATAAATAACTTACATTTCAGAAACAATTATTTCACAAGGTGGCGGCAATATTCAAGCGGTCAATATTTGAATATTCAATTCACAATTGAGTATCACTGTTATTTTGTTTAATGTGCATATGTCGATATCCAGACAAAATATTTGTGTGTTATTAATGTATTTCCAGTGAGATAGAACCGCCCATCAAGAAGATCGAAGACATTCACGGATGGTAAGTGGGGAGGTGAATACAGCAAAATATTAGTGATCGTAATCCTTTTTTAAACATAAACATTAATTTCAATTTACCCATCACTAATTCTATCAAATACTAAAAACAACACTAATCATCGAAGTTTGCATTACAACGTGAGGAGTCAGAAGAGACAACAACAACCCCTAAATCAAATTAATTTAAAAAAAAATTACACCCATCGATTAATTAGTTCTGTTACAATATTTAAAACAATCTAAAGAACTTAGTTTTAATAAAAATTTCACTAAAAATGCATTAGTGTGCTTTATCTAAGCTTTTTATGTACAAATTATATTGATATGTTCCAGTTATTTTGTCATATTTTTTATTTCTTTGTCTAATTTTTAAATCCTTTTTTCCAACCTACCGGTTCGGATTAAGCGGGTTTTCAGACTAGCGGGGTTCCACTGTAGTTAGAAAAGTAATACACATTATCATGAGGCATGCAGTGGGCCCACACATTTCTATTCAGTCAGTCTCAGCGATGTGTCTACTTAGTATGTGTCAGTTTCCATTGTCTTCCTAATCTTGTATTATTTATGTGTCTTTAAAATCTTAGTATACGGTGATGTGATGGATAAATTGTCAAAATGGCAATAGTGTCGCAAATCTTGGTGTATAAAAAAAGAACATTCTTGACGAACTGTCATGACAAACGATTTACTGCATCATGTCGATGAATTCACCAAACAGAATCAGCTGTCACACTTGATGAAATTTTTTTTATTTGTGCCACTGTCCATGATATTGTCACCATACATCACAACTACCAAAAAATTTGTGTGTGGTGGGTTCCACGCAATCTTAGTAATGAACACAAAAAACATGGGTTCTGTTTTTTTTATCACTACTCAAAAGTCCATTCCTTGTTGACTTTATTATGTACATGCAAGTTTTTTTTTATTATCCCTACTGCCCACATAGTGACTATCATGTACCCCACAAACACAGTCATTATACTGTATTTTCCAAACTAAACGGCACTTTTGGAGGAAAGCATTTTGAGAGTGATGAAGACTTACACAAAACAGTCACTGTTTATGAGGTTACTTGAAAAGCTCGCAGAGTGGCATCTACAGCTTAGCAGTAAATCTACCTGTCAATTTATGCATTGTTTACCAGCTGTTCAAACTTTATGTGTCATGTGTTTTGATAAACAGACAAAATTAAACATCATGTTGTGATTAAATTCTTTGATAAAAAAGTGTCAATGGAAATTCACAAGGAAATGGTAAATATGTAAGGAGATGCTGGCCCTTCAAAAACAATTATTTGTTAACACTCAGGGTGCCGATCACGTCAATTGACATGGTGATGAAACTTTCAAAGAGTGCCGATCACGTCATTTGCCATATCACAAAATGGGTGTAACATTTTAAATGACCCTTGAAATTTACAACCACAAAAAAAGACTTACTCAGATTGCCACCACGTCCTCTAGCTCCTCGAAATCCACCTCCTCTAGCACCTCGAAGAGGAGACCGACCAAGATTACTACCTCGTCCCCGTCCTCTGAAACTTCCTCTAGTGAGATTTAATCTGTCTTTTACATTACTAAATGGCCGACCTGGAACTTGTCCCAAACGTTGCCTCAAGCTTTTCTGTAAATACAAAATTCATACAAATATTAAAGAGATCATAATGGGAACCACTACTGTATTATCAAGGAGTATTAACCTTACGCTATTATATATGTAATGTCTGATGCTATATTTAAACATTTTATTTGCCTCCAGAAACGGTTAAGACTATAAAATAGGTTAATTACCTTCTGTCCACGTTTCTCAGAATCCTAATAACTGGATTACTCGAGTTTCGACACCAATGGTGTCATCATCAGATCCAATATGATTAAGGTTAAAACATTAATCGATGTATATTTGATGGATCTGATGATGACACCATAGGTGTCGAAACTCGAGTAATCCAGTAATTAGGATTCTGAGAAACGTTGACAGAAGGTAATTAACCTATTTTATAGGCTGATGCTATATACATCTGTTTTTACGATCTACATGAAGTTTTAAGTGAAAACGCTTGTCATACATATTACCCACCCAAGCACATACTACACATTATATAATCACAGCAGAAGCTAAATCTCTCTCTCTCTCTCTCTCTCTAAAAACAAGACCAATGACACTTTTTTAGACATTATGAAATTACTAAAATTTTTCTTTATTTCTCAGTATAGCATTATAAGATACATTATAAGTCCAAAATGTATCTGTATAACTGGAGATATTATTCAAGAGATTTACAATTTTATCAAATGCAGTTATATCAGAATACATTATTACCCTGACAACGATGTCTGTTACTAAATAAAAATACGAGTTTTATTGATGGAAATCACATATACTTGAATATAGGACAAAGACAAGCATCAAAGAGTAGATCAAACAAGTGAGCCTTAATGTAATATTAGAATATAAAGTTGGATATCTGAATTTTTTTATTTCCTGGGCATAAATTTAAATGCACAGTTATTAAGTATTCACAGGACAGGCTCTGTACTGTCACATGTTTATAAATTGTTAAATTGCATAAACATTCATTTACCAGTACACCCATTGATTGGTAATCATGCTGGCAATGTTGTATTCATTCCATGCATTAAACTGGATACAGACAATATTTCAATGAGTAGATAACCACTTATATTACATATATTCGGTTCTCTGTTCAGTATAAAAAGTTCGTTTTGAGTGGAACTTTCGTTGACCTGTTCGAAGTAAACTGTTTTTATTGTAACATTTGTTGAAGAGTTAGGAGTAAACTGTTCATTTTTACTGCTATGTTCATTGACTTACATTCGATTGTTGTACTGTCCTCATTCTGTTTAACGTAAAATTATATATGGGTGTGTCTGTGTGCTTGATGCTTTTTAGGTTATAGCTTAAATTAAGATGGCGTAAGGCAGATACTATAGTATTCTAGTTAGTGTAAGTAAAACTGTTTATTAACATGGCAAACAGATCACGAAACGATGTATGGAATTATTTTGACAAAGCAAATAATGATATGGCTGTTTGCACAGTTTGTAAACATAAAATTTCTTATAAACCTACAATTACAAATTTAAAAAAGCATTTAAAAAGGAAACACATTTCAATGTATTCAGATTTGTCTGACAATGCACAAGCAAGTACCTCTTCTCAAGATGTGGTTCCTTCTGGTTCTACAACATATTCAGGTACAACTTTTGGTAATATAATGCCTACCTATCATGTACAACCTCCACCTAAATGGCAAAGAACCTTGGGATCAATATGTAATGAAAAAAGTTCACCTGAACAAAAAAAAGGAAATCGATAAAGATTTATTAAATTTATTAATTTTAGATTTTCAGCCATTCCGCATAGTAGAGGTTGGAGGTTTAGAAGGTTGATGAAATGGATCCCTGATTATGAGCTGTCGAGCAGAAAAACAATCTCTTCAGGTATGATACCAGCAATGCATCATAAACAGGTATCACTGGTAAAACAACTAGTAAATACTGAAGCATCATCTGTTTGCATAACAACAGATATATGGACATCACGAAATTTTGAGTTTCATGGCCGTAACAACTCACTACATAAACAGGAATTATAAATTCAAAACTGTATTACAGCAATGTTAAAATTTTCCAGGAAACCACTCTGCTGTTATTTAGCAGAAGAGCTAAAAAAAATTATTAACGGAATGGAATCTGATCAATAAAGTTATCTTTTCCGTATCTGACAATTCTACTGCTATAGTGAAGGCTTTGGAAGATATTTTGCTGTGGCCATAAGTTAAACTTGATTGGTCAGGATGAGGTTGCCGTTGTTAAAATGGAAAAGACACTAAGTAATGTACAGAAATTAGTGGCTTATTACAGAAGTGTTATCGCTACTGGTTAACTTTTAAAATACCAGTCTTCACATGGTTCCTGTCATCTAAAACGTCTAAAATAGAATACACCTACTAGATGGAACTCATTGTTTTATATGCTAGAACGGTATATGGAATTAGAGGAAGCTATAAAGGCAACAATGGCATTGCTGGATAAGGATCTTCCTGTCATAAGTAGGGAAGAATGGCAAGCTTGTAAAGACGTTTGTGTGATATTAAAGCCATTTGAAGAAATAACTCTTGTAAGTGGGGGAAAAATATATGATGGGTAGTTTAACATTTTCGATGTTGAGTGCTTTGAAAAATAAAATACATAAAATACTAATATATTGTTACGATGGTCTATTTGATCGTCGTAGATACAGTGGAAACAAAATACAAGACACCAATTAAATCACTAATCACCAGCTTTAATTTTCACAGTTAAACAGTTCGTAATTAACAACACAGTCTCTTACAACAAATCAAATAAAAATTGTTCACACACAATAACAACGTCTATTAATATTACACAATGTCTATTAATGTCACGCAATTATTAACACAATACTACTTCACTTCGACACACTCAATCCACACTAGTGGAAATCGCTCACGTTACTGACAACCCAGATGCTATAGCTTTATATACGCTGCGCTGAGGTCCAGTACAGCTTTCCCTTCTTAACTGCACGCCGGCGGCTTATACCTCAAGCGTTCCTGGAACTCACTAGAATGACCTACTTGAATGATGCAACAGCTGCCACACTGGGGGGAATGGAGAATGTTCTGGGTTGTTCGCTAGGCTTCTCGTTACACTGCTCCCTCCTTAAGCCTGTTCGTCCCGAACTGGCAAATCGTCTCTAAAGTAATACTTGGCCAGGTGATCTAGGTAGACATCCTTGCGAAAGATAATTCTCCGGTTCTTCGAATTCAGTCTCGTGTGATCCGAACGTCAAGTTCCCAAAAATACGAGTCTTCCACTCAACCGCTAATTTTGCTGGAATCACTCCCGTTGCATCATGTACTGATGACCTAAACACCACTGGCTGATCCACTGTTTGGTTCTCGTCAACAACCCCTTGCGTAACTTCATCATCAGCAACTTTTCCCTTGGGCGCTTCTATTAATTCACAAACAAACGAGGGGTTTTCCTTGACACCCATAGTTAGCTTTCCAGTCACTTCTTTTGCCGTTTCACGTATTTGTACTTCCTCTGCTAGTTCTTCTTCTATTTCCACCTGGAATAGGAAAGATTCCTCTTGACCAGACCTGTTGACTTCATCTTCGGCCAATGCCACTTGCTTAATCGAATGGTTAGTTGACCCTGTCATTTTAGCCATGCAAAGCCTTATCTTCTCTTGGCCAACCTTCAGGACATTATCTCTCAAGTCCACAACGAATACGTAGGCATTCATAATGTCTATGCCAAGAATCACTTCATCAACAATGTCTGCAACAAGCATTTGGTGGCTAAACTCGAGAAGACCCAGGCATACACTTACGTCTATCTTTCCTAACACATTGATGGGGCTTCCAGTTACAGTCTGTATTGTACAAGAGCTAATATGAGGCCGTCGGTTGCTAATTAAGACAGGGCGCACAACAGACACTGTAGCGCCCGTGTCAACTGTAAATGATCTTCGTTTACCTTCCGCAAATCCATTAACGATCAGGTTTCCACTAATCTTATGTAGCGTGGAAACTGTGTGCTGTTCTGGGGCTTTACTTCTCCAATTGGTGCGATCGCTCTCCACTCTCGTTATTTTATTCTTCCAGCAGTCTACCTGTAGATGACCATGTTTCCCACAGTTGTAACACTTCGGTCTTCTGTCTTTATCCTTTGGTTCGAAAGATCGTTGTGGCGCTGCTGACTTCTTAAACTGTTGATCTTGAATAGTCCCTTTATTCCGTCCGCTATGACAATACTGTGGTATTGGATCCGTTTGGCTACAACGTGATGGCATACTTTGATTAATGTAGGTTGCCGACTTGGCAGCTTCAAAACGGAGAGCATGAACAAGAGCGTCTGATTTATTATCATGCCATGCCATTCTTAACCTTGTTGTAATTGACTATCTCTGATACCATCAATAAACATAATGAGAGAAATCAATTTCAGGAAGTCCTCCGATTGTTCAGGATAAGCCAATCTCGTCAGTCGGTCGACATTTGCTTCAAACTCCTGGAGGGTTTCCCCGGAACGCTGTCGCCTCGCTTTAAGTTGTTCACGGTACACTTTGCACAAATGCTTGTCACCATACCGTAATTCCAGAGCTTTTGTTAATTCGGCATAGATGTTCTGATTTTCAGGTGGCACTTTCTGTATATTAGTTCTGCGGCAGGCCTTTTTAAAGCAAGAATTAGTAAACAAAACTTCTTCCGTCCATTTATTTAAGTGAGCGGCAGCTTCAAATTGGCGAATCAAATGTTGGGGCCTTTGCGTAAACTGGCCCTACTAGAGTTAGATTTCTCAGATATTTTGAATCTTCTTCAGCATTTATTAATGGTCTTTCATTATCAACTATTTGTTTTACTAAATGTTCGACTTCCTTTTTAGTTTGTTTTATTAAATTTGTAATAGAATCTTCTAAACTTGAAACATTTGTTTTCACAGATTTTTCTATTTCAGATATTGTCAACTTGTTTGATCAGCTCACCTCGTAACAGGACAAATTTTGCAGTGGTATCCTCTTGTACAAATGTCTTAATGTCGTCTGCTTGACGACTAAATTCTTCTTTTTCCCGTCCCTCTGGTGTTTCATTTTCACGCTTACGTTTTGCTGCTTCTTCTCTTTCCTGTCTTCGTTCTTCTTTTTGTTGTTCCTGTTTATGCTGTAGCATTACTCGGAACACTTCTATCATCTGACTGGTATCCATTTTATTTTTATGAACTACCACTAACACCACTCTTCTACAAAGTGTCCTCTGTTTCCACTGTTAACCGTTCTATCCCAGTTCTGACACCACTGTTACGACGGTCTACTTGATCGTCGTAGATACAGTGGAAACAAAATACAAGACACTAATTAAATCACTAATCACCAGCTTTAATTTTCACAGTTAAACAGTTCGTAATTAACAACACAGTCTCTTACAACAAATCAAATAAAAATTGTTCACACGCAATAACAACGTCTAATAATGTCACACAGTTATTAGCACAATACTACTTCACTTCGACACACTCAATCCGCACTAGCGGAAATCGCTCACGTTACTGACTGACTACCCGGATGCTATGGCTTTATATATGCCGCACTGAGGTCCAGTACAGCTTTCCCTCCTTAACTGCACGCTGGCGGCTTATCTCAAGTGTTCCTGGAACTCACTAGAACGACCTACTTGAATGACGCAACAGCTGCCACACTGGACGGGGGGAATGGAGAATGTTCTGGGTTGTTAGCTAGGCTTCTCGGCTTCTCGTAACAATATACACCACAATCACACACAATAATAACAATTTAAAAAACCAAAAACTAATGGGAAGCCATAACAACAGCCAACCAACACACAGGTACTCCACAAGATTCAAAATTAGGAAGGCTCATGATGGGAACACTAAGTGTCCCGAAATATGTTCCAAATAAGGGAAAAATAACAGCTTGAGGTAAAGTAAATAAAAATTATAAATTATATTATATATATAAAAAAATAGACTGTAGCAAAAAGTGTTTGAATATATGTTGCAACGATACAAATTAAAACTGCATAGATAGGTTACATTGAAATTATTACAACAGAGTCTATATCTGGAGGTAGGAAAATTTTATTCATTAACACATTAAAAATACTATTGTCTTATGGGTTTATAATTAAAAATTGTTTAATAAAGAATTTCGTCTTTCAACAAATGAGTCTATTGGCTTGTTTTACATATAAGTTACTTGTACGTAGAATTCCAACTGTTTGCGTAGACACCAGGCGCTCCACTAGTTGCTCGTCGACCAACCGAAGATCACCCCGTTGAATAGACTATCTACGTCTTGGCTTACACACACACTGATATGAAACTGTTATTGTTTATAACTTTAATAATCTTAATCTCAGGGATCAAAACTGGGTAAAATAGATCGTGTATTAAGCTTACACAAATTCCGGCTTCTTGAAGTGTTCTTGCGTTAATAATCAAAATATCACGATAGATATTTTGCCGCTAACCTGGAAATTTCCACTCTACGCGAAAAAGCACTAGAAACTGATCTATTTAAATATTATTGGAGTTCTATAATGGCAATGGTTACAAAGAACTCGTACCGTGAACCAAATTACTAAGTCTTATGGAAATCGACTTGTCTTGTCACGAAAATCTCGTGACAGCGAGTACGTCTTTCTTTGGCAAGATTTCGGAACAAACTGAATGATGTGCACTCGACAGAGCACCGACTCAAATAATTCTTAGACCTTTTGATTGGAGGAAAATCTAGCAACGTCATAGATATTCATACTGATAGACCGAACTCAAGTTGAAACTCTGTCCAAATCTGCAAAGGCCTGTCTAGATTTAATCTACAAATTTTATTACTTTCTAGGAGATAACGAAAATAAAGGAAGACGATTTCACACACACAAAAAAATGTATAGTTGTGGAGAATTGAGTATATGGAAAATATAGCTTATAACAATGAGAATACCCTGCCCAAGTTTCAGAATGAAATGTTAATTTTAAATGAAGCACCCACGCACTTACACACAAATATTTCACATGACAAAAGAGTACACGCGCACCCACGCACTTACACAAATATTTCACATGACATAAAAGAGTACAAAATTATGAACATTTTGACAAAACATTCTTTTTTAAACATAGCGTGGTTCAAAACTTATGACTACTTTACAAAGAAAAGAACGAAATCAATTTAAAACATGTCTATGGCCGTCAGAAAATGTGTTATAGCATTAGTATCCATATTATATGAACTTCATATCCTGTGTTATGTTCCAATATATATAAAATTTAAACGTAAAATTCTTGTGTTTTAATTTGACATAAGCAAGTTTACAATACTATGGCATTTAATATTTGTTAACAATTTAAAAATATATTTAAAAAAAATATAACATATTGCAACAGTACAACCATTAATGGTACTGTGCATTGCAAAAATAAATGAAATAATTTAAACATTGTATTTGCCTCCAAAAGCGTTTTAAGACTATAAAACAGGTTAATTACCTACCGTCACGCTTTTTGAAATCCGAAAACAGGATTACTCGAGTTTCGACACCTTAAGTGTCATCTTCAGATCCTCGATGAATATAAGTTAAAAATACATTTGTTGATGTATGCACATACCGTCAGATAATAAAAACAACACAAACATAACAACAAAAATACTTAAATAATTTAACACATATTAAAACACGAGACAAAACAGAACAAAAACACGATACACGTGGCCGACGCGGACCTGCGCAGGAACACGTTATTCATCCGCGTCGGCCGCGTGTATCGTGTTTTCGTTCTGTTTTAATATGTGTTAAATTATTTACGTATTTTTGTTATGTTTTTGTTGTTTTTATTATCTGACGGGATGTGCGTACATCAACAAATGTATTTTTAACTTATATTCATCGAGGATCTGAAGATGACACTTAATGTGTCGAAACTCGAGTAATCCTGTTTTCGGATTTCAAAAAGCGTGACGGTAGGTAATTAACCTGTTTTATAGTAAATTAAATAAATAACAAAAATAAATAAATATGAATTAATAATGTTACAACACAAAAAACCACCCCAATACCAGGGAAAAAACAATAATGAATCAACTATATTAAACTAATGAAAATAAAATGACTATGACGAGACAAATGACTATGACCCAACCCAAGTGATTGACCCAATAAAAGAAAATAAAAGGAGAAATATTAAACTCAAATGATGATGAAAAAGGCACAAACAAATAATAAATGTAAATGATAAATATTAAAATCAAATAAAATAATCTCAATTAAAGTACACTAACCAGAGAAATAGATACTATATGTTATGAATAACCCTATGATGATAAGTGAAATCAGAACATGAAATTTGTTAACATAATAACTAATAATTGTGAATAAAACAATAAAAAACCCTGAAGTGAGAGATAGGTAGGAAGTGAAAGTGAGTAAGAGAAATCAATATTAGGGAGTAACCACTAGTAACACTAAAGTACCGTAAAAAAGTGCAAAGTGCCAGTGTAACCCAAAATATATAGAAAACACGACATATAGGTAAAGACACCAAAACCAGTGATAAACACTATAGTTTAAGGGTGATAAACACCAAACAATAAGAATAACCAGAATGTTATTATAATTATAAATGATAGTAGATTAGGAATACAGTGGTATTCAGGGTAAAAATCCCATAATGATTAAGAATGTTGTTGTTACAATGGTTAAGTAGTAAACAATATATATATATATATATATATATATATATATATATATATATATAGTAAAAGTTAAAAGAAAAATATACTAAATAATATAAGTGCGAAAAAATAAAACATCCTATGTTAATAAAAATGTTCAAAGGGATAATTAGCAAGATAAAATAAATGGTGTTATAATGTTATTCACCTAGTTATTTGTTCAATTAAGTTTATAAGAAGGAATATGGCTGAAAAAAGTAAACAGACCATAAACCTAATTTTTGTGTTATGTTTTATAAGTAATATTAAATGATAAGTTATAAAAAATGACAATATAGATAAGTAAGGAGATAAATTCTTACAAATATAATAATAATCTTCAGAGTAAAGACAGGAAAAGAAATTAGAGAATAACAGACAGGCCATGATTTTGTAAAGTAATAAGAACATACAATTATTATAAAACAGCCCAAATTCATTCAAAAGGTAAACAAGTAATAAGTGACACCAAGCAAAACATATGTAAAGGTAAAATAGTCTTTAATTTGTGTAAAATAAGAAGATATAGCCAATTACTACTTAGGCCTATAAAATGCCTAACTGTATAAATCCAAAATAAACAAATTGTAGAGAAATTAACTATTGTATTAGAAAATCCAGGGCAAGTAACTAGTTAAGTACAATTAGTGAATCATATTAAGATGTCAAAGTTAGATTAAAAACATAAAATAACAAAAGAAATGTAATAACATAATATTAACATTATTGTCAAAACTTTAATACATGAAGAAACCCAGCTTTGTGGGCTGTCAAAATGATCTTTGAAAGAAAATACAGGGTCCGTCACGGGAATCGCATGGTTTTCAAATAAGATGTACTTAGTCAGTTTGGCTTAAAAAATATTTTTATTTATGACAATACATAGTGTATGTTGGGAATTTCATTGTTCATTTATGTTTTGAAGATCACGTCGCTCAGATGTTGGCCATTTATGTTTATGCATGATTGTAGCCGGTCCTGTAAACTCCGAGTAGCGTTAATTAACATCTGACGTGGATACGAACGATTTCCTCCTGGATTGTCGTCTTCAGATCTTCAAGGCAGCGTGGCTTGTTAACATATACTCGGGACTTGAGATATCCCCACAAAAAGAAGTCACATAAGCTTAGATCGGGGGAGCGAGGAGGCCAGCGAAGATTGCCATATCTGGAGATAAGGTTGCCTGGAAACTGACCCCGTAAGACAGCCACTGAATGACGAGCTGTGTGTGCAGTTGCACCAGCCTGTTGAAACCATACTCTCCTCATTGCCCATCTGCGACGTCGAAGTTCTGGGAAGAAGAAGGTTTGGAGCATCGTAATGTAGCGCTCTGAATTAAGTCACAGTAATGTTGTTTTCCAAAAAAAAGTACGGGCCAATAATGCCCTTCTCCCCAACTGCACACCATACTGTTACTTTTGGGCTGTGAAGAGGGGACTCATGTACCATCTGAGGATTTTCATTACACCAATATCTACAGTTTTGTTTGTTAACGAACCCATTTAAATGAAAATGGGCTTCATCACTCATGAGAAAAATCATGTTTTCATTATTGACCATGGTTTCACAAAAGACACGACGCTGTTTATAATCACCTACACTAAGTTGCTGACATACCTGAATTTTGTATGGGTGATAATGAAGATCTTTTTGCAGAATCCTTCGCACTGTTGACTCGTTAATCCCTAAACTCACAGCACACTTGCGAACCGACCGTTTAGGGCTCTGTATCGCAGACGTCCTAACTCGCTCAATGTTTTCGGGCGTACGGGCTGTGTTGACAGGGCCAGGTGGTTTTTTTCTTCATTACGGAGCCAGTTGTGTTGAAGTTTTCAAACCATCTCAAAATGGTGTTGCGGTCTGGAACAGGTCGGCGGACCGGAATATTAAAATGGGTGCGAAAGTCATGTTGTGTCTGCGTCACTGACTCATTGTTTACGAAAAACTGCCGGAGAGCGAATGTACGATGCTCCACGTTCCACGACATGGCGGCAACTAAACTTCCCACTCTAACGAACAAATCAAGGCCAACCCACACTCACTGATGCTAACCGCTCGGCCGTACTACCCAATACAAAAACATGCGGTTCCCGTGACGGACCCTGTATAAACAGTTGAGATAATATCTAATACATAGATAAGAAGACAGAAGAATAATAGTAATCAGAAGATATCTATTCATTTTGAATTAAAATTCAAATATTATAACAATAGACATAAATATGATCAGGCAATGAGAGTACAGACAGTTGCCATAACAACGGAACGTTATTTATGATAATTCCGTTAAAAAGAATTAGTTCATTATTGCCGCTCAAGACATACACAAGCCAAACCATATTCGACTCAATTTTAATTTAAAATAGTCAAAAATCAATCAAAATTTAATAAAATTAAGATGCAAGAAGTCTGATGAAGACCGAATCAAACTAGGAGAGCCAATTAACCAGATTAATAACAATTGAAAATAATTAAAACTTCAAATTGATTGAAAAGGAAGCCAGACGTACTCCACATTATAAATGAAGGAAGATTGATCAGATGGACCAACTTAACTAAAAAACTGAATGACTTTATAATGATAAAATTTTATAGTGATTGATGTGATGACACTAATGTACTGTATATTAGATATTATTAAGTGTTGATATAGTTAATTGTAAGTATAAATATTTAGTTATATGGAGTGTAATGTTGAGACAAAGAAATGCCTCAGATAAAAATTTTCTATAATATGTAGCAGCGGCGACAGACTGTCGGCTATGGGACATATTTGTTAACTTTAGAAGTCATAAAGTAACGGAAACTCATTGTTTGCTAAAAACGACTTTAGTGTCATGTACAGTTAGTTTTGACAAATATTGGCCTTGAAAGTACAAAAGATGAACACTCATAAAAAACTTGTTTAGCGGGTGAAAGCAGCGTCGGTTGGAGTGAAATCAACACGTGCTAAATTCAGCACGTTTTCTATGTGAACAGCCAATCATTAAAAGCGTAACCAGTAAGCGCCAATTTTTTAAGACGCATGAGTGGGCAAATTCAAAGTTCCCGGTCCGGAACTAAGCTCTAAGCCTATCAGGGAATTTTGAGTAGAACTAGAGGAAAGCTAGAGAGGGCAACTATTATAAATATTAGTCCAACGCGCCCGATCGCGTTCTTTTTTTTTAAATTAGTTCTTTTACAAATCAGCTTTCTAACAAGTCAACTTTCTTACAGATGTTCTCTTTACAATCAGTTTTGTTGCTTAAAACATCTATCGTCTTAGAGTATCATTTAATAGTACGCGAAATGTAAAGACGCTTAATATAAACTTTGTTATTTAAATTAGTGATTTAAAGTAATATAGTGTAGGAGAAACAAAAGTGATGATTAAATTCACAGTTTAATAGTAATAGAAGGGTAGTTAATTCCATAACTATTCTTGAGAAGTATAATGGTAAGCAGAGTGTAATTAAAAAAATAATCTTCAATGCGAGTGATGACTTTAAATCAGTTCGAACATGAAGAAAGAAGAAGTTTATATTGATTAGTGATATTAAATCAACCAGTATACTTTTTCTTGTGCGCGGCAGTCCATGTGCGGAAATACAAGGAAATACGGGTAATACCTACGGTAGTGAAATGTGTTCAATGAAAAGCAGAGTATCTGTTAGTGAGTGTTAATTAACCACGTTGATAAAAGGATTCCTGATGTGGACAAACCGTGAGCAAGTACAATCTAACATTTTATATATATCTATATAATACATATTTACAATGTCGTAGATCGTCTATATACTTCCGAACTCCCGTCTCATTTCTTAAAGAACCTTACGAGTAAATGGATGCTATTTTGAGTTACTTTATGACTTAGAAAGGATTAGTATGTTAGTGTAATTCAAAGTTGAAAGTTCATTTGTAGTAGAATCAATTTGATTATGATTAATAATGATATGTACTTTACGTACTTATAGATAACTTAAACATGTGTAGATGCTAATGGTATTTATTGATACTGATGATTAATGAGAGGTGCAACAAATTAGGCATATCTGATTAATATAGATATATGCAATTGTTCCTATTTAAATAATAATTGATTTATATTTATGTATGTATTAACTTTACTCTATCAGATGACATTATTCGAATAATTTTGATTAGGAAACATATAGAGAAATTAAAAGATATATAATTCTGATTATGAAGTATTATTTTAGTAACGTATTGTATATTCGACAATATAGTTAAACGATAAATGTATTTGTCAATATTTGCATTTCAGAGATAATTAAAGATATGTGTTATTAGTATCCAAATTACTGTGTTTTCATTCAGAAAACCCCTGAGATCACATAATCTCTGGCGCCCATATGAAATTTAAATATATTCAACTTAAATATTTTTATATTTACGTAAACATAGTTATACAAAACAAATATTTTCCAGTAAACGCCAGAAAAACGAAACGACACCTTCGTTTACTTAACTTTTCACCCGAATTCAACAGAAATGTTAAGTATATCTGAAATACCCGAATTTATGAAATAAATTCTAATTAACTTATTCTCGCAACACAAATAACTCTCACCACGAACTGATAACTAAATTTCTTTCAAGGATTAATTGAAAATAACAACTAAACTTGTATGTAAACAGAAAATAACCTGTATACAAATTACGAATTCTTAACATACACTTTTTAACACTTCAAAAACGAATTGTAATTAACTGTAATAGTATATAAGTTTTTTGATGTAAGGTAGTGTACTTTATTATCATCTTATTAATATTTTTTCGTAACCAAAAGAACTCAAATTAAACGAACAGTAAGAAAATAAACACAAAACGACAGCCATGTCGATTGAATAACGTTTAAATCATATTAGCCAACCTGAGAGAAATTTGTCTATTTATTGCCGGAGCAACTTTGTGTAATAACAGTATAATAATTTTGTATTTAATTGAATAACTGATAGTTTCATGTTAATAAACTAGTACTGAGTAGTAATAACCGTCCTTTATTTCATTGTAAATTGCATTATAACGTTTGTGTACTTTAGCGACAAGCGAAATTGTCTGTCAGCGTTAGACGTCGGCGGCACAGCGAACTACTTGAGAGATTCATATGCCCGCCAATTGTGAGGGTAATTTGAATCAGTCAATACTGTCTGGAACGACCGCTCAATTTCATATTTTTTAATTGTTTTCATAAACAATTTGGTGCCACCCGGGAATGAAATATACTCATTAAAGGACAGGTAAGGTTTACACTTGCGAGATATCGTACTGGTAATTCGTGAGATCGCAACGGACATAGTCAGCGTAACAAAAAGTAAGTAAGTAAACATAAAGTAACGACTACAACGTGTGAGGCTAACACACATAAACACACACTTTTACAGAGTACGACAGAACTACTCGTTACAAATTGACGTCCACAACGTGTGGCTTTAAGAGAGGTGGACGTTACTCGTTACAAATTGGCGCCCAACGTGGGGCTTTAAGAGAGGCGGACGTTACTCGTTACAAATTGGCGCCCAACATGGGGCTAGAATTAAAGACTAGTGGCGGTTACGAGAAATAATGAAACACTCCATGATCACCAGGGGAAGACCAAAGAAGAGGACTGAAGACACCGACAAAGAAGACGAGGAAACAACACCGGTCAAAGAAATGGAAATGATCGAGGAATTGATTGAAGAGGATGCCCAAGGGGACCAACCAGAAAACCCAATTCAAGATAGTGAAAGGGAACAACAAGCAGGAGATACAATCGAAAATCCACAGACAAAGCTACACCAACCGAAGGGGTGAAGTTGGATAACATGATGAGGATGATGATGGAGCAATTCGGACAAATTAATGACAATTTTATTGGAAAAGTAGACCAAATGAAAGAAGAAACTAAAGAACAAAGAAAAGAAGACAGGGAATTTGTAAGACAAAATAATGAGAAATTAAACGAAAAATTCGATGAAAAAATAGACAAAATGGAGGAGAAAATAAGGGAAGATATTGAGACATTGAACAATAAAATCAAAGGCGATAATGAGACATTAAAGCAACAGATAAACAAGAAAATGGAGGAACACAGTGATACTTTATGGAAGAACCAAGAAACCCTACAGCAGCGATTAACGGAGGACATCCAAAAAAGTCACGAAGAACTGAAGGAAGAATTGAGGGGACAATTGAAGGAGGACCATGAGAAGAACAAAAAAGAGCTGAAGCAACAATTGGAACAACAGTTAGTGGGATACTGTGAAGATATTAAGAGGAATGTATCAGAAACTAATGAAAAAATAAAAACCAGTGAAACGGTAGCGAAGGCCCAGGAGGAAATACTAAGCAAAATCAAAGCAGTCGAGGATGAAGGAAAAAATAGAATCGATGAGCTTCAACTAATAACGACAATAGAATGCACAAGAAACAAACAAGAAGTGCTCAAAAAGCTGGAGAAGAAGCACAAGGAAATACAAACCGATGTAAGTGAAAGGGTGGAACGAGTATACAGCAACCTCAACCTAGTAGACGGGCAAACCAAGGAAAACAAAGAGAAGATCCAGGGACTCAACCAACGAGAAAGACAGATGCAGGAAGAGCTAGATGCACTGAGAGACAAACCCTGTAACAACACACATATCATAACCAGCGAGAACCGGGAGCTGATAAACTTCCGAAGCTACCGGCAAACCCAATGGAGTTCCTAAAAAGAGTCGAGGAGATGATAGAAAGGAATAGGGAAACTCGATGGACGACAGTGCGCAGCATGATTGATGAGATGTTCCGAGACACCCATGACAATTGGTGGACGGCAACAAGACCAGAAATAAACAACACAGAGGATTTTAAAACGCAGTTCCGCGACAAGTATTGGTCGGAGTCAACCCAGAACGTGGTAAGATGGAAGTACGAACCACAAGCAGGACACACCCTAACTTCGTACTTTCTGGGCAAGGTGTGCTTAGCTCGAAATTTGGAACCAAGAATACCGGAGGAATCATTGGTCATACAATTGGGGTACCATTATGAGGATGCTGTTCAAAAAGCCAGAAGACAAGGCCAAATCAAAACAATCCAAGGCATGGCAAGCTTATTAGAAGATCATGAGAATGATGGTCAATATGAAATACAACCGATGGAATGAGAACCAAAACCCACCGAACTATAATCTGTCAAATAACAACCCCCAAAATAACCCAAACCGTAATTTTAACAACAATCAATATATTGAAACCGCCCAAAACTACAATCAGGATAATCCACCATATAGCGGGAACAACCCGAATAACGGTCCCAACAACAACAATTACCAGGGAAATGGACCAAACCAACGTCCTAACGGCCACCCCAATAACAGTAATTACCACGGTAACAATTACGACCCGAATTACCAGTACAATAGGGGAAACAGGAATAACCGAACCAGTGATGATCGGCAACAGGTCAACTTTATAAATGGAAGAAGTCAGACAAACCAGAAGAGGTACTGCCCGAATACACAGGCAAACTCCAGTTATTATGCATCAACCTCAAGTAATGATCAATACCAAGGAAATAGGACCACTGAAGCGTCCGGAAATAATATGAGTATTTGACCAGAGCCAGTAAATGAACCATCGACGAACCAGTCAGATAATCGGGCCAACATCGAACCACAAAATTTAAACTAACAAGGTCTGTGAGAACCAAGGAACGCCCTTCACATGACCAATCACTTGGGTTACTAAGACAGGTGACGTGACGAAACCATCATAAAATTATAACAATTGTCTCAAATAATTATTTAAAAAACATAAGAGAAGAACTCCTGGAAGAAGAGGACAACCAGCTGCCAAGAATCAACAATGAAATAGTTCACATACAGGCCACAGTAAACGGAACGATAACCATCATCATGATAGACACAGAGTCAAACATCTCACTAATAAACCAGACTGAACTAGAACGGATCCAAGCTAACTGCAACTTACCAATACCCATGTTGCCAATTAATAACATAATCATAATAGGAGCAACGGGAAAACAAAACAAAACTGTCAGAAAGCAAGTCTCACTGGACTTAACCAGCCAGAACTTGACTATACCAATTGTTTTCCTGGTAGCGAGTGGACTACCATTCAATATCCTTATAGGGTGCGACGTGTTACGACAACACTCAGCCATAATAAACCTACAACAAGGGATAGTGTTACTAACATCAGAAGGAGGAATATGGTCAGCAAAAGTAGTAAACTGCAATCCTACACCGACAGCATTGAACCAAGACCCAGTCTTGAATGAAGAATTATTATTGTAAAAACCATGAACCATCCATGATTATAAATGATGAAGATGACAATAGTGAATTGTGGGAGAAGAAACTCGGGGAGATTAGAATATTTCAAGGAAATAGGCCAAACCAAGAAATAAGCAATAAACAAGTAAAAAATTTAATAAAAATATATCAAAAGTACCAACACGTTTTCTCCAACACTCCAGGCAAGGTCAAGGGATATCAGTGTAAAATCAATTTCCGGGAACCAGTGGACTTTCATAGAAAATCTTACCCTATTGCATACTCCCTTAAAAATGAAGTCAGGGCGGAGATTAATCGAATGATGGAGGAGGACATCATTGAGTATAGCCAATCTCCATACACAAGTCCTATTGTCGCTATACCCAAAAAGAGTGGTAAAGTCAGGATCTATTTAGACGCCTGGGAAATAAATAAAATGATCATTAATGACCGGACTTCGCCTGGGGAAATTGAAGAAATCTTGAACAAATTCTACGGAATAAAATACATCAGTACATGGGATACCATATGTGGGTACTGGCAGGTAGAGCTGCACCCACACAGTAGACAGTACATGGCTTTCATTTTTGATGGGAGGAATTATCGATTTAAGAGGTTACCTTTCGGCCTCATCAACTCCGCCGCAGTGTTTGTGAAGTGCATGGACCAAGTCCAAGGTCAAGAGGCTCTGCAATTCACAACTATATATGTGGACGACCTACTGATAACATCATCGGACTGGGACGAACACTGTGCCCGGATAGAACAAGTACTGAATAAACTCTCTGATAACAATGTAACTCTGAAGCTAGATAAATCCAAGTTTATAGCGGAAGAAGTAAAATTCCTGGGATTTAACCTAACAGAGCAGGGAATATCTCCATCCCAAGAAAAGGTAGAAGCCATCCAGAAATTCCCTACCCCAAAAAATAAGAAGTAGTTGCAATCCTTCCTGGGTATTTACAACCCTTCCTGGGTATTTGCAACTACTACTGCAAATTTCAGAATAACTACTCCCATTTGACTGCCAAATTTTCAAAACAACTCTCATCTAAGGACAAGTGGACCTGGGGAACCGAACAGGATGCTGTACTAACACTCATAAAACAAAATTTTTTAGAAACAGTGATGCTGCATCATCCCAACTTTGAGCAACCCTTCTATCTGAATTGCGATGCCAGTGACGTCAGTCTAGGCGCTGAACTGTAGCAAGAGGATAAAGAAGGACACCACCTGGTCATCAGCTTTGCCAGCAGAGTGTTAAATAGTTGTGAACATAACTACAACGTTACGGAAAAAGAGTTGTTAAGTATAGTGTTCGCGTGCGGTAAATTTAGAACATACATCCTAGGGTACCATATCACGGTCAGAAGCGACCATAAATCGATATCATTTCTTAAACAACGTAAATTAAGTCATGGTAGACTCACCCGTTGGATCCTCGCTCTGCAGGAGTACCACATCACATGGGAATACATTCCAGGTAGGAAGAATGTAGCGGCCGACGTATCATCCAGAACAAATGTTAACCATCTAACATTTGAAGCAGAAGAGAAGAAAATCACCAAAGAGAATTATATAGTGAAGGTTATAAGATATCATCCAGAATAAATGTTAACCATCAAACATTTGAAGGAGAAGAGGAGAAAATCACCAAAGAGAATTATATAGGCCTAGTGAAGGTTATAAAATATTATCCAGAATAAATGTTGACAATCAGACATTTGAAGGAGAAAAGGAGAAAATCGCCAAAGTGTATTATATATTAAAGGACAGAAAGGACCTGGAAGAGATACTCAATGAGATCGTACAACAGCAGAAACAAGATACCAAATTAGCCAACATACGAAGGAGAGTAATGGAATCAGAAGAAATTATTAACAAATTTTATTGTATACATAAGGATGTGTTATTCGTTAAAACCAAAAGGAATCATGGAAATTGGAAGCTAGTAGTTCCAACATCTCTAGAAAATAAATTAATTAAGGACTACCATGTCAGATACGGACAAATGGGAGCTTTAAAAATAGTCAAAGCTTTGGAAGAAGAAATGTTTATTAAAAGTATAACACGAAAAATAATTAAAAATATCAAAACATCCATTATATGTCAAATGGTTAAAACCAATAATGAGAGAAAGGATGGAATGATGATACCCATCACATCAAATAATAAACTTGAAAGTGTTTCTTGATATATGTGGACCATTCCCACGTAGCGGAGGGAGGCATAGATTCAAGTTCATTGTAATTCTATTTGACCATTACACCAAATTATACGCTATCAACAGAGCAACCACAAAGAAAATCTTGGAAATAATTAAAAACAAATACATACCTGAAGTTGGAAAACCATATACTATAATAACCGATCACAGAACACAGTTTAAAGGAAGAAGATGGAGAGAGAAACTATTGGAATTAAATATAAAAACATACAAAACGTCTGTATACCATCCAAGCAGTAATCCCGCTGAAAGAGTATTGAGAGAGGTGGGACGCATTTTGAGAACATACTGTCATGATAAACAGAGAGAATGGCAAAAATATTTAATATCAACAGAAGAATTTTTAAACATAAGTTGCCACCATACCATACCAAAGACCCCCATACCCCCATATTCTACCATGTTTGGAAGAAAGCCACATAGAGAGATACAGGATTGGATAGACTTTCCAACCAACACAGAAGACCCGTGTGAAGAAAAGAAATACTACAACAGGATCACGGAGAAGATAGAAAAACAAAAAACCAAATATTCACTGAACCAGACAAAAATAATTAACTATCACTTAGGAGAAAAAGTCTTAATAAAAAATCATGAACTACCTAGTACATTCGAAGGTATAGCCAAGAAACTATTATTGTTATACGTAGGACCTTATATCATAACAAAAGACAATGGCAACAATACGTATGAAGTAAGCAATCCAATAACTAAAAAGATCAAAGGAGTATATAACCAAGTTTCCACCAAGAAGTTCTACGAGGAAGGATGAACAATCATAATAATAAATTACAAAATTCAAAAAGAATAAGTAAGATCAAACTTACACTACCATTTAGGAAACATATGAGATAAGAGATAAAATAAAGGAATAAACTACAAAATTCCTAAATAGTAAGTACAACCAACTTACACTAATATTTAGAAAATATGTGAGAAAAAATAAACTAAACAAACGAAGCGAAAACAAGAATGAATAATACAAAAGAATTAGACAAGTGACCAATTAAAATAAACAAATATAGAACCAACCAAGAACTGCTAAGACAAATACATAAAATTCTAAAGAATATAGAATATTCAGAAAAAAAAGAACTGGTACAAGAAAAAATATAAAGCAAATATACAGTAAGTGGCTAAAGCAAAATAAGGGTAAGCAACAAAGGAGAAGAAAAGAAAAGATGTCTAAAATAATTAAAATGATCACAAGATGAAAAGAAAAACAAACTAATTAAAAGTTAGAAATAATGAAATTAACAACTAAATAAATAAAAACAATCAACTATGTGAGTATATAACAGAATATAGCAAAGGTACAGCGGAAGGAAGAAAGAGTAGAAAAAAGTTAAAATGATCTAAAGAACCATGAAGTGGACAATCTCCAAAATATTATTAATGAAAGTTACAAGATGACAAAAAGGTATTTAAGATTGACTGAGCATAGGTCCAGCAATCAATTAACTGAGCAGAGATGATGTTCCTCTGGTCTCAGAAAAAAAGGTAGTAATGGATGAAACCAGCTACTAAAGTTTAGGGTAATTATATATAACAGGGCGAACGCACTACTGGAAATAAGTAAAAACAGATCTAAAAAATAACTAAATAAAAAGGAGTGGAACAAGTAAGAAGAGAAAGAAGAAATAAACAAGAAGAAAAAGGAAAAATTATATATTTTATAACTGATAATTTCATAAATAACTATGCTAATGTTTTACCAAAATGATCAATTTTGATGGAGAGGCATTATGTTACAACTCAAAAAGCCAGGGAAAAAACTATAATGAATCAACTATATTAAACTAATGAAAATAAAATGACTATGACGAGACAAATGACTATGACCCAACCCAAGTGATTGACCCAATAAAAGAAAATAAAAGGAGAAATATTAAACTCAAATGATGATGAAAAAGGCACAAACAAATAATAAATGTAAATGATAAATATTAAAATCAAATAAAATAATCTCAATTAAAGTAAACTAACCAGAGAAATAGATACTATATGTTATGAATAACCCTATGATGATAAGTGAATCAGAACTTGAAATTTGTTAACATAATAACTAATAATTGTGAATAAAACAATAAAACACCCTGAAGTGAGAGATAGGTAGGAAGTGAAAGTGATTAAGTGAGTAAGAGAAATCAATATTAGGGAATAACCACTAGTAACACTAAAGTACAGTAAAAAAGTGCAAAGTGCCAGTGTAACCCTAAATAGAAAACACAACATGTAGGTAAAGACACCAAAACCAGTGATAAACACTGGACAGCAATGTGGTAATTTTCATATTTAAAGGTTGGCTAATCTGTACTTTCTGTATTGCGTTTATCACGTTCAGGCTCCAACACAGTTCAACGTGCGTCGGCGGGCGGCAGACGTAAGAGTGTTTGCTGCCTTGTTCTGTCTTTTTCATTTTTTTTCTTGTTGTCGCAACAATTTATCTAGGCCTTAGGCCTTAACATTTTTATGTAGAGTGGAGTGTTGCGCACTTGCGCCTCAATTTTGCCATGTAGCTTTTCGTAACCGACTTGGTTTTATTCAAAATTCAAATGTCTTTCAGACATAGCCAACCTTACTATGCCAATTAATTTGTAATCAAAAATTAATAAATGTATCAAATACAGTCCACGCTCATCATTATTCAGCATCCTGGCAATAACATCACAAAACATCATTCTTCCTAACATTTTTGGGTCCTACGGGACTAAATCTAACAAACACTATAGTTTAAGGGTGATAAACACCAAACAATAAGAATAACCAGAATATTGTTATTATAATTATAAATGATAGTAGATTAGGAATACAGTGGTATTCAGGGTAAAAATCCCATAATGATTAAGAATGTTGTTGTTACAATGGTTAAGTAGTAAAAAAATATATATATAGTAAAAGTTAAAAGAAAAATATAGCTTACTAAATAATATAAGTGCAAAGTAAATAAAACATCCTCTGTTAATAAAAATGTTCAAAGGGATAATTAGCAAGATAAAATAAATGGTGTTATAATGTTATTCACCAAGATAGTTCAATTAAGTTTATAAGAAGGAATATGGCTGAAAAAAGTAAACAGACCATAAACCTAATTTTTGTGTTATGTTTTATAAGTAATATTAAATGATAAACAAGTCATAAATAAAAAAAATAATTTAAAAAATTAAAAAACACGACTGCCAAAAAAATAAATGAATAAATAAAAAATAAATTGATAAAAACACTAAATAAAAAAAAATAAATAAAATAATATTTAGTAAAAATCACAAAATCTAAATAAAGTCGATTTAAAAAGCCAAAAACAAGGTATTGAAATTCAGCTCTGATCAGATTTAACGAAAATGTTATGAATGATTAAACGCATAGTAATTTTATTAATTTAAATTACTTTTCAATGTTGAATATATATCAATGCATCATATGAAGACTACAATTATAAAAAATATTGCTGATAAAATTTTGCTCTTCAATTTTAATTTTCAATGCAGTCGGGGGCTGTTTAATGAAAAGAACAAATTTATTTAGAAACAGCCCCCGACTGCATTGAAAATTAAAATTGAAGAGCAAAATTTTATCAGCAATATTTTTTATAATTGTAGTCTTCATATGATGCATTGATATATATTCAACATCGAAAAGTAATTTAAATCTAATAAAATTACTATGTGTTTAATCATTCATAACATTTTCGTTAAATCTGATCAGAGCTGAATTTCAATACCTTGTTTTTGGCTTTTTAAATCGACTTTATTTAGATTTTGTGATTTTTACTAAATATTATTTTTATTTAGTTTTTTTTATTTAGTGTTATCAATTTATTTTTTTTATTTTATTCCTTTTTGTGTTTAAAAAGAGTATAATGGGAATGTGCAGTGTGTGCGTGCGTATGTGTGAAGTGCAAAAAAATTTTCAATTTTTACATAGTTTTATTTAGAAACTTTATTATGTACATAGTATAATTAGCGTATGAACTTATAAACTTATAAATATAGTATAACTTTATTTTATATACTATTATATAACTAGTATAATACAAACATTTCGATAAATTGTTTTATAAATTATATAATTAACTAAATAATTTCATTTATTAGAAATGATAAAGGAAAAGCTTTGGTCTACAGATTCTGAGTCGATTTAATTCCTCAAGTGAGTTTTTATCGTGCGGTTCATGCAACAATTTTCGTGGATCCAGACAACTTATTGCTAATCCCTCTAATGTTTTCACACGACTTAGTGCGACGTAGGCCTGACCCTTGGCAAAAATATTACTACTCAAATCAATGACTGCTTTGTCTAAAGTAGTGCCTTGGAGTTTATGTACTGTTACAGCCCAACACAATATTAATGGCAGCATACGTCGTTCTACTTTGCCCTGGCCTCGCAAAGCATCATATTCAACAGTGGTGGTCTCTATCTTTACTCCAATACCAGCAGTATCTGTCATCAAATTCTACATTGTAACGTGACAGATATATGCAAAATAATGAATGGCATTTGATCATTAGAATAATAAAATTATAACATTTAAATCTGGAAGAAAGCATTAAGTTTAATATAAAAAATTAATTCATAGCAACTGTGGAAAGCAATCATTATTATTTACAAAAATACAAGTTCAAATAAAATGAGTTACTAGTGATGAGTCATCCAAAACCAGTCTAATAACCCAAGGTTTTCAAATTATAACCCAGGAAGGTAAAAAGTAAATAACAAAGCAACACAGAATATGACCAAACCCACAACGAGGAAATATAAATGGAAAAGAAACCCTGAATAAGCCAAGATCAACCAATACAGGTGATGTATTTCTAAAATTACGAAGAAGATGAAGAAATCCCAAGAAACCCGAAGAAGATGAAGAAATCCCAAGAAACCCGATGGCATCAAGAAGAAGATGGAGAAGATACCAGTCCCAGAAGACAGAAGAAAAGAAGACAGAAGAAAGAAGAAGGCAGCATCCTGAGGAAGATGTCATGCTCTTATAAAAGACACCCAAATCCCCATATCCCAAAATACATAGTAAAATACCAATAAAAGTATAACGAAATAGTAATGGACAATAACAACATGTACATAAAATTAAGAGAGAAAAGTGTGTAAAGTAAGAGTTGCCAGTGAACCAAGATGAAACAATAATATAGTACCCAAGGAACAAATCTCCATTGTAAAACACTAACCAATTTATTATGTTAATAAGACTACACAACCATGTAGAAATAACGAAATAAAAGTGTAAAGTGAACCAGTGCTAGTTTTGGGTATTATAGAAAATAAACCTTGTGTTTCATTCTTGGCAATCACAAACATTGAATACAATGAAATATGCAACTTTCAGTGACTTAAAGGTTGTACCATGTGAATGTGTTACTTTGAATAATAACAAGATATAAATCTGTTTAAAGTGACATTTTGTTTTATATAGAATGAGAAAAAACAGATTTAATTATACTATGACAGGGTACAATTCCCCAAATACAATATTTAAAAGACAGTGTAAAAACTGTATAATTCAACTTAGTATAGTAGTTAGCAAATAAGAATATAGATATAAGGTTTTTGTAAATATAGGATAAGGATTTTTTTTAAATGTATTAGATGTAAGGTCACTTATTTAAATTTACAACAACTAACATCAGAACTGTAAATATAATTATTACTTGTGTTAATAGTAAGAAGTAATTAATATGTTAGTTGGTAAAAAACCTTTTTTGTGAACAATATTTCAATGTTAGTGATAAGTATTTGATTGTAAAAAAATGTCTGAATGTTGAAGACAACCATTTTTTTGAAAATATTCCTTACTTGTTTAACTGTTCATTGTATTGTAACCAATACTAATTATCGTTGTTATTTGAAAAAATGTTTAGTTTATAATACTATTTTTAAAAGTCAGAGAGGGTATCACACATCATTTATTGTTTGTAAAAATATTTTGTAAGAAAAAACTTGTTAAAAAATCTAGGCCAAAGAATGAAAACCAAACTTCATCAAAACAGAGAAATCACTCATTTAATTGCAATTAAACAAAAGGGTTTTAGATAAAATAAACCTGAGATAAAGCCATATAATTACACATACCACTTAGAAAGATTTTATAAAATTATATTCAGAATTATAAATAAAAATGAAAATGACAAAACTCAGAAATTTGGAGAGGGGAGTCATATATTCCAAAATAATATTTTAGAATTTAACCAATTCAATTAATTACAAGAAAATAAGGGAATATAAACCTTTTAATACAATATGAGATTATTAATATTAAATATAACTGAAAAATGGCTGAATTTGCATAATGACAGGAAGTTAATTTTTAATTTTTCACTAAATACAAAATGAAAGTGAAATTACTAATTTTGGACAGAAAACATTATAAAACGGCATTATTCAATCTTAAAATACACCGAATGAACTGAAGGATTAATTTAAATAACATCTAGCAAATAAAATTGATAAATAACCAAAGTTTAGGCAGTTATATAGTGTATTTGGAAATATGCACAGGATGCAAAATTATATTTGAACAATGTTAAGAATAATATTATATTGGCTAAGAGTTTAGTCGAAACTGGAGGAAATAAGATAGTTGATTATTGGTAATTGTACGGTGAACTTGACGAGCGGATTATAACCGAGCTAACCTAACTAAAAACGGTAATGGCGAGTCAGTGAACGAGACGTTTTTGTAAAATCGCGAGTGGCGAATAAAACAATTTCGGAACGTCGACATAGTGACAGAGACTATTATCAAAGATTAAATAACACTGGACAGCACATAACTACACCGAAAAACACTATTAAACACAAGAAAACAGTATACAACATAACCATACATTAGTGCCTGAATCATAAAAAAGTGAACGAACTTATACATACACAGATATACAAAATACAACACGGAAACTTCACTCAAGACACTACACAACATCAGAAGGAAGATTTGCAGACGCCAGGACGTGAATACTATCAGAAAATATCAATTTTGGAACGTCGCATATACGAAGGACATTTTGACCGACTTGACGGCAGCCATTTGCATTCGTCGTTAACAACGCCTTCTTGTTCCCGTCAGCTGTGTTGGTGACAACAAATTATTTTATTTCAATTTATTATTCAATGTATGTACCTAGTATTAGTAATTAACTTGTTGTAACGTTATACTTTTTAAATATTGGCCCGATTTCTCTGACTTTGATCATAATTAGCTGTTCAAAGAACCTTTTCTGAATTTTATATATATCAAACCTTGTAACTGTTTCGATACCCTGAGAGTCGATTTGTATAATCGAAAAGAGTCTAATTTTCAATTATTTAATAAAACTTTTATACTTTTCAATCCAAATTAGTTCTTTCTTTCATTAATATAATAAATTATAATTAATATAATCTTAGTAGCAAACTACCAGAATTTTACCTCATACCAAGGAAGACAACCTCCAAAATGGAAAATTTTACCACATACCAAGGAAGACAACCTCCAAAATGGAAAAGTAAACAAATATCGATTGTCCTGGAGACAATCTTATGAGTGGTTGTAGTTTATTTGGAAAATACAAGAACATCAATAACATTTTCTAGAGAAGTGATATACGTTTTAAAACTTCACAAAACATCATTAATTAATTGATAAAAAGGAAAATTTTGTTTAAATTATAAATTTTTTTTTAAACAAAATTTTTTTTTATTTTTCTTCAACAAGCAACATTTTTATATTAAAACGTTTTGTGATACTACACATATATCTCTTCAGTAGTGTAACACTATTTGACAGGTCTTGCTACATTTGGGACTCGATCAACTGGGAAACTAAGGAAGTGTTTCAGACCAGGAAGACTCGAGAGCTACACCAATTATTATTAAACACCATTCATCATCTGAGAGTAACAGAGATAAGTTACAAATTGGCGCACAACTGAGGGGCTTTAATTAACGATTGAAAGGCCACTACAATCTGCCCAATCACTAATTGGAGTTCGGCAGCAGCTACGGAAGCCAGAGAAATCAACGGAAAAATGCAACGACGTGCAACATCCAAGAAACGGGCGGCGGAGGCCGAAAAAGCAGTAGAAATTGACATGGAGAACAAAGAGGCGACACCAGTAGATGTGGAAAGTTCACTGCCACCAGTACTGTCCAAACAACCTGAACAACCAAAGGAACAACCCGAGATGACCACACAAACAGGGGAGGTCAATGTCCAGGAGAAGGAGATAGAGAAATCCAAGACTACTGAAGAAACAAATATGGATAAGATAATGGAAATGTTCCTACAGTTGACCAAGGGAAGGAAGGAAGACAAACAGTCTTTGAAAGAAGATTTGAGTGGAATAAACAAGAACATGGAGGAGAACAGTAAAAAATTAGAGGATTTGAAGGAAGACAACCAGTCCCTGAGTAAGAGAACATAGAAGAAAACAGTAAGAAGATGGAAGAGAGGATGGGAGAAAAGTTAGAAGAATTGAAGAAGGATAACCAATCCACAAAAGAAGAGTTGAGTGGGATGAATAAGAAGATGGAAGAGGAAAACATAATGGTAAATCGACAAATTCGAGAGATTGACGGGAAGTGCAACCAGACCGAAAAGGAGGTGCAAGAGTTTAAAGAAGTAGTGAACATCAAATTTACTAATATAGAAGAACATAGCCACAGGAAAGTAGAAGAACAGAGGAAGGAAACTCAAGAAGAATTCGGGAGAGTATGCAACCAAGTCGCGGAACGGTGTGATGATATGCAAGAGACGATGACCAATATCACAGGTCAGGTGCGACAAAGCCGAGAAGAGATGGAAGCAATAAGAAATAGACCGACTCATTTCACCGGATTGCCCATCAACGAAAGCCGAGAGTGGCTCAACTTCCGACAGTATAAGCGTAAGCCGATGGAGTTCCTGGCTAGGGTAGAGGAATACTTTGCTAAGCATAAAATCACGCAATGGAGCCATAGCAGAGAAATCTTAGATGAGTCATTCCGGGAAATGACGGATAATTGGTGGATGGCCAACCAGAGTGAAATTCCCGACTACCAGCAGTTCCAGAAAATGTTTAAGTCGAAGTACTGGTCTGAGACTACCCAGAACTTGATCCGTGACAATATATGTAATGGACGATACAGGGCACAGCTAGGCAGTAGCATGACAGCATATTTCTTGGGGAAGGTGTGCATGGCGAAACACCTCGAGCCGGCAATACCAGAAGAGTGTCTAGTGAATAAAATATCATATCACTATGATGAAGACATTGTCAGGGCCCGGAGAGGTAGCCAGATCAAGACGATCCAGGCGATGACCGAGTTGTTAGAGGGATATGAAAACGAGGAATATTATCGGCAGAGCAGGAGGAGAAATGAAAGACCAGAGACAAGGCCGAACCAATATCCTAATAACGGCAATAACCACCCCAGTAACCGAAACCAGCCCGGTAATTACGACGGCCCTAATAACCCGCCGCGTAATAACAATTTTAACAGCAATAATAACGGTATTAGGAATAACAACCCATATCCTAATAATAGGAATAATTATTATCAGCCTAATAGTATCCCATACAGTCAGAGAAATCCATACCCCAGCAATAACGGTGACAGACCATACCCACCCAACCGAAATTACTATAATAATAATAGTAATAATAATAATAACTGAGTGTCGCGCCCTAGGGTTAATTTTATAAGAGCGGAAGATCGCGGCCCCAGGAGATATTATCAACCACGGAGGAACAGCTTCCACGGCGCCGACTGAAGATGGAGGAGTGCGGAACGGGACGGTCCAAGACACGAACAGGGAAGAAGAAGTACAAGCCTGGAGGATCTTGGCCGACAACGGAACAGGGCGCTAAACCTCGAGCAGGGTACAGAGCGTCAGGAAACGAATCAGAGTTTCCCGAACGATGCCTCGGTCAATCTAAATACGAACGATGACCAAAATGCTTTAAACGGGAGGAGGCAGTAATTAACAACAATGACCCGTTACTGCTTATACTTCCTGGGTTAGACAAGGATGAATTGCAACAAGCAAACAATCGAAAAAACATCACTATAATAAGTAACCACTATCTAAAAGACATTCGAACGGAACTTTTGGAAGAGAACGAGAAGAGTCTCAGCAACAATAATAATGAAATACTCTATATAACAGCGGAGGTGGAAGGAGTTCCCGCTAAAATAATGACAGACACAGGTGCCAATATTTCAATAATAAACGCAAATGAATTGGAGAGGATACAAAGCGAATGTGGAAAAACTTTGCCAATGTTACCAGTAAACAACATTGTGTTAATAGGTGCAACTGGCCGCCAGAATAAAACCATCAGGAAGCAAGTTTCCTTAAGTGTCGTTAGCCGCGATATAGCTTTATACATGGAATTTTTAATCGCAACCGGATTACCATTTGACATATTAGTCGGTTGCGATATTCTTAGAAGATATTCTGCAGTTATCGATCTTAATTTAGATAAAGTATCACTTTTCCCAGACGGAATAACATGGACCGCAAATCTGGTAGGAGGCACAACTATACTTCCCAGCCCTATACATCAGCAACTTCGTAAAATTAATATTATTAGAAACAGCCCTATTTCTAAACCCATTATATACAACCATGGAGGAGAGGATTTATGGTCAGTTAAAATCCAAGAAATACGGGACTTCCAGTGCGGAAGCAATAACAATAAAATACCTATACATCTAGCTGATCGTCTAATTAGAATATATGAGAAGTACAAGGCGGTGTTTTCAGATGAACCAGAGAAAGTTAAAAACTACCAGTGCAAACTTCAATTCAAAGAAAACGTAGAGTTTAACCGGAGGTCATATCCAATCGCGCAGTCGCTCAAAGAAGCCGTGAGAACAGAAATAAATAAGATGATAGAAAATGACATAATTGAGATTAGTCAATCACCTTACACTAGTCCAATTATTGCTGTTCCAAAGAAAGACGGACAAGTCCGGCTCTGTTTAGATGCGCGCGAAGTACAATTCTTGGGTTTCAACCTAGACGACAGAGGTATTACCCCATCAGCAGAGAAAGTGGAGGCAATTCAGAGGTTCCCGCAACCAAGAAACAGGAAACAATTACAATCTTTCCTCGGACTCTGTAACTATTACAGGAAGTTTCAGAGCCGATATTCCGAGTTGACCGCCAAGTTTCAACCACAGTTATCTGCTAAGAACAAATGGACTTGGGGTGAAGATCAAGATCTTACTTTCCGCTTGATAAAAGAGAAGTTTCTGGAGAGTGTTATACTTCGTCACCCAGATTTTAAGAAACCATTCTTTTTAAACTGTGACGCTAGCGACCTGAGCTTAGGAACGACTTTATACCAGGAAGATGAGGAGGGACAACATCTGGTAATAAGCTTCGCTAGTCGCACACTGAATCAGTGCGAAAAGAACTACAGTGTGACAGAAAAGGAATTGCTGAGCGTAGTATTCGCATGCAGCAAGTTCCGGACGTACATTCTTGGATATCAAGTCACGGTACAAACTGATCATAAATCCATCTCGTTCCTTCGTAGGTGCAAGTTGAGTCACGGCCGATTGGCAAGGTGGGTACTCGCCCTACAAGAATATGACCTGAAATGGGAATATATTCCAGGAAAAAAGAACGTGGTAGCGGATGTGTTGTCACGTATAAATCTGGAAGATCAGACTTTCGAGGGACAGAAGGAGAGCTTGGTCAAAATTTATAACATCTTTAAGACCAGAGCCGATCTACAAGCTCTATTAATAAATATTCGAATCCACCAGCAGTCTGATCCTAAGCTGAAAAACATCATGCGTCGATTGGAAGCCAATGACGATACCATTTCCAAATATTACCACCTTAACAAAGGGATCTTATTCATAAAAACGGCTTTGGATGAAGAGACATGGAAGGTGATAATCCCACACCAAATCGAAAAGAAGGTCATCATCAATTACCATGTCAGGTATGGTCACATGGGAGCGTTAAAAGTGATACAGGCTCTACAGGAAAACTGTAAGATCAAGAATATCAACCGCAAGGTGAGAACGTACATCAAGTCCTGTAACATCTGCCAATGCGTTAAAATAAACAATGAGAAGAAGGAGGGTATAATGATACCGATTACCTCAAACGCAAAACTGGAAAAAGTATTTTTGGATATCTGCGGGCCATTTCCCCGTAGCGGTGGTCGACACAGGTATAAATACCTGGTAATCATAATGGACCACTACACCAAGTATATAAAGCTATATCCGGTTAATCGGGCAACAACAGCAAAAGTTCTGGCGGTGATCATCGATTTGTATGTGCCGGAGATCGGTAGACCATCTTCTATAATTACCGACCACGGTACACAATTTAAGGGGAGGAGGTGGAGAGACACCTTATCAGCGCTTGGGATCAAAACTTATAAGACGTCAGTCTACCACCCAAGTAGCAATCCGGCTGAGAGAGTACTGAGAGAAGTGGGTAGGATCTTGCGCACATACTGTCACAACCAACAGAAAAAGTGGCAAGAGTACCTAGCCGCAACTGAGACATTCCTAAATTTCGCCCACCATCCAGCTATAGGAATTATACCATACTCAGCTATGTATGAGAAGCCGACTCCCCGAGAAATTGAACAAATCATTGAATTTCCACCAAACAATAATAGGAAATTCAACCAGTTGAGATTTTACAACAAGGTGGCAGAAGACCAAGAAAAACGGCAAGCCAAATACCAAAAGGCAATAGGGCGTATTATAACATATAAAGAGGGTGAGAAAGTCCTCCTAAAAAATCGAGAGCTGCCCAGCACCTTAGAAGGCATAACCAAAAAATTATTATTACTTTATACCGGACCATATGTTGTGGTAAAGGATAAGCATAACAATACCTATGAGTTGAGGGAAATCGTTTCAGGAAAAATCAAAGGTGTGTACAATCAAGCTTCTATGAAAAAGTATTATGAAGAATGAGTTGGGAATTTTGAATTTAACTAAAAAATTCAAAAATTATGTCAGCACAACTTACAACCTAATATTTTGGAGAAAAACTTTATGGAAGAAAGAGAAAGAATTTTGAATTTAATTATAAAACTTTAAAATTATGTAAGCACAACTTACAACCTAATATTTTTGAGAAAAACTTTATGGAAGAAAATAAAAGAAAAGAATTTTGTATTAAAAACTACAAAATTCTAAAAAAATAAGTAAGTACATCTTACAACTATATATTTTGAGAAAAACATTCTGGAGAATTATAAAAGAAGGAAATTTAGAATTTAAACATAAAAATTTAAAATTAAGTAAGTACAACTTACTACCTATGATTAAGAAGAAACTCGATGGAAAAATAGAAGAAAGGAATTTTGTGTTTAACCAACAAAATTTAAAAACAAATGTAAGTACATCTTACTACCAAATGATTAAGAAGAAACTCTATAGAAAAATAGAAGAAAGGAATTTTGTGTTTAACCAACAAAATTTAAAAACAAATGTAAGTACATCTTACTACCAAATATTTAAGAAGAAACTTTATGGAAAAATAGAAGAAAGGAATTTTGAAGTTAATATACAAAAAATTTAAAAATGAAGTAAGACCAAATTACTATAACTAAGTTTGTGAGAAAACTTTATGGTAAATAATTAAGAAGAATTTGAATTTAGAGAAATACCAAAACATTCAGAAATAATTGTAAGATCACCTTACTATAAACAATTTTGAATGAAACAATTCTGGGAATGAATGAATTAAACAGAATTTGAATGTTGATAGAACGTCAGAACTTTGAAACAAGATAAGATCAACTTATTACAATGATTTATGAGAAGTGTTTTGCCATTAAATAACAAGAAGAGTTTGAATTTTGAATAAAACTAACAAAGTTCCAAAAAATAAATATGTTCCATTGATAATTGAATTTAGAAGAAAATAAAGTGATTAATTCAGAAAATAGAATTAACTTTAATCCAGAATAAATGCTAGATATTCACATTAGCATTTGAAGGAGTAGAGGAGAAAAACAAAAAGAGTGTAATATGCAAGAGAAGGAAAAAATTTGGAAGCAAAGAGACTAATTACTTATGAAACGATAATGAAAACAGTTAATTAAGAGCAAAGAAGAACAACTCATACCAAACATATGGAGAAGATGATTTTGAACAAATGATAATAATTAGACCTATATGAAATGCAAAGAGAAGAAATACCACATGAAATATAATATAAATGAATTAATGTTAATGAATGCGAAGGCGGATTAATAACTTTCTAAGCGAAAGGAAAGAACAAAAATGTTTAAATAAAATGATCAAAATAACAACCTGTATATCTAATATAAAGATACAAATTTAAAAATTAAATATAATATATTAAGACCATTCAAGTAATGAATAAGAAAATGGTATATGTAAAGACCATGCTAACACTGTAAGTAACCAGAAGGAAGTATAAAGAGAATTCAGATGGAGAAGAAAAAGAGTTACACTATAACCAGTAACAAGAATTATTAAGAAAAGTTTTCACCCATAATTAAAATAAATATATCAGACAAGTTAAGAGTTCAGAAAAATATATATATATATAATGAATATGATAATAATTATGAAGATTTATTAAGATAGAAAATGTGAGATAATCTGAGAAACTACGAAGTGAAGAATCCCAAAGATATTTTTATTAGTCGAAAATGAGACTACTTTTTATTTATTTATTCGATGACTGACTGAAGATAATTCCAGCAGCATTATGTTTTTTGAACAGAGATGAATATGCCTCTGGACTCAAATTGTAGAAGTGGTGTATGGCCAGGAGAGATTGTGTAACATACAGTGCCCCTCTGATCTGCCCCAGCCCACGTGATAGGGAATGTTAGGGAATTAATATCCCAAGGATGCAACACGAAGTTTATAAAGAAAGAAAATGTATTACAATAATAATAATATCTCAGAAGGCACTAACTATCCGAAAAGGATCAATAGTAAAATAAGTAACAATATATATAAAATTAATTAAACTCTAATATAAAAAGTCGATATATAAATGGGGAAGAAAATGAATTATAAGAAATGATGAAATTATCATAAGAAATTATTTCATCCATAAACTGTCTGAAATAATTACTTCTGGAGGAGAGCAATCTGTAACGTGACAGATACAGTAGAACCCCGTTAGTCCGAACCCCGCTAGTCCGAAATTCCGGATAATCCGAACCACCTCCAGGAACCAAATAGGCAAGGAAAGCTATAAAAACAACTGCAGATTTCATGAAGTGACAAATGATTTCATTACATTTCTAATAAAATGGTTACATTTTGCAAAATCAGTAGAAAATAATACTAACCACTGTAATACGTATTAATCAGTAGGCCTACAATTACTGGAATAAAATTCTTAAACAAAATTACAAACTACAAAAACAGAATTCAATTATTGTACTGTACAGTACTTAGAGTACAGTTCTATACTTTATTAACAGAATTTCCAAATAAACACTTCAATATTAACACTTCACTTATTCACTGGTTGCACAAATCAGTTATTCTCTGCTGGCATAAAGACGTGAACCTAGCAGACGACGCAATATTCCACCAGCGCCTCATGAACATGATGTCCGCCGCTGTAGCGTTGGCATGCTGCTCCACATACTGCAGGGATATTTCCAGCGCCTTTGCTGCTTCTGAATGTGAAATGAGATGTTCTGAATCATCGGCTTCATCCATCACATCAGAATCTTCATCAAGTCTTGTCTGATCAGGGAAACGATTTCCGTATCTGTCAAAACTTGGTGGTCTTCCGTGTCAGCTGCCACCCACTTGTTCACATCTGTTTCGTCTGCTTCTTCACAAAAGGTGTGCTAACCGTTTTAAGTAACGACACTGGGGTGACCATCGCGTGTGTAACACAATCGGATCGTCACCTTCTTTCCAACGAAATATTTCTATACCGTAAAATGAACATCGAACCCTGTCCAGTTCATTTATGTAATGAAAGCCTGCGGCAACCATAACGGTCGGACTGATGAAATTCACAGGCCATGATGTAAAGGTTTTCACTCTCTCGTTTTCGACTTCAAAGTCAGGCGTCAAATCTAATCCGCACATGTCGACAGTGTTGACAACAATGAGTTGTTACACCAGCGTTCACAAAATGTATACGATAATGTTGGCTTCACGTAATTCCTCCACAACGGAGATGATTTCGTTGCCGTGTCCGGTGTGACCGGCGCGTTTTGAACTTATCAGCAGTCTCAACTGTTCAACCAGTTTGTTGGGATCGTTCCAGTGTACGTAATCGATACCACATCCGCTTTATCTTTTAGTGCACATGAACTATGTTTCCGCTTACCAACCATTTTTATACAATACGCACTTAAAAAACAACACTGAAAACGTATGCAAGTTGGAATGCACACACAACGTCTCAGACTGACAGGTGTGTCACTACTGAAAGCAAGCCCACGAGAAGAAACAAACAAGAGTGGCGGAAGTGGGATTACTAAGAAACTGACATGAGTCATGGACGCCCTGGCGCGCCCGTGATAGTAAACAACAATACCGCACTAGAAAGCCACCGAACGTCAGTGTCAATACTGTTGACTTTATGGCCGGTTACACACACGGCGGATTTTTCCGTGGCGGACAATTGATCGTCGCCGGTCACAGAAATCTAGCGTTCACACACAGTGCGGTAAAATCTCCGTCGCCGTCGTACGAGTCAGGTGACTGTTGGCATCGAAGTTTATTTTGTTAGTTGCCATGGCAACCAGAATGTTTTAACATGATAATTTTTTAGGCTGGGGGTCATTCCACAAAAAGTTTACGCTTCCACACGTTCGATTCCACACGAACAAAACAACTCTAAACGGTAGAAAAACCGCTGTGTGTGTAAACGTGCATTTGGTCGCATACGCCACTACTTGGACGGTGACGGTTGCACAGCTACCGCCAACGGCAAATTGACCGCGCGTTTATTTTTCCGTTTAATGTGTAAGCTCTCATTTACTTCAGTGCGCTACTGTTGGAACGGCGGCGGCGGTCAATTGTCCGCCGCGGAAAAATCCGCCGTGTGTGTAACCGGCGTAACTGTACTGTATCACAGTACTGTACTACGTAATATTTTATGAAATATTCAACTCTTATAAACCGTAAAATGCATTCGTTGAATAAAAAACAGGCATATATGAGTTACATATAAGTTAAAGACCATATTTAAATCAAATAAATAATTATAATTATTTAATAATAATTATTTCGGATAATCCGAATTTTTGCCAATCCGAACCGGCCCCGGTCCCAATTAGTTCGGACTAGCGGGGTTCTACTGTATATGCAAAATAATGAATGGCATTTGATCATTAGAATAATAAAATTATAACATTTAAATCTGGAAGAAAGCATTAAGTTTAATATAAAAAATTAATTCATAGCAACTGTGGAAAGCAATCATTATTATTTAAAAAAATACAAGTTCAAATAAAATGAGTTACTAGTGACGAGTCATCCAAAACCAGTCTAATAACCCAAGGTTTTCAAATTATAACCCAGGAAGGTAAAAAGTAAATAACAAAGCAACACAGAATATGACCAAACCCACAACGAGGAAATATAAATGGAAAAGAAACCCTGAATAAGCCAAGATCAACCAATACAGGTGATGTATTTCTAAAATTACGAAGAAGATGAAGAAATCCCAAGAAACCCGATGGCATCAAGAAGAAGATGGAGAAGATACCAGTCCCAGAAGACAGAAGAAAAGAAGACAGAAGAAAGAAGAAGAAGGCAGCATCCTGAGGAAGATGTCATGCTCTTATAAAAGACACCCAAATCCCCATATCCCAAAATAAATAGTAAAATACCAATAAAAGTATAACGAAATAGTAATGGACAATAACAACATGTACATAAAATTAAGAGAGAAAAGTGTGTAAAGTAAGAGTTGCCAGTGAACCAAGATGAAACAATAATATAGTACCCAAGGAATAAATCTCCATTGTAAAACACTAACCAATTTATTATGTTAATAAGACTACACAACCATGTAGAAATAACGAAATAAAAGTGTAAAGTGAACCAGTGCTAGTTTTGGGTATTATAGAAAATAAACCTTGTGTTTCATTCTTGGCAATCACAAACATTGAATACAATGAAATATGCAACTTTCAGTGACTTAAAGGTTGTACCATGTGAATATGTTACTTTGAATAATAACAAGATATAAATCTGTTTAAAGTGACATTTTGTTTTATATAGAATGAGAAAAAACAGATTTAATTATACTATGACAGGGTACAATTCTCCAAATACAATATTTAAAAGACAGTGTAAAAACTGTATAATCCAACTTAGTATAGTAGTTAGCAAATAAGAATATAGATATAAGGTTTTTGTAAATATAGGATAAGGATTTTTTAAAAATGTATTAGATATAAGGTCATTTATTTAAATTTACAACAACTAACATCAGAACTGTAAATATAATTATTACTTGTGTTAATAGTAAGAAGTAATTAATATGTTAGTTGGTAAAAAACTTTTTTGTGAACAATATTTCAATGTTACTGATAAGTATTTGATTGTAAAAAAATGTCTGAATGTTGAAGACAACCATTTATTTGAAAATATTCCTTATTTGTTTAACTGTTCATTGTATTGTAACCAATACTAATTATCGTTGTGTTATTTGAAAAAATGTTTAGTTTATAATACTATTTTTAAAAGTCAGAGAGGGTATCACACATCATTTATTGTTTGTAAAAATATTTTGTAAGAAAAAACTTGTTAAAAAATGTAGGCCAAAGAATGAAAACCAAACTTCATCAAAACAGAGAAATCACTCATTTAATTGCAATTAAACAAAAGGGTTTTAGATAAAATAAACCTGAGATAAAGCCATACAATTACACATACCACTTAGAAAGATTTTATAAAATTATATTCAGAATTATAAATAAAAATGAAAATGACAAAACTCAGAAATTTGGAGAGGGGAGTCATATATTCCAAAATAATATTTTAGAATTTAACCAATTCAATTAATTACAAGAAAATAAGGGAATATAAACCTTTTAATACAATATGAGATTATTAATATTAAATATAACTGAAAAATGGCTGAATTTGCATAATGACAGGAAGTTAATTTTTAATTTATCACTAAATACAAAATGAAAGTGAAATTACTAATTTTGGACAGAAAACATTATAAAACGGCATTATTCAATCTTAAAATACTCCGAATGAACTGAAGGATTAATTTAAATAACATCTAGCAAATAAAATTGATAAATAACCAAAGTTTAGGCAGTTATATAGTGTATTTGGAAATATGCACAGGATGCAAAATTATATTTGAACAATGTTAAGAATAATATTATACTGGCTAAGAGTTTAGTCGAAACTGGAGGAAATAAGATAGTTGATTATTGGTAATTGTACGGTGAACTTGACGAGCGGATTATAACCGAGCTAACCTAACTAAAAACGGTAATGGCGAGTCAGTGAACGAGACGTTTTTGTAAAATCGCGAGTGGCGAATAAAACAATTTCGGAACGTCGACATAGTGACAGAGACTATTATCAAAGATTAAATAACACTGGACAGCACATAACTACACCGAAAAACACTATTAAACACAAGAAAACAGTATACAACATAACCATACATTAGTGCCTGAATCATAAAAAAGTGAACGAACTTATACATACACAGATATACAAAATACAACACGGAAACTTCACTCAAGACACTACACAACATCAGAAGGAAGATTTGCAGACGCCAGGACGTGAATACTATCAGAAAATATCAATTTTGGAACGTCGCATATACGAAGGACATTTTGACCGACTTGACGGCAGCCATTTGCATTCGTCGTTAACAACGCCTTCTTGTTCCCGTCAGCTGTGTTGGTGACAACAAATTATTTTATTTCAATTTATTATTCAATGTATGTACCTAGTATTAGTAATTAACTTGTTGTAACGTTATACTTTTTAAATATTGGCCCGATTTCTCTGACTTTGATCATAATTAGCTGTTCAAAGAACCTTTTCTGAATTTTATATATATCAAACCTTGTAACTGTTTCGATACCCTGAGAGTCGATTTGTATAATCGAAAAGAGTCTAATTTTCAATTATTTAATAAAACTTTTATACTTTTCAATCCAAATTAGTTCTTTCTTTCATTAATATAATAAATTATAATTAATATAATCTTAGTAGCAAACTACCAGAATTTTACCACATACCAAGGAAGATAACCTCCAAAACGGAAAAGTAAACAAATATCGATTGTCCTGGAGGCAATCTTATGAGTGGTTGTAGTTTATTTGGAAAATACAAGAACATCAATAACATTTTCTAGAGAAGTGATATACGTTTTAAAACTTCACAAAACATCATTAATTAATTGATAAAAAGGAAAATTTTTTTTAAATTATAAATTTTTTTTAAACAAAATTTTTTTTTATTTTTCTTCAACAAGCAACATTTTTATATTAAAACGTTTTGTGATACTACACATATATCTCTTCAGTAGTGTAACACTATTTGACAGGTCTTGCTACATTTGGGACTCGATCAACTGGAAAACTAAGGAAGTGTTTCAGACCAGGAAGACTCGAGAGCTACACCAATTATTATTAAACACCATCATTCATCTGAGAGAACTATATTATTTTATTACAACAAATACGGCTTGTGGAAGCTCACCAGGTTGAAGCTGATCTCGACGTAGTGCAGGCCACTCAATTCTTCTAATGATGTCGATTGCTCCGTTGACCAGACCATGATTAACATTAATGTTTTTTCGTAACATTACCCTAGATTCGACTCCGAGTACTAAAGAGTTTGGAATACCTCCAGTTTTGTTTGGATCCGTTGGTATGAAGTCTTTCTTTAACTTTTGTCCGTAATTCTTAGCTTCGACAGACACATCCACCGCTGCAATATCGTAAACTTTAGATGATGTTTTCGACTTTTCAGTCATCATAGCATTATATTCTTCTACCTGTTTAGTGGTTGGGAAAATACGCAGACACTCGCCATCAGCAAATTCATCTGTCAAAGGAACTCTTCAACGATCTAAAATTTCTAGCTGCTGCATGGTGATTTGGCCGACTCGTAAATTATTTAGAATGTCTATAAAAGTAGTGTCATTAGCTTGCCGCATATTTTGAGGTAATTGACAGAAACTAAACAGTGTCCACAAATTAATTTCAGCTGATAATTAAGGAGGCTGCTTGAAGCAGTAGGTACCACCAACTGCTTTTGATACAGGTGGCAACTGCATAAGATCGCCAAACAAAATAATATTGATACCCCCGAAGAGAGCATCATTCATTTTAAGCTGTTGCAACCTTAAGTGAATATTTCTTAGGGTAGTATAGGGTACCATTGAGATTTCGTCAATGATTAGCTAATTAATATGCTTCCACCTTAGCCGTTCCCTTTGAAGACGCTCATCAGTAATAGGGCGAAGAGCTGTCACCTTGCCTTTTTCGATAGGAAGGGCAAAAGTAGAGTGCAAAGTGCTACCTCCAATCAATCTTGCAGTGACACCTGTGGGTGCTGCTACCGTAACAGCTCTGCTTGCATGTAAATGAGAAAGACGACGAATCTGTTCTACAATAATTTTCAGAGTAAAGGCTTTGCCGGTGCCTGCTCCTCCAGTAACGAACACACGTAATGGCTCAGTATTATTTTCACTTGGAAGCAATCTGTCTGAAATCATTTTGAACAATTGGCGCTGCTGAAAATTCATTAAGTTTACTGCTGCGGCATATTGTTGATCCGTCATTTCATGTATTTCAGGTTCACCATATTTCGCAGAGAGAAATATATATAGCAAACCAATGTATATATATAGATAGATAGATAGATATACTTTCAGATCAGCTGTTCTCTGTTTCTCACGGATTGCACATCTATACACTCACACAATAGCGCGCTAAACATAGTATTAGTGAGCGTGGTCTTAAATCGCGAGGACTATCTGGAGTGAACTTTACAGAATACCTTCCACTAGCGCCACCTGATGGACCAATAAACGAACAAAAAAAAATCCTTAGAACCGATCACTTGTATTCACTTCCGGTCAAAACCGGAAGTCAACTCATGGTGATATATAGCCTATGACACTTCTGGTGAAGTAAGGAATCCATCGAGCCATCGAACATCAAAATCGGTAAAGCCGTTAAAAAGTTATAGTGGAACAAACAAACAAACATACATACATACATACATACATACATACCCTACCACTGAAAACATAACACTCCTCTTTAGCAGTCGTGTAATAATATTGTTACCCCCGAAGAGAGCATCATTCATTTTAAGCTGTTGCAACCTTAAGTGAATATTTCTTAGGGTAGTATAGGGTACCATTGAGATTTCGTCAATGATTAGCCAATTAATATGCTTCCACCTTAGCCGTTCCCTTTGAAGACGCTCATCAGTAAGAGGGCGAAGAGCTGTCACCTTGCCTTTTTCGATAAGAAGGGCAAAAGTAGAGTGCAAAGTGCTACCTCCAATCAATCTTGCAGCGACACCTGTGGGTGCTGCTACCGTAACAGCTCTGCTTGCAGGTAAATGAGAAAGACGACGAATCTGTTCTACAATAATTTTCGGAGTAAAGGTTTTGCCGGTGCCTGCTCCTCCAGTAACGAACACACATAATGGCTCAGTATTATTTTCACTTGGAAGCAATCTGTCTGAAATCATTTTGAACAATTGGCGCTGCTGAAAGTTCATTAAGTTTACTGCTGCGGCATATTGTTGATCCGTCATTTCATGTATTTCAGGTTCACCATATTTCGCAGAGAGAAATATATATAGCAAACCAATATATATATATACTTTCAGATCAGCTGTTCTGTTTCTCACGGATTGCAAATATATGCTCTCACACAATAGCGCGCTAACATAGTATTAGTGAGCGTGGTCTTAAATCGCGAGCACTATCTGGAGTGAACTTTACAGAATACCTTCCACTAGCGCCACCTGATGGACCAATAAACGAACAAAAAAAAATCCTTAGAACCGATCACTTGTATTCACTTCCGGTCATAACCGGAAGTCAACTCACGGTGATATATAGCCTATGACACTTCTGGTGAAGTAAGGAATCCATCGAGCCATCGAACATCAAAACCGGTAAAGCCGTTAAAAAGTTATAGTGGAACAAACAAACAAACATACATACATATATACCCTACCACTGAAAACATAACACTCCTTTTTAGCAGTCATGTAAAAATGGCAATATAGGTAAGTAAGGAGATAAATTCTTACAAACATAATAATAATCTTCAGAGTAAAGACAGGAAAAGAAATTAGAGAATAACAGAGAGGCCATGATTTTGTAAAGTAATAAGAACATTATACTTTAAAGGAAAGGCCATAGACGGTGAGTAACAGTGTATTTGGTTATCAAACACGTGGCTTGGGACTACAATAGGAGTTATTCCATTTAAATCATAATAAGAACATACAATTATTATAAAACAGCCCAAATTCATTCAAAAGGTAAACAAGTAATAAGTGACACCAAGCAAAACATATGTAAAGGTAAAATAATCTTTAATTTGTGTAAAATAAGAAGATATAGCCAATTACTACTTAGGCCTATAAAATGCCTAACTGTATAAATCCAAAATAAACAAATTGTAGAGAAATTAACTATTGTATTAGAAAATCCAGGGCAAGTAACTAGTTAAGTACAATTAGTGAATCATATTAAGATGTCAAAGTTAGATTAAAAACATAAAATAAGAAAGAAATGTAATAACATAATATTAACATTATTGTCAAAACTTTAATACATGAAGAAACCCAGCTTTGTGGGATGTCGAAATGCTCTTTGAAAGAAAATACAGGGTCCGTCACGAAAATCGCATGGTTTTCAAATAAGATGTACTTAATCAGTTTTGCTTAAAAAATGTTTTTATTTATGACAATACATAGTGTATGTTGGGAATTTCATTGTTCATTTATGTTTTGAAGATCACGTCGCTCAGATGTTGGCCATTTATGTTTATGCATGATTGTAGCTGGTCCTGAAAACTCCGAGTAGCGTTAATTAACATCTGACGTGGAATACGAACGATTTCCTCCTGGATTGTCGTCTTCAGATCTTCAAGGCAGCGTGGCTTGTTAACATATACTCGGGACTTGAGATATCCCCACAAAAAGAAGTCACATAAGCTTAGATCGGGGGAGCGAGGAGGCCAGCGAAGATTGCCATATCTGGAGATAAGGTTGCCTGGAAACTGACCCCGTAGACAGCCACTGAATGACAAGCTGTGTGTGCAGTTGCACCATCCTGTTGAAACCATACTCTCCTCATTGCCCATCAGCGACGTCGAAGTTCTGGGAAGAAGAAGGTTTGGAGCATCGTAATGTAGCGCTCTGAATTAACAGTCACAGTAATGTTGTTTTCCAAAAAAAAGTACGGGCCAATAATGCCCTTCTCCCCAACTGCACACCATACTGTTACTTTTGGGCTGTGAAGAGGGGACTCATGTACCATCTGAGGATTTTCATTACACCAATATCTACAGTTTTGTTTGTGAACGAACCCATTTAAATGAAAATGGGCTTCATCACTCATGAGAAAAATCATGTTTTCATTATTGACCATGGTTTCACAAAAGACACGACGCTGTTCATAATCACCTACACTAAGTTGCTGACATACCTGAATTTTGTATGGGTGATAATGAAGATCTTTTTGCAGAATCCTTCGCACTGCTGACTCGTTAATCCCTAAACTCGCAGCACGCTTGCGAACCGACCGTTTAGGGCTCTGTATCGCAGACGTCCTAACTCGCTCGATGTTTTCGGGCGTACGGGCTGTGTTGACAGGGCCAGGTGGTTTTTTCTTCATTACGGAGCCAGTTGTGTTGAAGTTTTCAAACCATCTCAAAATGGTGTTGCGGTCTGGAACAGGTCGGCGGACCGGAATATTAAAATGAGTGCGAAAGTCATGTTGTGTCTGCATCACTGACTCATTGTTTATGAAAAACCGCCGGAGAGCGAACGTACGATGCTCCACGTTCCACGACATGGCGGCAACTAAACTTCCCACTCTAACGAACAAATCAAGGCCAACCCACACTCACTGATGCTAACCGCTCGGCCGTACTACCCAATACAAAAACATGGGGTTCCCGTGACGGACCCTGTATAAACAGTTGTGATAATATCTAATACATAGATAAGAAGACAGAAGAATAATAGTAATCAGAAGATATCTATTCATTTTGAATTAAAATTCAAATATTATAACAATAGACATAAATATGATCAGGCAATGAGAGTACAGACAGTTGCCATAACAACGGAACGTTATTTATGATAATTCCGTTAAAAAGAATTAGTTCATTATTGACGCTCAAGACATACACAAGCCAAACCATATTCGACTCAATTTTAATTTAAAATAGTCAAAAATCAATCAAAATTTAATAAAATTAAGATGCAAGAAGTCTGATGAAGACCGAATCAAACTAGGAGAGCCAATTAACCAGATTAATAACAATTGAAAATAATTAAAACTTCCAATTGATTGAAAAGGAAGCCAGACGTACGCCACATTATAAATGCAGGAAGATTGATGATCATATGGACCAACCTAACTTAAAAACTGAATGACTTTTTCACCCAAATTCAACAGATTTGTTAAGTATATTTGAAATACCCGAATTTATGGAATAAATTCTAATTAACTTTTTCTCGCAACACAAATAACTCTCACCACGAACTGATAACTAAATTTCTTTCAAGGATTAATTGAAAATAAAAACTAAACTTGTATGTAAACAGAAAATAACCTGTATACAAATTACGAATTCATAACATACAATTTTTAACACTTCAAAAACGAATTGTAATTAACACTAATAGTATGCAAGTACCATTGATGTAAGGTAGTGTACTTTATTATCATCTTCTTAATATTTTTTTGTAACCAAAAGAACTCAGATTAAACGAACAGTAAGAAAATAAACACAAAACGACAGCCATGTCGACTGAATAACGTTTAAATCATATTAGCCAACCTGAGAGAAATTTGTCTATTTATTGAGGGAGCAACTTTGTGTAATAACAGTATAATAATTTTGTATTTAATTGAATAACTGATAGTTTCACGTTAATAAACTAGTACTGAGTAGTAATAACCGTCCTTTATTTCATTGTAAATTGCATTGTCAAGTTTGTGTGCTTTAGCGACGAGCGTTAGACGTTTAGCGTCTGTCAGCGTTAGACGTCGGCGGCACGGCGAACTACTAGAGACATTCATACGCCCGCCAATTGCGAGGGTAATTTGAATCAGTCAATACCGTTTAGAACGACCGCTCAATTTCATATTTTTTAATTGTTTTCATAAACAATTTGGCGCCACCCGGGAATGAAATATACTCATTAAAGGACAGGTAAGGTTTACACTCGTACTGGTAATTCGTGAGATCACAACAGACATCATCAGCGTAACAAAAAGTAAGTAAGTAAACATAAAGTAACGACTACAACGTGTGAGGCTAACACATGTAAACACACACTTTTACAGAGTACGACAGAACTACTCGTTACAAATTGACGTCCACAACGTGTAGCTTTAAGAGAGGCGGACGTTACTCGTTACAAATTGGCGCCCAACGTGGGGCTTTAAGAGAGGCAGACGTTACTCGTTACAAATTGGCGCCCAACGTGGGGCTAGAATTAAAGACTAGCGGCGGTTACGAGAAATAATGAAACACTCCGTGATCACCAGGGGAAGACCAAAGAAGAGGACTGAAGACACCGACAAAGAAGACAATGAAACAACACCGGTCGAAAAAATGGAAATGATCGAGGAATTGATTGAAGAGGATGCCCAAGGGGACCAACCAGAAAACCCAATTCAAGATAGTGAAAGGGAACAACAAGCAGGAGATACAATCGAAATCCACAGGACAAAGCTACACCAACCGAAGGGGTGAAGTTGGATAACATGATGAGGATGAGGATGGAGCAATTCGGACAAATTAATGACAATTTTATTGGAAAAGTAGACCAAATGAAGGAAGAAACTAAAGAACAAAGAAAAGAAGACAGGGAATTTGTAAGACAAAATAATGAGAAATTAAACGAAAAATTCGATGAAAAAATAGACAAAATGGAGGAGGAAATAAGGGAAGATATTGAGACATTGAACAATAAAATCTAAGGCGATAATGAGACATTAAAGCAACAGATAAACAAGAAAATGGAGGAACACAGTGATACTTTATGGAAGAACCAAGAAACCATAAAGCAGCGATTAACGGAGGACATCCAAAAAAGTCACGAAGAACTGAAGGAAGAATTGAGGGGACAATTGAAGGAGGACCATGAGAAGAACAAAGAAGAGCTGAAGCAACAATTGGAACAACAGTTAGAGGGATACTGTGAAGATATTAAGAGGAATGTATCAGAAACTAATGAAAAAATAAAAACCAGTGAAACGGTAGCGAAGGCCCAGGAGGAAATACTAAGCAAAATCAAAGCAGTCGAGGATGAAGGAAAAAATAGAATCGATGAGCTTCAACTAATAACGACAATAGAATGCACAAGAAACAAACAAGAAGTGCTCAAAAAGCTGGAGGAGAAGCACAAGGAAATACAAACCGATGTAAGTGAAAGGGTGGAACGAGTATACAGCAACCTCAACCTAGTAGACGGGCAAACCAAGGAAAACAAAGAGAAGATCCAGGGACTCAACCAACGAGAAAGACAGATGCAGGAAGAGCTAGATGCACTGAGAGACAAACCCTGTAACAACACACACATCATAACCAGCGAGAACCGGGAGCTGATAAACGTCCGAAGCTACCGGCGAAACCCAATGGAGTTCCTAAAAAGAGTCGAGGAGATGATAGAAAGGAATAGGGAAACTCGATGGACGACAGTGCGCAGCATGATTGATGAGATGTTCCGAGACACCCATGACAATTGGTGGACAGCAACAAGACCGGAAATAAACAACACAGAGGATTTTAAAACGCAGTTCCGCGACAAGTATTGGTCGGAGTCGACCCAGAACGTGGTAAGATGGGAGGTACGAACCACAAGCAGGACACACCCTAACTTCGTACTTTCTGGGCAAGGTGTGCTTAGCTCGAAATTTGGAACCAAGAATACCGGAGGAATCATTGGTCATACAATTGGGGTACCATTATGAGGATGCTGTTCAAAAAGCCAGAAGACAAGGCCAAATCAAAACAATCCAAGGCATGGCAAGCTTATTAGAAGATCATGAGAATGATGGTCAATATGAAATACAACTGATGGAATGAGAACCAAAACCCACCGAACTATAATCTGTCAAATAACAACCCCCAAAATAACCCAAACCGTAATTTTAACAACAATGAATATATTGAAACCGCCCAAACTACAATCAGGATAATCCACCATATAGCGGGAACAACCCGAATAACAGTCCCAACAACAACAATTACAAGGGAAATGGACCAAACCAACGTCCTAACGGCCACCCCAATAACAGTAATTACCACGGTAACAATTACGACCCGAATTACCAGTACAATAGGGGAAACAGGAATAATCGAACCAGAGATGATCGGCGACAGGTCAACTTTATAAATGGACGAAGTCAGACAAACCAGAGGAGGTACTGCCCGAATACACAGGCAAACTCCAGTTATTATGCATCAACCTCAAGTAATGATCAATACCAAGGAAATAGGACCACTGAAGCATCCGGAAATAGTATGAGTATTTGACCAGAGCCAGTAAATGAACCATCGACGAACCAGTCAGATAATCGGGCCAACACCGAACCACAAAATTTAAACTAACAAGGTCTGTGAGAACCAAGGAATGCCCTTCACATGACCAATCACTTGGGTTACTAAGACAGATGACGCGACTGTAATATATATTTGACAAGAAGCAGAGCTAAATATGGTGACAAAACATCAAATAAGTGGATGCTTGGGTTCTGAAGAAATGATTTATCAGCTAAAATGGCCAACCTTCGTGATGAAGGATTTGGATAAAATGTTTGTAGGTCTAATGAAGAGCTGGCCAAAGGAAGCTGATCTGATTCCTGTAATGGATTTGACTCTCGCTGTGCGTTATCGGAGAAAGGTGAATGATGCCTGTAGTATTATCAAGGCCTTTCCTGTCAATACCACACTAGTCATGTTTGTTTTTTGAAATTGAATCTTTCTTTCTTTTCATTCTTCTTCTGATTTCCTGAGCAACAATTCTGTTCATCCGTATAATTAAAACATTTCTCAGAAAAACATTATTTGTTCCTTAATATGATTGTGTCTTCTGTTTGTTTAACACTCATCATTCTGGTCAAAGTCATAACGCTACATTCAACACAGGTTGGTAAATAACTGCCTATCAGGGAGGTCAAAATATTTTCAGGAGGGGCAAACAATTTTTCAGAGGAGAAAAATATTTATATATTTTTCATACATACATACATACATGCACATATTAGTTTGTAATTCTTATATCAGAATAGAATTAAATACACAGATTGTATTCATTTATTAAAACATTTATTGCTTTAAATTATTATCTTTCAAAATATTGTAACAAGACATATGAGCCCAATATTTAAGTAACCAAAATATTAACACATGTCATAATAATTTAGTCAACAAGACACAGCAAGCATTTAATCTGGAATGCCAAGAATGAAACTACATGAGCAACTCATCAAGAAGAATAAACTCACAACACAGGCATTTATAAAATGTAATGGTAAATAACAATAACCATAACATATAAGAAGAAAGAAGATATAGCAAACAGTGATAATGCCACAGGAACCAATAACCCAATAGTTTCGGTCAGTAAGGAACAAATGAAAACAAGGAAGAAACATACTACGAGAAAGACACACAACACCATAGCGTAAAATATAGATTCCAAGAGCCAGTCAACTATAGATTAACATCTTACCCGTATAACGGCAGAGCTCGAACCCATCTCTTTGGAAGAGGTATCAGATCGGCTCGCTGAACTTCAGCCAAGAAAAGCTCCAGGCCCGGACGGTGTCACGAACACCGCTCTACGACTTCTTCCCGAGCCTGGAGTTCAATTCTTGACTGATTTGTTCAACGCGTGTCTCAGACTGGCCTACTTTCCCAAGAAATGGCGAAGGCGACGGTTATCGTGACCCCAAAACAGGGAAAGGATACCACCCGCTCTAAAAACCTCCGGCCTATCAGCCTACTCTCCGCTACGTCCAAGGTTTTTGAGCGCCTCGTGCAGCGTCGTGTACGAGAACATCTAACCAACTTTGACGTGCTGGTCCCCGAACAGTTCGGCTTTCGTGTGGGGCATTCGACCACTCATCAACTGATGAGAATGGTGGAAAGCGTCACGGAAGCCGGGTGTTGGAGAGAACGGACTGTTGGCTGTTTCTTAGATGTTGAAAAAGCCTTCGACAGCGTATGGCATGATGGTCTATTATTCAAGCTTAGGGAAATCCAGCTCCCGGACTGCTACCTCCATCGGGTTGCTAGCTTTCTGACGGAGAGGACCTTCTGCGTGAGAGTTGGAGATTCAGTCTCTTCCGAGAGACGAATCACAGCCGGCGTCCCTCAAGGTAGTGTTCTAGGCCCCATTCTGTTCTCGATCTACGTGAACGACGTGCCAAGACGGCCTGGAGTCCAGATGGCCCTCTTTGCTGACGACACGGCTGTATTTACGACTGATCGTCACGTGGAAAGGGCCGTCCTACGACTGCAGCGCCAGCTCGATACGCTCGTGGACTGGACTGAGAATTGGAGAGTGCATCTCAACGCTACCAAGAGTGTAGCTGTCAAATTCTCTAACCGACGGAAGACCCTGTTAGGCAGCTATGTATCGGCAGAACGTACTTACGCTGGTCCAAAGAGGTCAAGTACCTCGGATTACACCTCGACCGTCGGCTCACCTGGCGTACCCACGCACAGACAGTTCTTAAGCGAGCATCCACTCGCCTGTGCGCACTGTTTCCACTCCTGATCAGCTCAGCCATGACCAGGAAATTGGGCAGGATGATCGTCGGCGCGTATCTGCTGCCGGTCATTACCTACGCCTGTCCGGTCTGGGGTTACCTCGCCGCAATGCATAAAAAGAAGTTGCAGAGCGTCCTCGACAGGGGTCTTCGGCTAGCGGCCAAAGTCCCCCGTCGCTTTTCATCTCGCCTTCTAAGGAGAGGACTTGGCGTCCGCTCCTTAGACGACACATTCAGGCGGCTTGCACGCAAATTTTATGCACGTACGGCGAGGTTCCCAGGCAATCCTCTACTGACTGGGCTGGGAAGGTACCGTATACGTCCAGGTGATTCGTGGAAACGCCCTCGGTGTATACTGCGCTAGTGTAGGCTAGCACAACAGCCGAGAATCGGCCTGCTATAGAGCACACGCCCCACTTGGGCAGGGCCACAACGGCAAGGCCACGACGGCAGGGAGCTCCAGAAGGTAGCTCGGAACTCAGATACCGAGCGGTTCGTCTATGCGACGCACAACCGCAAAGCCCAGAGCGGAAAAAAAAGCAAATGCGGAAAAAAAAATAAAAGCATAATGACATATTATGCACAGCATCAATGTAATATAAAGAAGAATTAAAATTGTCTCATAATTATAATAATTGTTAGTCAAGTAATCAAAAAATCATGTAAGATAGAAAAAGGAACTAAATAATGAATTAACAGTTGTCATTAATAACATTAGACTTGAAAAAACAAGGTTAAAAAATGTAAATTTGTATCAACTCAATACACCCATTGTTGCTACAAATAATAAAACCACATAACCTCGACACAGGTACTTTCCACCTAATTTCATATTTAATAGTAGGTAAAACATATCTAAACTAAAATATTTTGTACCCCAAATCAAGTAGAAGTAATAAGGTTTCTACCAATACCAATATCAGATACCAAGAGTAATTTTTATCTAAGAATTCAAGTAAAGAAAATGAACAAAACCAGCCAAAATGAGATTCACTATGTGAAACATAGACAAAACCACACTGTAATGCTAAATAGGAATAACAGAAGGATACCTATGTAATACGTAAGACATAAAATCACTATTATAATAGCATAAAAGAATTATAAGCAAGGACATAATGTGTAATAAGAATAAATAAGCACACCTATCATATAACACCAGATGCAACTACTATTATCCAATGCTATACGCTAAGGGACAGACTAGTGTGTTAAAAACACAAGACTAACTATCAATATACTACTACTAGTAAACTATTCTAAACTAAATAATGGTCTGAAAAGACACTACATTCCCAAATACGAGTTAAATTAAAGGTACACTTCATAGTGCCATATAGAGGTCATATTAATGACAAAAATACCAAGGAATAACAATATATTCCAACAAACAAAGACAAACAGTAGTTGTAACAACTCAATGTTTACAAGTGGGGCAATACAGAAGTTACCCAGATACCTTTTATAATAAATAATTTGTAAATACTATTAATAGACTCTTAGGCTAGATCTATGGTAGCATAACTATATTTTGTCAATAAATATAAGTAACAAATAAGTGAGAAGTGTTGAAGGACTTGGAAGGCATGCTCACAAGGAGATATGATTGCCATTAAATAGTTTTAATTTACAAATAAATACAATTACAAGTGAATAGTGTAATGTGATAATCTCAAACATTAACTCCCTTAATAATGAACGGAAGCACACCATGAGTGAACTCTAAATAAAGAGCCGAGTGTTACCAATACAGTGATAAGCTTAATTTTAAATCTATGCCATAAGAAAGTTATTACAATTATAAAATATTTGTGTCAATTTGAGCAAATGTTTATAATCTCAAACCCAGACTCCCCACGCTAAGAACAACAATTAAAATATTGCGCGGAGGGGGTATGTGCATCAAATTAAAGATCGTCAACCAATCAGATCCAAGAAACTAGCCAAGTTTACAACGATCACAGGACGGAACAGCAGATTGATATGCCATTTCGAGACACTTTTTAATCAACTTTAGAGGAGAACAGACGGCTACTCAACACCGCAAGGAAACAGCTGTTAACATAATTTGTGCGCGTCACCGTTGTCAACAAAGCAACATAACCTAAACTTGTGCCAACATAACTACACTAGTATTGAAGATGTTTTAAGTGTAACAGTGCGTTAATAAGGATTGCTAAGTGTATAATCCATAGCAATTCCGGGATTTAAAAAAGGGAGTACAGTGACTTTCTCAAAATTAGTTAAGAATTAGAAAAGACGATATAATCGAACCACATTCTAATAATGTGTATAAATAAAGTATGTAGATTATGGTGCATTATTAATATTATTCAATCAACAGTACTAATGACAATCCTCAACTTAATTTGAATATTCTATTATTAAGAATTTTGCAAACAATTAATAATTTATTATGTATGAATACTGAGTGTGATATAACCACACCTGATTAAAGTTGTTGTTTAATAAACCTAGATCAAACTAACAAGCATTCTTAAGTGATTGAGAATTGTCGACTGTCTGAAGCAATTAACGAAAGTTAATGAAAAATGCAAATGCTATTTATGTTTTGTAATTTAGGGAGAGTCTACTACTATTACTATTTAAATATTTATGTCTATTATGAATAAGAAACTAAGGCTGTTAAGCTATATAAATACTTACAACTAAACAATTACCTTTTATAGAGTCAAATGATGATTCAGATGTTTCATTCAACAACACTGTTTCAAAATATTATTTTATTGTTCACATTTTAAATGTTTTATCAAGAGTTATTTTAACGTTAACAAATGTTATTTAATTTTTTATTGTTGGTTGACTAATAATTTAGTTAACCTAAAATGTCCAAAGCAGCATAAAAATGGTTATAATTTTAAATATTAAATATTAAGAGATGATTGAGTTGTAATCATCCTCAAACTGCCTAATAACGGTAGAGTAAGAGTTCTAGTAAATAATTTGGTATTCTGTAAGCTAAAAGAACCCACATTTGTATTAATTTATTTAACTAAAAAGTATTTTAATCACACACTGACATTGTAGATCAGTTTTACCACCCTGAGACAATTTTTATGAAACAAAACTAATTGTAACGGGGCAAAAGGGGGGAATTATGAAGGTGATAATAAATGTATTGTAATTGTTTTGGAGTAAGGTAATTAAAATAACTTGTTTTAGATAATTGATTGAATTAAAGAATTTGAGATTAATTAATTAATTAATGTTGTATAGATAAATTCTGATAATGAATTTACACGATTTTATGAGATTTGAACTTGAGAATAAATAATAAATGAATAAATGTAAAATGTATTTAGTTGTGGAGTTATATGATTGTAATGTTTCAGAAGATACATGAGGTTATGTACGCTGTATTTGTGGTAATGGATGTTGATAATTTTGTTTATTCAATTGAGTGATGTACTGTAAGTATGAAGTTTATAATGCAATTTAGATAAAATAAAATGTTTAATGTTTGAATGGTAAAGTGTATATGAAGCTCACAGATGGAAAATTAAATGATAATATAACCAAACATATAAGGGTTTGCCATCTGTGAACTGTAGTAACAGTGTAAGTGTAAACCTTGTATGTCTTTTTAGTAGTTTCCCCAACTTTTGGGCGGTCACGGCTTCACCGAACCCTGACCGTGGATTTATAATGTAAATATATTCTAAATTGGTGAACTTAGAAATTAACCGGGGGGTAACTCAGGGGAATCTACATAACTATGGAACAGCGGCTATCATCGAAGGTGGTGGTAGTGCCATATTAAGGGTGTGTGAATCATTATAGTAGGTGTCCTCGGACATCAGTAATGCCGAATGTTTATATAACGCTGAAGCAAGAACGGGGTAGGCAGCGTCTACCCCTAATAACAATTCTGTTCTTGTGGAAGCAGCTGGGCGTCACAGTCCAGTGGGGGGTCATAGTGTGTGTGGTAAGGAGGTTACTCAGGGGAGTAACACATTAGTAACTATTAAAATGAATTAGACTGATGAGTTGATAAACTAATTTAACGATTTTATTTTGATTCAAGAAATACTATGCTAAAGGCAGATAATTTGTTCAGAAGTAATTGCTTGAATTATGTTATGCTTTCTATGAAGTTTTATAAAAGACTTTACTGATTTTGAAAAGATTATTTCAAGTAGAAAAGGTGTTTATTCTGTTTTGCTTAGTATGTTTTATTATGTTATTATTTTACTATGTTAGAGTGTAAGAATTGTAAACATGTGATGTATTTTACATTGTATAATTTTGAAGTGTATCTAGGATAAGGTCATTCACCTGACCATGAGATATCAGCTGATGACGTGTTATGTATGTAGTATGTCCCTTGTAATTTATGTGCGGATTTTTTATCAATATAATTAAATGTTTGAATAATAAATTTTCAATGTGTTTAAGAGGTTTTAAGTTAAATGATGAAATTAATTTGAGATAGTTATGAATTTTCAATGGGTAGTAAAGCTTAGAATTTGGGTGATAAATATTTCAATAAGGCATTTGAATCAGTCAGAGTTAACTTTAAATGGGTGTTAAACAGAGTAAGATTCTTGGGAATAAAAGTAATAGAGAAACTGAGTATTAGTAGGGACACAGTAGCGATAGTGAGTAAATGTAGAGAAATGAGAGTGATGTAATGGGAGAGTAATTAGATGATGGAAGCATTTTGTAAAGGGGGTGGTGTGATAAGGAGTCCTCAACAAAAGGCGTTGTAGCGGGAGGTGAACCGTATGTGCAGTGGCGTGGTTACCTGGGGGAGACCAGGAACTAATAAGGGAATGAGCATAGGGAGGGAACACACATCCTAAGTACAAAGAGGGTAGAGGGTATTTTGTTATAAGGGTAAAATGATTTAAGGTGAGCTAGAGTAGTAAGTTAGTGGAGATAAATGTTTTGAGAGATTGGTGTCATCCTATGTAAATCTGTTAGCGAGTGTTAGAGTCAGAAGGGGGGTAAAGTTAGATTACTGCCCATTCGATAAAGTAGATCATTGTGGATAGTTGAGAATCACCCAAACCAATTGATGAAAATGACTAGTAGAAATTCATAACGGAAATGTAGTAATAAAAAAGTAACTAAATAAAGAGTTAATAGAATTTGAAACTAAACCCAAAATAATTCAGATACAGATGAGATGTTTTTTTATAATTAAATGAGTTTTGTATTATTTGTGAATGTTTATGTTTTATTGTGTTATTATGTTGGAGGGTCGGGATTATAAACAGGTGTTATGTATTTTGCATTGTATTATTTGTATGTAGTGTACCTATAGAAAGGTCATTCACCTGTTAGTAAGGCAGCAGCTGATGGACTGTATAATGGTCAATGTAACCAACTTTATGTTCTTTTAATAATCAATATAAAGTCAAGTTGTATTTTCTTTTATAATTTTCTTTTATTGTCAGAATAGTGGTTTAATAAAACATTATTACTTTTTATTAAAAAAAAAAAATTTGCTTGAAGTACAGATTGTGTTTTGATATTCAGGATATATTGTTGATTATGTGTATTGATTGCTAATGTATTAACTGATTTATATTGTTCATAGTATGTGTTGTAAACAAATGTAATAAGGGAATTTATGATTTAATAAGGTGTTCAGTTTATTTTGTTTTTTATGATTGTTAGCAGCTAATTAAGAAGAGTTGTAGATTCATTTAAAAGATTTTGAAATTTTGAGAGTAAAGGGAAAGAGATGATCAAATTAGTGGTAATATGAAATTTTGATATTGGACTTAGAGTAATTTCTCTAGGTGAACAAATTTAAATGATTTAATCCGATTTGTTTGATTTATTTTGAGTTGAAACCGTAACGTCAAACAGATAAAATATTGAGAGAAGTAATTGAAGTTAAGCTATAAAATATTTATGAATTTAAGATCAATAAAGTAGTATATACATATTATATTCAATAAAATCACGAGTATGTGTACGCACCCAGTACTTGCTGAAGGCAACCCAGTATGCATGTAAGGGGGAACATACCGGCTGAGGATCTGGTATGGTATAAGGCCAGTTGTTGATTTTTTTGATGGAATGATTTGAGGTTATGTGGTACTATAGTGTGTACCTGTCCGATTTTATGGTGTTGGGATCTCGAACAGAGAAGTCCAGTAATGTCGTTCAGGTGCAGCCATAGTCGCCGAGCTAGCGGGGTAGTTTACCCATGATGTGTAAAGTAATAAAGGGGGGTTGATGGTACCATATCCTCACCGATCCTCTTTGGGTTAACAATGAGTTTTTCTGTTTCGGCAGAAAACCTCTCATTGGGGGGGGTATTGTACCGGGGCAAAAGGGGGAAATAAATTTTAATCATTTTAAAACCAGTCATGATACTGTTCAGTAACTATCAGAAAATACGCATCGGGAATTATGAAGGAGAAATTACAGTGAGTGGACTGTATAGTAAAACCATTGCTTTGTAGTACAGGAATGCAGTTATCAACGAGGGGTGCGCTTTCTCCACACGCGCACACAGGCGGCGGAGTTTCCCATGGTCTGGTCACGTATTAAGAAATACCATCGCGCGGTGCGCGCAAAAAACTGCGGCAGTCGAAAAATAACATCTGAAGGCAGCGGACGCGAACAGTGTTGTGCGTCGCCGGCCGGGCAAAGTTTTATCTCGCCCGCATGTAAAAAAAAAAAGGGAAAAATAGTTAAAAGTCAGTCGACTAAGAAACCTTTCCCCAGCCGGGTGAACACACAGGCTCGTGAGCCTAAAACCTATTAAATTTTTTTAAATTATGATCTAGAGTGTGACAGAGTACAAAGTATAAAAGCAGTTGTAATGCAGTGACCCGGAAAAATTAACCAGCAGAACTTTTCGGACCAAAAAGTGAAATTCATAAGAATGTGAAAAGTGACAAAATTCTAAAATAACAACTTCTCGAATAAAACAATGAACCACTAGAAACAACAGGATTCTCATATGGAACTCTTACATCGCCAGAGAGGGGCGTAAACACGTAAAGTTATTATCAATTAAAATTTTCTTATAAAGAGCTCTAGTTTTTTTTTTAAAGGAAATAATTTAAATCATGTGAGAGAGAGAGAGAGACAGAGAGAGAGAGCGAGCAAGCTGGGTTGGCTTCTTTCTTATAGATTAGTTAGCTAAGTTTATTATTTATTCACATTAGAGTGTGAAGCTAACAAGGAACATATTTGTTATGTAACCATAGCCTAAATGTTTTGATAATTTCTGAAGTAAAGTAATGGAAATAAACAGTAATATTTTAAATGAATAATAAATAAATTAAAGTTGAAAAAAAAAAATAAACAGAGTTGATTAATGCAGATAATGCGAGTAGTTATTGAGATGCGCTAACCCTGAGTCACGTTTATATTTCACAGCAGTTCGTGTGTCGTAACCCTGGGCTAAATAAAGGTAAGTTGAATTATATATTAATTTATGAAGATGGTAAAGGTGAGTAACTATACAATTGGCGCATCCGAACTAGGGACAAATTTATAATATAAATAAATACAGTAATTACACATAATTTTATTTTATTTTGAACTAAAATGGTTAATGATACTTTAGATCATTAAAGAGAAGTGTTAAAAAGAATAAATTATCATTTTATACGAGGAAACGGAGACAGTTAGTTCATTTCAGTAGACTAGGGTTTTCAGAATAGGTGAACGACTCTTATTGGACAGCCCGACATGCAGCGGCGAATTCGAATACGGTAAGTCAATCTATAGATTAGATTGCTACATCGACCCTGCAAGATCGCCAAGACTCACTACAAGTAAGTGATCATTTCTTACCAAATATTTATGCTTTCAGTGAGGAATCTACGTCACCAATTCGCCTAGTCGACGAAAGAATAACAAATTAAAATAAATTAACCGAAGTTTAAAACACTTCGCTAACTAACTTCCAGTGCATTCATCGGATTTATTTACATTGGATTCAATGAACGATTGAATTGAATTGAATAAATAAAAAAAAAATAAAACTGAAATTAAACTTCAATTAAAATTTAAAAACAATTAAACGGACTAACACACTGGATCCCGTTTACTTACAAAGTGACGCCAACAATGTGGGGCTTATAATAAAAAAAACCCGTAATCAAGTAAACTTACAAATTAGCGCACAACGTAAGAGGCTTAAATTAGGTCTCAACTAATAATAATAAATAAAATGACAAAAACTCAGTTTACCTAATTTCGAGCAAGCAGCTGCAGTACCAGAAGACTAGAACATGCGGAAGAGAGCGACATCCAAGAAACGCGCAGCAGACGCAGAACCAAAAATAAACATGGATGAAAAGGAAGCGACGCCGGTGGAAGACGTCTAAGCGATACTACCTCCCATGGAGCCTACCAAACCAACACAACGAGAGGAACAAACCACGGAGAGCATGAACATGAATAGCCTCATGGAATTTCTCAAGACAATGGATGAGAACATGGGAACTTTGAAGGAGGAATTAAGTGGAAAAATAGATGACACCAATAAAAACTGGAAGGAGGAATTGAGCGGAAAAATAGACAATAACACCAAGAAGATGGAAGAAAAAATAGATGACGCTAATAAGAAGACAGATGAACTGAAACAAGATAGCCAAAGGAACATGGAAGCCCTGAACGAAAAAATCGAGGAGGAGATGACAGAAGTCAGAAAAGAGATATCTGAGATAAATGAGAAATGGAAGCAGACCAGTAACGAACTGCAACAAACCAAAGAGGATATGAACACTCGAGTGAACAACTTAGAGGAAGCCAATCAAGTCCAGATCGCGGCGATACAGCAGAAAACACAAGAAGTGAATCGGCTGAAGACGAACACTGAAGAGTGGTGCACAGGTATCGAGACGACCGTGAACAGGATAGACACGAGTCAACAATAATTATGAGCGGATCGAAGACAGGCAACACCGAGAAATCCCAAGAATGCGGTAAGAAATTGAAAACATCGGGAACCGACCAGCAATAGTGCCACAATTCCAACACGCCGACAATCGGGAAGCGATGAATTTTAGGGCGCATAAACGAAACCCCATGGAATTTCACGCCCGAGTAGATGAGATCTTGAGTATGAACCGAGAGACCAGATGGCCATCATAAGAGGACAAATTGACGAATACTTCAAAGAAGTGAATGACAATTGGTGGACGGCAACACGGCACGATATTCAGAGTTACGCCGAGTTCAAGGAGTTGTTCTAATCAAAATATTGGTCCGAAAGTACCCAGAATATCGTACGGGACAATGTATGTTACGGTAGATATGAAGCAAATAGAGGATTGACCCTGACGGCCTACTTCCTCGGAAAGGTTTGTCTGGCGAGAAACTTGATTACAATCAACAAAATCGACCGTATCGCAGAGTCAATTATGTGCATGAAGGAAACAATGGAGGGGGAAGACGTCAATACACGAGACATTCAAACGCATACAGTAGCCCACAAAGGAGTCATAGCTACGAAGGCAGGCGTAACCCCAGAAACGACACCAGGAGGAGTCGCAGTCAAGAGGACTATCGACGGCCTAATTATGAAGAGGATCGCCATCAACCCAGGAATAGACCCCAAGAAAACGAACGAAGGAGTTCGCAAGACCAATGGCAGGTAGAAGCCCAACCATCTTTAAACTAAAAGCGGCAGTGAGAACGCGGAATGGACCTTCACTGAACCGAACTATTGGGTACGATCAATTGGTAAATAACCACATAACAACGAATACCATTACAATTATTAAAACGAACTTTCTGAAGAACATACGAGAGGAATTGTTAGAAGAGGATAGCCACAAAACGGAACACAACAACACTGAAATTGCCTATACCATCGCCAAAATCAATGGAGTATACGTCAAAGTGAAGATAGACAGCGGTGCGAATGTATCATTAATCAACAATATAGAGCTGAGTAAAATACAGGAAAAGAGTAACAAACTAATACCTACACTACCTGTAAATAATATAGTGTTGATTGGAGCAACAGGGCATCAGAACAAGACCATCCACAGACAAGTCATGTTAGAATTAAACAGTAACGGCAAGACCATAACTATGGAATTTTTGGTAGCACATGGACTACCATTCACAATGTTAATCGGCTGCGATATGCTAAGAAAATATTCAGCAATAATAGATATGAGCAGAGCCAAAGTAACTCTAGACTTTAATTGTATAAACTGGACGGCGAAGCTAATTGGAAGCGAAAGTGCCCCTTCAGACCGAGCCATTTACAAATATCAGAGAAGTAAAAAACCATAGATGGCATACGTCGAGTGACAGTGTATTTTATGAAAATGATGACGACCTATTGTGGAGAGAGAAACTCCCAGAAATACATACTTTTAAAAAAGAAAAGACGAATGCCCAAATCACCCAACACACAAGTAGACATTGATAAGCATCTACAACGATTACCGACATGTATTCTCCGACTCGCCTGGCAAAGTAAAAAATTACCAATGCGAAATAAGATTTAAGGAACCAGTGAACTTCAACCGAAAATCTTATCCCATCGCCTATTCACTGAAAGAAGCAGTACAAGATGAAATAAACCATTTGTTGAGAGAAGACATAATCGAACCCAGTCAGTCTCCATATACCAGCCCAATTCTGGCAGTTCCAAAGAAGAACGGGAAGAAAGTGCGAATTTGTTTAGAGGCACGAGAGATAAATAAGACCATCATTAACGACCGTACATCCCCGGGAGAGATAGAAGAAATTCTTAAAAAATTTCATGGTACCCGATTTATAAGTACTTGGGATACAGTTTGCGGGTATTGGCAGGTGGAATTACACCCGAACAGCCGCCAATACATGGCATTCATTTTCGAGGGTCGCAACTACCACTTCAAAAGGCTACCCTTCGGACTGGTCAACTCAGTAGCAGTATTTGTGAAGTGCATGGACCAAGTGTTGGGACAAGAAGCACTTCAATTCACAACCATTTACGTGGATGATTTACTTATAATCTCAGCAAACTGGGAAGAGCATTGCCAGAGAATAAAGCATGTATTGCAGAAACTGTCTGAAAACAATATCACATTGAAGCTGGAAAAATCGAAATTCATAGCGGATGAAGTGCAGTTCCTAGGTTTCAACCTATCTGAACATGGAATTACACCAGCTAAGGACAAGACTGAGGCGATTCAGAAATTCCCCACACTGAGGAACAAGAAACAACTGCAATCGTTCTTAGGAATTTGCAATTATTACCGAACATTTAAGGAGAATTACTCCGAATTAACATCACGATTTCCTCCTGGATTGTCGTCTTCAGATCTTCAAGGCAGCGTGGCTTGTTAACATATACTCGGGACTTGAGATATCCCCACAAAAAGAAGTCACATAAGCTTAGATCGGGGGAGCGAGGAGGCCAGCGAAGATTGCCATATCTGGAGATAAGGTTGCCTGGAAACTGACCCCGTAGACAGCCACTGAATGACAAGCTGTGTGTGCAGTTGCACCGTCCTGTTGAAACCATACTCTCCTCATTGCCCATCTGCGACGTCGAAGTTCTGGGAAGAAGAAGGTTTGGAGCATCGTAATGTAGCGCTCTGAATTAACAGTCACAGTAATGTTGTTTTCCAAAAAAAAGTATGGGCCAATAATGCCCTTCTCCCCAACTGCACACCATACTGTTACTTTTGGGCTGTGAAGAGGGGACTCATGTACCATCTGAGGATTTTCATTACACCAATATCTACAGTTTTGTTTGTTAATTGGCATTTGAATCAGTCAGAGTTAACTTTAAATGGGTGTTAAACAGAGTAAGATTCTTGGGAATAAAAGTAATAGAGAAACTGAATATTAGTAGGGACACAGTAGCGATAGTGAGTAAATGTAGAGAAATGAGAGTGATGTAATGGGAGAGTAATTAGATGATGGAAGCATTTTGTAAAGGGGGTGGTGTGATAAGGAGTCCTCAACAAAAGGCGTTGTAGCGGGAGGTGAACCGTATGTGCAGTGGCGGGGTTACCTGGTGGAGACCAGGAACTAATAAGGGAATGAGCATAGGGAGGGAACACACATCCTAAGTACAAAGAGGGTAGAGGGTATTTTGTTATAAGGGTAAAATGATTTAAGGTGAGCTAGAGTAGTAAGTTAGTGGAGATAAATGTTTTGAGAGATTGGTGTCATCCTATGTAAATCTGTTAGCGAGTGTTAGAGTCAGAAGGGGGGTAAAGTTAGATTACTGCCCATTCGATAAAGTAGATCATTGTGGATAGTTGAGAATCACCCAAACCAATTGATGAAAATGACTAGAGTCAGCTGCATGGAACTAGTATCGTCAAGGTCACACCGCTTACTTACAGCGTTGCCACTAAGCAACAGTTTCCCTTTCTTCCGAAAAATGTTACACTAGTAAGTAAGCCTACTTAATGTAAAGAATATAACAAAGTGAGAAAGTTTGTAATACATGCATTAGAGTACATTGTTACATTGTCAATAATTCTTAATAATAATTACATCACAATTAAAATATTGTTAATAATTAATTAACAATTAATTTCCGTATCTTATACATAACATTCAATTCGACGCGTCAGCTATAGTTTGTTTGAACGAATTTTATACGCATCCTGTGTCTTAAGCTTGCCCCATTTAATTATTGAAGACACTGCACTATTCGTGACTCAGAAAAATATTCTATTTTTATTTCCTGCGCTGCTTATTAATAATTAAGTAAAAAAATTAGAACTATACTATAAGATGTTACATGCACAAGTAGCATAAAAATAATGGTATGTATAAACGTGAAACGAATTGGATTTCTTAAGAAAATAAGGATAATTTTATAAACAACAAATACAAATGTCTCATGAAATAAATTTAAAATTCCTTATATATTTATATATATATATATATATATTTTAACTTAAATCTTTAAATATAGAATTTAAATTTATAATTCTATATTTTATGCATTGTCCTTACTAATTTTATAATTAAAATTTTCCTTATTTTATGAACTATAGAATTCCTTATGACTATTATAAATAAGCAGTATGTTGAAAAACTCACCTTAAATAGGGTTAGTCACACAATTATCACTTTGCAAAGTGATAGCACAGAGCACATTCATAACACTCCTGAAGAAAACACGCACACACGGTTTTTTATGTTTCAATAAAAATAGAAAATACTACGCTTCGCTATAGACACGTTTACCACCTATATACACTTTTTAACACTCCTGCAGTATTCGTCTTCGGATTCACTGGACTCAGGTTCGCTGTCACTACTCACACGTAAGTGTATGATGAAGGGCTCCACTGTGGTGTCTCTCGTGCACTGCTTTGAGTAATCGGCTTCTTGTAGTGCCTCCGCATGTCTTACGCACTTCTCCCAGTCTTCCTGAGTTATCCTGTCCAAAGCTTCGTGTGCAAGTTGTTCAATATCGGCCAATCTGAAAGTCGTATTCTTGTTTGCAACATACCGTTTAACTTGGGCCCATATCAGCTCGATCGGATTATACTGACAATGATATGGTGGCAGGCGCACTACTGTATGTCCCATTTCATTTGCCAGTTGATCCAATTCGTACGTCTTCTTGGCCGTTCGGATCTCTTCTTTAGAAAGAAGTTCATCCCTGGTTTCAGCTGTGGAAAATGAAATTCTCTTCTTACGCAGCCACTCCATGATATCCGCTTTACGCCAGTTTGAACATGGTGGTTTATCTATTTGTACAGAATGATAGCTGGCATTATCCATCACGATGACAGAGCCTTCTTCCAAGGAGCGCAACATACCAACAAACCAGGTCTTAAAAACTTCAGCATTCATTTCTGTGTGGTAGTCAGATGCAGCTGAATGCTTACTGCCACGAAAGACAAGTTTGGCACCTGCTATGAAACCTGTACTTGCGGATCCAGCATGTGCAATAATCAGCCGGCCACCTCTACCAGTAGGTACTTTCAGCCCACCGTTCCCTCTGGAGTCTTGCCAGATGTATTTATTCGTATGATTCTGTGATATCCAGGTTTCATCCAAATAAATTATAGGCCTGTTGTCCTCCGTACGATGTATATGCATGGTTCTCAAAAACTTCGCTCTCAAGGCAGCAATGTCTCTGCGCTCCATTAAAAATTTTCGTCCATCGTTGCACTTCTTAAATTTAAAACCAAGCACTTTCAGAAGGCGAAGTACGGAGGCTTCTGAACCAGAATAATTGATTTTCTGACAGAGATCAGCTCGAATTTTGCTTGCAGTGGGGTATTCCCCTCGGTCGTAATATTCTAGTACGGTCCTGCGGACTATTTGTTTATTAAAATCGTCCAGTTCAGTGTTTTTGTGTTCCCGTTTATACCCTTTCCTTGGAGAACTGAACACAACACTCACGCCTTGATCATCTGCCGAAGCAACGGTATTGCTAATACGTTGCACCGACTGTTCAGAAATGCCACAAGCTTCCGCTGTCAATTTTCGAACTTGTGCAAAGTTTATGTTCCTCCTGGCTTCTTCATTATACGCAAGATTTTTAAAAAACTTGTAAACGTTTGCTATGATGACTTTACTTTGTTTTCTAATGTCCTCTCGGCCCGCACGTACACCACCGCTGCTTGTACTCGAACTAAATGTAGGATACTGTTCCTCAATATCACTCATAATAAATACAAATTATTGAAATAAACTAATACACACACTGTCTACAATAAAGACGTCAACCGTTCACATGAAACGCACAAAATGTCTGTCAACCATACTAAGGACGATAAATATTTTGGATGTTTGTTGCTAATTCGTCTCTTCCTCACCTCGTCCACCCAACCTACTTGGAATGGGGTACTGTAACTGAAATGGGATTGGCTTTTCTCACAACAGCGACAATTTTGTTTACAGAAATTGCTCAGTCCTATTTATCTTTGTGCAACGGAAGAAAGGTAGTAGCGCGGCCAGTAAACATACACATTTTTGAGGAGAGTGTAAAATGACAAAGGCATTCATAAAAGTGTCAGACAGCAATATTTACCGAAAAGACATGCCGACAGGGTATACGCAATGTGCATACCAAATGTGTACATATACCTAACAGAACTTCCGAACCATATGGCTTAGGAATGACCGAGTAGAGAACAAAAACAGATTCATTTACAAAAGGGAAAAGACCGTGAGTATGAAAAAATTAAAGCGACAACAGCAGGCAAGGTCAGCGTTCTCAGACAACTGTCAGTCTGTAGGATAACCGCCCATGAAGAAAACGGTAAAACTTTAATAAGTAAGTGCACTGTACGGAAATCACAAAATAACTGACCTAATGGTACTTCGTAAAGTTAGGGTGTGTATTGCTAAAAGGTTTAGATTCTAACATAAGAAAAACCAGCGCAGTATAAATAGTAGTTTCAGAGAACTGCAAATCGTAACAAAAAAAAAGCCAAAGAAACAGAAGAAACGCAAAGATAGAAATTCTGTAGATATTTACGCGACAACAAAAAATATGTTGCCGACTCACACAAATTTTTAGAGCTCAAATACTGGCGCCCAGAATTTAACTGAGTAGTGTTACCCACAACTAATTATTCCTGATAAAACAAATTCATTTACGCGATACGCATAAATAAATTTGAAAAGAAGAATATAATGTGGATGTATGAAATTTGTTTTCGTAACACTGCTAAAACGCTACACACTGTACTAGCCGGCAACAACGCTGGGCGAGGGGTGTGGAGGTGACAGGGAGAAGCAGTGAAAGTGAGTGACCTTGACGATACTACTTCCATGCAGCTGACTATAGTAGAAATTCATAACGGAAATGTAGTAATAAAAAAGTAACTAAATAAAGAGTTAATAGAATTTGAAACTAAACCCAAAATAATTCAGATACAGATGAGATGTTTTTTTATAATTAAATGAGTTTTGTATTATTTGTGAATGTTTATGTTTTATTGTGTTATTATGTTGGAGGGTCGGGATTATAAACAGGTGTTATGTATTTTGCATTGTATTATTTGTATGTAGTGTACCTATAGAAAGGTCATTCACCTGTTAGTAAGGCAGCAGCTGATGGACTGTATAATGGTCAATGTAACCAACTTTATGTTCTTTTAATAATCAATATAAAGTCAAGTTGTATTTTCTTTTATAATTTTCTTTTATTGTCAGAATAGTGGTTTAATAAAACATTATTACTTTTTATTAAAAAAAAAAAATTTGCTTGAAGTACAGATTGTGTTTTGATATTCAGGATATATTGTTGATTATGTGTATTGATTGCTAATGTATTAACTGATTTATATTGTTCATAGTATGTGTTGTAAACAAATGTAATAAGGGAATTTATGATTTAATAAGGTGTTCAGTTTATTTTGTTTTTTATGATTGTTAGCAGCTAATTAAGAAGAGTTGTAGATTCATTTAAAAGATTTTGAAATTTTGAGAGTAAAGGGAAAGAGATGATCAAATTAGTGGTAATATGAAATTTTGATATTGGACTTAGAGTAATTTCTCTAGGTGAACAAATTTAAATGATTTAATCCGATTTGTTTGATTTATTTTGAGTTGAAACCGTAACGTCAAACCGATAAAATATTGAGAGAAGTAATTGAAGTTAAGCTATAAAATATTTATGAATTTAAGATCAATAAAGTAGTATATACATATTATATTCAATAAAATCACGAGTATGTGTACGCACCCAGTACTTGCTGAAGGCAACCCAGTATGCATGTAAGGGGGAACATACCGGTTGAGGATCTGGTATGGTATAAGGCCAGTTGTTGATTTTTTTTATGGAATGATTTGAGGTTATGTGGTACTATAGTGTGTACCTGTCCGATTTTATGGTGTTGGGATCTCGAACAGAGAAGTCCAGTAATGTCGTTCAGGTGCAGCCATAGTCGCCGAGCTAGCGGGGTAGTTTACCCATGATGTGTAAAGTAATAAAGGGGGGTTGATGGTACCATATCCTCACCGATCCTCTTTGGGTTAACAATGAGTTTTTCTGTTTCAGCAGAAAACCTCTCATTGTGGGGGGGGGGGGGGGGTATTGTACCGGGGCAAAAGGGGGAAATAAATTTTAATCATTTTAAAACCAGTCATGATACTGTTCAGTAACTATCAGAAAATACGCATCGGGAATTATGAAGGAGAAATTACAGTGAGTGGACTGTATAGTAAAACCACAGTGAGTGGACTGTATAGTAAATTACAGTGAGTGGACTGTAGTGGCTTTGTAGTACAGGAATGCAGTTATCAACGAGGGGTGCGCTTTCTCCACACGCGCACACAGGCGGCGGAGTTTCCCATGGTCTGGTCACGTATTAAGAAATACCATCGCGCGGTGCGCGCAAAAAACTGCGGCAGTCGAAAAATAACATCTGAAGGCAGCGGACGCGAACAGTGTTGTGCGTCGCCGGCCGGGCAAAGTTTTATCTCGCCCGCATGTAAAAAAAAAAAGGGAAAAATAGTTAAAAGTCAGTCGACTAAGAAACCTTTCCCCAGCCGGGTGAACACACAGGCTCGTGAGCCTAAAACCTATTAAATTTTTTTAAATTATGATCTAGAGTGTGACAGAGTACAAAGTATAAAAGCAGTTGTAATGCAGTGACTCGGAAAAATTAACCAGCAGAACTTTTCGGACCAAAAAGTGAAATTCATAAGAATGTGAAAAGTGACAAAATTCTAAAATAACTTCTCGAATAAAACAATGAACCACTAGAAACAACAGGATTCTCATATGGAACTCTTAGATCGCCAGAGAGGGGCGTAAACACGTAAACACATCAATTAAAATTTTCATATAAAGAGCTCTAGTTTTTTTTTTAAAGGAAATAATTTAAATCATGAGAGAGAGAGAGAGAGAGAGAGAGAGAGCGAGAGAGAGAGAGAGAGAGAGAGAGAGAGAGAGAGAGAGAGAGAGCAAGCTGGGTTGGCTTCTTTCTTATAGATTAGTTAGCTAAGTTTATTATTTATTCACATTAGAGTGTGAAGCTAACAAGGAACATATTTGTTATGTAACCATAGCCTAAATGTTTTGATAATTTCTGAAGTAAAGTAATGGAAATAAACAGTAATATTTTAAATGAATAATAAATAAATTAAAGTTGAAAAAAAAAAATAAACAGAGTTGATTAATGCAGATAATGCGAGTAGTTATTGAGATGCGCTAACCCTGAGTCACGTTTATATTTCACAGCAGTTCGTGTGTCGTAACCCTGGGCTAAATAAAGGTAAGTTGAATTATATATTAATTTATGAAGATGGTAAAGGTGAGTAACTATACAATTGGCGCATCCGAACTAGGGACAAATTTATAATATAAATAAATACAGTAATTACACATAATTTTATTTTATTTTGAACTAAAATGGTTAATGATACTTTAGATCATTAAAGAGAAGTGTTAAAAAGAATAAATTATCATTTTATACGAGGAAACGGAGACAGTTAGTTCATTTCAGTAGACTAGGGTTTTCAGAATAGGTGAACGACTCTTATTGGACAGCCCGACATGCAGCGGCGAATTCGAATACGGTAAGTCAATCTATAGATTAGATTGCTACATCGGCCCTGCAAGATCGCCAAGACTCACTACAAGTAAGTGATCATTTCTTACCAAATATTTATGCTTTCAGTGAGGAATCTACGTCACCAATTCGCCTAGTAGACGAAAGAATAACAAATTAAAATAAATTAACCGAAGTTTAAAACACTTCGCTAACTAACTTCCAGTGCATTCATCGGATTTATTTACATTGGATTCAATGAACGATTGAATTGAATTGAATAAATAAAAAAAAAATAAAACTGAAATTAAACTTCAATTAAAATTTAAAAACAATTAAACGGACTAACACACTGGATCCCGTTTACTTACAAAGTGACGCCAACAATGTGGGGCTTATAATAAAAAAAACCCGTAATCAAGTAAACTTACAAATTAGCGCACAACGTAAGAGGCTTAAATTAGGTCTCAACTAATAATAATAAATAAAATGACAAAAACTCAGTTTACCTAATTTCGAGCAAGCAGCTGCAGTACCAGAAGACTAGAACATGCGGAAGAGAGCGACATCCAAGAAACGCGCAGCAGACGCAGAACCAAAAATAAACATGGATGAAAAGGAAGCGACGCCGGTGGAAGACGTCTAAGCGATACTACCTCCCATGGACCCTACCAAACCAACACAACGAGAGGAACAAACCACGGAGAGCATGAACATGAATAGCCTCATGGAATTTCTCAAGACAATGGATGAGAACATGGGAACTTTGAAGGAGGAATTAAGTGGAAAAATAGATGACACCAATAAAAACTGGAAGGAGGAATTGAGCGGAAAAATAGACAATAACACCAAGAAGATGGAAGAAAAAATAGATGATGCTAATAAGAAGACAGATGAACTGAAACAAGATAGCCAAAGGAACATGGAAGCCCTGAACGAAAAAATCGAGGAGGAGATGACAGAAGTCAGAAAAGAGATATCTGAGATAAATGAGAAATGGAAGCAGACCAGTAACGAACTGCAACAAACCAAAGAGGATATGAACACTCGAGTGAACAACTTAGAGGAAGCCAATCAAGTCCAGATCGCGGCGATACAGCAGAAAACACAAGAAGTGAATCGGCTGAAGACGAACACTGAAGAGTGGTGCACAGGTATCGAGACGACCGTGAACAGGATAGACACGAGTCAACAATAATTATGAGCGGATCGAAGACAGGCAACACCGAGAAATCCCAAGAATGCGGTAAGAAATTGAAAACATCGGGAACCGACCAGCAATAGTGCCACAATTCCAACACGCCGACAATCGGGAAGCGATGAATTTTAGGGCGCATAAACGAAACCCTATGGAATTTCACGCCCGAGTAGATGAGATCTTGAGTATGAACCGAGAGACCAGATGGCCATCATAAGAGGACAAATTGACGAATACTTCAAAGAAGTGAATGACAATTGGTGGACGGCAACACGGCACGATATTCAGAGTTACGCCGAGTTCAAGGAGTTGTTCTAATCAAAATATTGGTCCGAAAGTACCCAGAATATCGTACGGGACAATGTATGTTACGGTAGATATGAAGCAAATAGAGGATCGACCCTGACGGCCTACTTCCTCGGAAAGGTTTGTCTGGCGAGAAACTTGATTACAATCAACAAAATCGACCGTATCGCAGAGTCAATTATGTGCATGAAGGAAACAATGGAGGGGGAAGACGTCAATACACGAGACATTCAAACGCATACAGTAGCCCACAAAGGAGTCATAGCTACGAAGGCAGGCGTAACCCCAGAAACGACACCAGGAGGAGTCGCAGTCAAGAGGACTATCGACGGCCTAATTATGAAGAGGATCGCCATCAACCCAGGAATAGACCCCAAGAAAACGAACGAAGGAGTTCGCAAGACCAATGGCAGGTAGAAGCCGAACCATCTTTAAACTAAAAGCGGCAGTGAGAACGCGGAATGGACCTTCACTGAACCGAACTATTGGGTACGATCAATTGGTAAATAACCACATAACAACGAATACCATTACAATTATTAAAACGAACTTTCTGAAGAACATACGAGAGGAATTGTTAGAAGAGGATAGCCACAAAACGGAACACAACAACACTGAAATTGCCTATACCATCGCCAAAATCAATGGAGTATACGTCAAAGTGAAGATAGACAGCGGTGCGAATGTATCATTAATCAACAATATAGAGCTGAGTAAAATACAGGAAAAGAGTAACAAACTAATACCTACACTACCTGTAAATAATATAGTGTTGATCGGAGCAACAGGGCATCAGAACAAGACCATCCACAGACAAGTCATGTTAGAATTAAACAGTAACGGCAAGACCATAACTATGGAATTTTTGGTAGCACATGGACTACCATTCACAATGTTAATCGGCTGCGATATGCTAAGAAAATATTCAGCAATAATAGATATGAGCAGAGCCAAAGTAACTCTAGACTTTAATTGTATAAACTGGACGGCGAAGCTAATTGGAAGCGAAAGTGCCCCTTCAGACCGAGCCATTTACAATATCAGAGAAGTAAAAAACCATAGATGGCATACGTCGAGTGACAGTGTATTTTATGAAAATGATGACGACCTATTGTGGAGAGAGAAACTCCCAGAAATACATACTTTTAAAAAAGAAAAGACGAATGCCCAAATCACCCAACACACAAGTAGACATTGATAAGCATCTACAACGATTACCGACATGTATTCTCCGACTCGCCTGGCAAAGTAAAAAATTACCAATGCGAAATAAGATTTAAGGAACCAGTGAACTTCAACCGAAAATCTTATCCCATCACCTATTCACTGAAAGAAGCAGTACAAGATGAAATAAACCATTTGTTGAGAGAAGACATAATCGAACCCAGTCAGTCTCCATATACCAGCCCAATTCTGGCAGTTCCAAAGAAGAACGGGAAGAAAGTGCGAATTTGTTTAGAGGCACGAGAGATAAATAAGACCATCATTAACGACCGTACATCCCCGGGAGAGATAGAAGAAATTCTTAAAAAATTTCATGGTACCCGATTTATAAGTACTTAGGATACAGTTTGCGGGTATTGGCAGGTGGAATTACACCCGAACAGCCGCCAATACATGGCATTCATTTTCGAGGGTCGCAACTACCACTTCAAAAGGCTACCCTTCGGACTGGTCAACTCAGTAGCAGTATTTGTGAAGTGCATGGACCAAGTGTTGGGACAAGAAGCACTTCAATTCACAACCATTTACGTGGATGATTTACTTATAATCTCAGCAAACTGGGAAGAGCATTGCCAGAGAATAAAGCATGTATTGCAGAAACTGTCTGAAAACAATATCACATTGAAGCTGGAAAAATCGAAATTCATAGCGGATGAAGTGCAGTTCCTAGGTTTCAACCTATCCGAACATGGAATTACACCAGCTAAGGACAAGACTGAGGCGATTCAGAAATTCCCCACACTGAGGAACAAGAAACAACTGCAATCGTTCTTAGGAATTTGCAATTATTACCGAACATTTAAGGAGAATTACTCCGAATTAACATCACGATTTCCTCCTGGATTGTCGTCTTCAGATCTTCAAGGCAGCGTGGCTTGTTAATATATACTCGGGACTTGAGATATCCCCACAAAAAGAAGTCACATAAGCTTAGATCGGGGGAGCGAGGAGGCCAGCGAAGATTGCCATATCTGGAGATAAGGTTGCCTGGAAACTGACCCCGTAGACAGCCACTGAATGACAAGCTGTGTGTGCAGTTGCACCGTCCTGTTGAAACCATACTCTCCTCATTGCCCATCTGCGACGTCGAAGTTCTGGGAAGAAGAAGGTTTGGAGCATCGTAATGTAGCGCTCTGAATTAACAGTCACAGTAATGTTGTTTTCCAAAAAAAAGTATGGGCCAATAATGCCCTTCTCCCCAACTGCACACCATACTGTTACTTTTGGGCTGTGAAGAGGGGACTCATGTACCATCTGAGGATTTTCATTACACCAATATCTACAGTTTTGTTTGTTAATTGGCATTTGAATCAGTCAGAGTTAACTTTAAATGGGTGTTAAACAGAGTAAGATTCTTGGGAATAAAAGTAATAGAGAAACTGAATATTAGTAGGGACACAGTAGCGATAGTGAGTAAATGTAGAGAAATGAGAGTGATGTAATGGGAGAGTAATTAGATGATGGAAGCATTTTGTAAAGGGGGTGGTGTGATAAGGAGTCCTCAACAAAAGGCGTTGTAGCGGGAGGTGAACCGTATGTGCAGTGGCGGGGTTACCTGGTGGAGACCAGGAACTAATAAGGGAATGAGCATAGGGAGGGAACACACATCCTAAGTACAAAGAGGGTAGAGGGTATTTTGTTATAAGGGTAAAATGATTTAAGGTGAGCTAGAGTAGTAAGTTAGTGGAGATAAATGTTTTGAGAGATTGGTGTCATCCTATGTAAATCTGTTAGCGAGTGTTAGAGTCAGAAGGGGGGTAAAGTTAGATTACTGCCCATTCGATAAAGTAGATCATTGTGGATAGTTGAGAATCACCCAAACCAATTGATGAAAATGACTAGAGTCAGCTGCATGGAACTAGTATCGTCAAGGTCACACCGCTTACTTACAGCGTTGCCACTAAGCAACAGTTTCCCTTTCTTCCGAAAAATGTTACACTAGTAAGTAAGCCTACTTAATGTAAAGAATATAACAAAGTGAGAAAGTTTGTAATACATGCATTAGAGTACATTGTTACATTGTCAATAATTCTTAATAATAATTACATCACAATTAAAATATTGTTAATAATTAATTAACAATTAATTTCCGTATCTTATACATAACATTCAATTCGACGCGTCAGCTATAGTTTGTTTGAACGAATTTTATACGCATCCTGTGTCTTAAGCTTGCCCCATTTAATTATTGAAGACACCGCACTATTCGTGACTCAGAAAAATATTCTATTTTTATTTCCTGCGCTGCTTATTAATAATTAAGTAAAAAAATTAGAACTATACTATAAGATGTTACATGCACAAGTAGCATAAAAATAATGGTATGTATAAACGTGAAACGAATTGGATTTCTTAAGAAAATAAGGATAATTTTATAAACAACAAATACAAATGTCTCATGAAATAAATTTAAAATTCCTTATTTATTTATATATATATATATATATATATTTTAACTTAAATCTTTAAATATAGAATTTAAATTTATAATTCTATATTTTATGCATTGTCCTTACTAATTTTATAATTAAAATTTTCCTTATTTTATGAACTATAGAATTCCTTATGACTATTATAAATAAGCAGTATGTTGAAAAACTCACCTTAAATAGGGTTAGTCACACAATTATCACTTTGCAAAGTGATAGCACAGAGCACATTCATAACACTCCTGAAGAAAACACGCACACACGGTTTTTTATGTTTCAATAAAAATAGAAAATACTACGCTTCGCTATAGACACGTTTACAACCTATATACACTTTTTAACACTCCTGCAGTATTCGTCTTCGGATTCACTGGACTCAGGTTCGCTGTCACTACTCACACGTAAGTGTATGATGAAGGGCTCCACTGTGGTGTCTCTCGTGCACTGCTTTGAGTAATCGGCTTCTTGTAGTGCCTCCGCATGTCTTACGCACTTCTCCCAGTCTTCCTGAGTTATCCTGTCCAAAGCTTCGTGTGCAAGTTGTTCAATATCGGCCAATCTGAAAGTCGTATTCTTGTTTGCAACATACCGTTTAACTTGGGCCCATATCAGCTCGATCGGATTATACTGACAATGATATGGTGGCAGGCGCACTACTGTATGTCCCATTTCATTTGCCAGTTGATCCAATTCGTACGTCTTCTTGGCCGTTCGGATCTCTTCTTTAGAAAGAAGTTCATCCCTGGTTTCAGCTGTGGAAAATGAAATTCTCTTCTTACGCAGCCACTCCATGATATCCGCTTTACGCCAGTTTGAACATGGTGGTTTATCTATTGTACAGAATGATAGCTGGCATTATCCATCACGATGACAGAGCCTTCTTCCAAGGAGCGCAACATACCAACAAACCAGGTCTTAAAAACTTCAGCATTCATTTCTGTGTGGTAGTCAGATGCACCTGAATGCTTACTGCCACGAAAGACAAGTTTGGCACCTGCTATGAAACCTGTACTTGCGGATCCAGCATGTGCAATAATCAGCCGGCCACCTCTACCAGTAGGTACTTTCAGCCCACCGTTCCCTCTGGAGTCTTGCCAGATGTATTTATTCGTATGATTCTGTGATATCCAGGTTTCATCCAAATAAATTATAGGCCTGTTGTCCTCCGTACGATGTATATGCATGGTTCTCAAAAACTTCGCTCTCAAGGCAGCAATGTCTCTGCGCTCCATTAAAAATTTTCGTACATCGTTGCACTTCTTAAATTTAAAACCAAGCACTTTCAGAAGGCGAAGTACGGAGGCTTCTGAACCAGAATAATTGATTTTCTGACAGAGATCAGCTCGAATTTTGCTTGCAGTGGGGTATTCCCCTCGGTCGTAATATTCTAGTACGGTCCTGCGGACTATTTGTTTATTAAAATCGTCCAGTTCAGTGTTTTTGTGTTCCCGTTTATACCCTTTCCTTGGAGAACTGAACACAACACTCACGCCTTGATCATCTGCCGAAGCAACGGTATTCCTAATACGTTGCACCGACTGTTCAGAAATGCCACAAGCTTCCGCTGTCAATTTTCGAACTTGTGCAAAGTTTATGTTCCTCCTGGCTTCTTCATTATACGCAAGATTTTTAAAAAACTTGTAAACGTTTGCTATGATGACTTTACTTTGTTTTCTAATGTCCTCTCGGCCCGCACGTACACCACCGCTGCTTGTACTCGAACTAAATGTAGGATACTGTTCCTCAATATCACTCATAATAAATACAAATTATTGAAATAAACTAATACACACACTGTCTACAATAAAGACGTCAACCGTTCACATGAAACGCACAAAATGTCTGTCAACCATACTAAGGACGATAAATATTTTGGATGTTTGTTGCTAATTCGTCTCTTCCTCACCTCGTCCACCCAACCTACTTGGAATGGGGTACTGTAACTGAAATGGGATTGGCTTTTGTCACAACAGCGACAATTTTGTTTACAGAAATTGCTCAGTCCTATTTATCTTTGTGCAACGGAAGAAAGGTAGTAGCGCGGCCAGTAAACATACACATTTTTGAGGAGAGTGTAAAATGACAAAGGCATTCATAAAAGTGTCAGACAGCAATATTTACCGAAAAGACATGCCGACAGGGTATACGCAATGTGCATACCAAATGTGTACATATACCTAACAGAACTTCCGAACCATATGGCTTAGGAATGACCGAGTAGAGAACAAAAACAGATTCATTTACAAAAGGGAAAAGACCGTGAGTATGAAAAAATTAAAGCGACAACAGCAGGCAAGGTCAGCGTTCTCAGACAACTGTCAGTCTGTAGGATAACCGCCCATGAAGAAAACGGTAAAACTTTAATAAGTAAGTGCACTGTACGGAAATCACAAAATAACTGACCTAATGGTACTTCGTAAAGTTAGGGTGTGTATTGCTAAAAGGTTTAGATTCTAACATAAGAAAAACCAGCGCAGTATAAATAGTAGTTTCAGAGAACTGCAAATCGTAACAAAAAAAAAGCCAAAGAAACAGAAAAAACGCAAAGATAGAAATTCTGTAGATATTTACGCGACAACAAAAAATATGTTGCCGACTCACACAAATTTTTAGAGCTCAAATACTGGCGCCCAGAATTTAACTGAGTAGTGTTACCCACAACTAATTATTCCTGATAAAACAAATTCATTTACGCGATACGCATAAATAAATTTGAAAAGAAGAATATAATGTGGATGTATGAAATTTGTTTTCGTAACACTGCTAAAACGCTACACACTGTACTAGCCGGCAACAGCGCTGGGCGAGGGGTGTGGAGGTGACAGGGAGAAGCAGTGAAAGTGAGTGACCTTGACGATACTACTTCCATGCAGCTGACTATAGTAGAAATTCATAACGGAAATGTAGTAATAAAAAAGTAACTAAATAAAGAGTTAATAGAATTTGAAACTAAACCCAAAATAATTCAGATACAGATGAGATGTTTTTTTATAATTAAATGAGTTTTGTATTATTTGTGAATGTTTATGTTTTATTGTGTTATTATGTTGGAGGGTCGGGATTATAAACAGGTGTTATGTATTTTGCATTGTATTATTTGTATGTAGTGTACCTATAGAAAGGTCATTCACCTGTTAGTAAGGCAGCAGCTGATGGACTGTATAATGGTCAATGTAACCACCTTTATGTTCTTTTAATAATCAATATAAAGTCAAGTTGTATTTTCTTTTATAATTTTCTTTTATTGTCAGAATAGTGGTTTAATAAAACATTATTACTTTTTATTAAAAAAAAAAAATTTGCTTGAAGTACAGATTGTGTTTTGATATTCAGGATATATTGTTGATTATGTGTATTGATTGCTAATGTATTAACTGATTTATATTGTTCATAGTATGTGTTGTAAACAAATGTAATAAGGGAATTTATGATTTAATAAGGTGTTCAGTTTATTTTGTTTTTTATGATTGTTAGCAGCTAATTAAGAAGAGTTGTAGATTCATTTAAAAGATTTTGAAATTTTGAGAGTAAAGGGAAAGAGATGATCAAATTAGTGGTAATATGAAATTTTGATATTGGACTTAGAGTAATTTCTCTAGGTGAACAAATTTAAATGATTTAATCCGATTTGTTTGATTTATTTTGAGTTGAAACCGTAACGTCAAACCGATAAAATATTGAGAGAAGTAATTGAAATTAAGCTATAAAATATTTATGAATTTAAGATCAATAAAGTAGTATATACATATTATATTCAATAAAATCACGAGTATGTGTACGCACCCAGTACTTGCTGAAGGCAACCCAGTATGCATGTAAGGGGGAACATACCGGTTGAGGATCTGGTATGGTATAAGGCCAGTTGTTGATTTTTTTGATGGAATGATTTGAGGTTATGTGGTACTATAGTGTGTACCTGTCCGATTTTATGGTGTTGGGATCTCGAACAGAGAAGTCCAGTAATGTCGTTCAGGTGCAGCCATAGTCGCCGAGCTAGCGGGGTAGTTTACCCATGATGTGTAAAGTAATAAAGGGGGGTTGATGGTACCATATCCTCACCGATCCTCTTTGGGTTAACAATGAGTTTTTCTGTTTCAGCAGAAAACCTCTCATTGGGGGGGGGGTATTGTACCGGGGCAAAAGGGGGAAATAAATTTTAATCATTTTAAAACCAGTCATGATACTGTTCAGTAACTATCAGAAAATACGCATCGGGAATTATGAAGGAGAAATTACAGTGAGTGGACTGTATAGTAAAACCACAGTGAGTGGACTGTATAGTAAATTACAGTGAGTGGACTGTAGTGGCTTTGTAGTACAGGAATGCAGTTATCAACGAGGGGTGCGCTTTCTCCACACGCGCACACAGGCGGCGGAGTTTCCCATGGTCTGGTCACGTATTAAGAAATACCATCGCGCGGTGCGCGCAAAAAACTGCGGCAGTCGAAAAATAACATCTGAAGGCAGCGGACGCGAACAGTGTTGTGCGTCGCCGGCCGGGCAAAGTTTTATCTCGCCCGCATGTAAAAAAAAAAAGGGAAAAATAGTTAAAAGTCAGTCGACTAAGAAACCTTTCCCCAGCCGGGTGAACACACAGGCTCGTGAGCCTAAAACCTATTAAATTTTTTTAAATTATGATCTAGAGTGTGACAGAGTACAAAGTATAAAAGCAGTTGTAATGCAGTGACTCGGAAAAATTAACCAGCAGAACTTTTCGGACCAAAAAGTGAAATTCATAAGAATGTGAAAAGTGACAAAATTCTAAAATAACAACTTCTCGAATAAAACAATGAACCACTAGAAACAACAGGATTCTCATATGGAACTCTTAGATCGCCAGAGAGGGGCGTAAACACGTAAACACATCAATTAAAATTTTCATATAAAGAGCTCTAGTTTTTTTTTTAAAGGAAATAATTTAAATCATGTGAGAGAGAGAGAGAGAGAGAGAGAGAGAGAGAGAGAGAGAGAGAGAGAGAGAGAGAGAGAGAGAGAGAGAGAGCGAGCAAGCTGGGTTGGCTTCTTTCTTATAGATTAGTTAGCTAAGTTTATTATTTATTCACATTAGAGTGTGAAGCTAACAAGGAACATATTTGTTATGTAACCATAGCCTAAATGTTTTGATAATTTCTGAAGTAAAGTAATGGAAATAAACAGTAATATTTTAAATGAATAATAAATAAATTAAAGTTGAAAAAAAAAAAATAAACAGAGTTGATTAATGCAGATAATGCGAGTAGTTATTGAGATGCGCTAACCCTGAGTCACGTTTATATTTCACAGCAGTTCGTGTGTCGTAACCCTGGGCTAAATAAAGGTAAGTTGAATTATATATTAATTTATGAAGATGGTAAAGGTGAGTAACTATACAATTGGCGCATCCGAACTAGGGACAAATTTATAATATAAATAAATACAGTAATTACACATAATTTTATTTTATTTTGAACTAAAATGGTTAATGATACTTTAGATCATTAAAGAGAAGTGTTAAAAAGAATAAATTATCATTTTATACGAGGAAACGGAGACAGTTAGTTCATTTCAGTAGACTAGGGTTTTCAGAATAGGTGAACGACTCTTATTGGACAGCCCGACATGCAGCGGCGAATTCGAATACGGTAAGTCAATCTATAGATTAGATTGCTACATCGACCCTGCAAGATCGCCAAGACTCACTACAAGTAAGTGATCATTTCTTACCAAATATTTATGCTTTCAGTGAGGAATCTACGTCACCAATTCGCCTAGTCGACGAAAGAATAACAAATTAAAATAAATTAACCGAAGTTTAAAACACTTCGCTAACTAACTTCCAGTGCATTCATCGGATTTATTTACATTGGATTCAATGAACGATTGAATTGAATTGAATAAATAAATAAAAAATAAAACTGAAATTAAACTTCAATTAAAATTTAAAAACAATTAAACGGACTAACACACTGGATCCCGTTTACTTACAAAGTGACGCCAACAATGTGGGGCTTATAATAAAAAAACCCCGTAATCAAGTAAACTTACAAATTAGCGCACAACGTAAGAGGCTTAAATTAGGTCTCAACTAATAATAATAAATAAAATGACAAAAACTCAGTTTACCTAATTTCGAGCAAGCAGCTGCAGTACCAGAAGACTAGAACATGCGGAAGAGAGCGACATCCAAGAAACGCGCAGCAGACGCAGAACCAAAAATAAACATGGATGAAAAGGAAGCGACGCCGGTGGAAGACGTCTAAGCGATACTACCTCCCATGGAGCCTACCAAACCAACACAACGAGAGGAACAAACCACGGAGAGCATGAACATGAATAGCCTCATGGAATTTCTCAAGACAATGGATGAGAACATGGGAACTTTGAAGGAGGAATTAAGTGGAAAAATAGATGACACCAATAAAAACTGGAAGGAGGAATTGAGCGGAAAAATAGACAATAACACCAAGAAGATGGAAGAAAAAATAGATGATGCTAATAAGAAGACAGATGAACTGAAACAAGATAGCCAAAGGAACATGGAAGCCCTGAACGAAAAAATCGAGGAGGAGATGACAGAAGTCAGAAAAGAGATATCTGAGATAAATGAGAAATGGAAGCAGACCAGTAACGAACTGCAACAAACCAAAGAGGATATGAACACTCGAGTGAACAACTTAGAGGAAGCCAATCAAGTCCAGATCGCGGCGATACAGCAGAAAACACAAGAAGTGAATCGGCTGAAGACGAACACTGAAGAGTGGTGCACAGGTATCGAGACGACCGTGAACAGGATAGACACGAGTCAACAATAATTATGAGCGGATCGAAGACAGGCAACACCGAGAAATCCCAAGAATGCGGTAAGAAATTGAAAACATCGGGAACCGACCAGCAATAGTGCCACAATTCCAACACGCCGACAATCGGGAAGCGATGAATTTTAGGGCGCATAAACGAAACCCCATGGAATTTCACGCCCGAGTAGATGAGATCTTGAGTATGAACCGAGAGACCAGATGGCCATCATAAGAGGACAAATTGACGAATACTTCAAAGAAGTGAATGACAATTGGTGGACGGCAACACGGCACGATATTCAGAGTTACGCCGAGTTCAAGGAGTTGTTCTAATCAAAATATTGGTCCGAAAGTACCCAGAATATCGTACGGGACAATGTATGTTACGGTAGATATGAAGCAAATAGAGGATCGACCCTGACGGCCTACTTCCTCGGAAAGGTTTGTCTGGCGAGAAACTTGATTACAATCAACAAAATCGACCGTATCGCAGAGTCAATTATGTGCATGAAGGAAACAATGGAGGGGGAAGACGTCAATACACGAGACATTCAAACGCATACAGTAGCCCACAAAGGAGTCATAGCTACGAAGGCAGGCGTAACCCCAGAAACGACACCAGGAGGAGTCGCAGTCAAGAGGACTATCGACGGCCTAATTATGAAGAGGATCGCCATCAACCCAGGAATAGACCCCAAGAAAACGAACGAAGGAGTTCGCAAGACCAATGGCAGGTAGAAGCCGAACCATCTTTAAACTAAAAGCGGCAGTGAGAACGCGGAATGGACCTTCACTGAACCGAACTATTGGGTACGATCAATTGGTAAATAACCACATAACAACGAATACCATTACAATTATTAAAACGAACTTTCTGAAGAACATACGAGAGGAATTGTTAGAAGAGGATAGCCACAAAACGGAACACAACAACACTGAAATTGCCTATACCATCGCCAAAATCAATGGAGTATACGTCAAAGTGAAGATAGACAGCGGTGCGAATGTATCATTAATCAACAATATAGAGCTGAGTAAAATACAGGAAAAGAGTAACAAACTAATACCTACACTACCTGTAAATAATATAGTGTTGATCGGAGCAACAGGGCATCAGAACAAGACCATCCACAGACAAGTCATGTTAGAATTAAACAGTAACGGCAAGACCATAACTATGGAATTTTTGGTAGCACATGGACTACCATTCACAATGTTAATCGGCTGCGATATGCTAAGAAAATATTCAGCAATAATAGATATGAGCAGAGCCAAAGTAACTCTAGACTTTAATTGTATAAACTGGACGGCGAAGCTAATTGGAAGCGAAAGTGCCCCTTCAGACCGAGCCATTTACAATATCAGAGAAGTAAAAAACCATAGATGGCATACGTCGAGTGACAGTGTATTTTATGAAAATGATGACGACCTATTGTGGAGAGAGAAACTCCCAGAAATACATACTTTTAAAAAAGAAAAGACGAATGCCCAAATCACCCAACACACAAGTAGACATTGATAAGCATCTACAACGATTACCGACATGTATTCTCCGACTCGCCTGGCAAAGTAAAAAATTACCAATGCGAAATAAGATTTAAGGAACCAGTGAACTTCAACCGAAAATCTTATCCCATCGCCTATTCACTGAAAGAAGCAGTACAAGATGAAATAAACCATTTGTTGAGAGAAGACATAATCGAACCCAGTCAGTCTCCATATACCAGCCCAATTCTGGCAGTTCCAAAGAAGAACGGGAAGAAAGTGCGAATTTGTTTAGAGGCACGAGAGATAAATAAGACCATCATTAACGACCGTACATCCCCGGGAGAGATAGAAGAAATTCTTAAAAAATTTCATGGTACCCGATTTATAAGTACTTAGGATACAGTTTGCGGGTATTGGCAGGTGGAATTACACCCGAACAGCCGCCAATACATGGCATTCATTTTCGAGGGTCGCAACTACCACTTCAAAAGGCTACCCTTCGGACTGGTCAACTCAGTAGCAGTATTTGTGAAGTGCATGGACCAAGTGTTGGGACAAGAAGCACTTCAATTCACAACCATTTACGTGGATGATTTACTTATAATCTCAGCAAACTGGGAAGAGCATTGCCAGAGAATAAAGCATGTATTGCAGAAACTGTCTGAAAACAATATCACATTGAAGCTGGAAAAATCGAAATTCATAGCGGATGAAGTGCAGTTCCTAGGTTTCAACCTATCCGAACATGGAATTACACCAGCTAAGGACAAGACTGAGGCGATTCAGAAATTCCCCACACTGAGGAACAAGAAACAACTGCAATCGTTCTTAGGAATTTGCAATTATTACCGAACATTTAAGGAGAATTACTCCGAATTAACATCACGATTTCCTCCTGGATTGTCGTCTTCAGATCTTCAAGGCAGCGTGGCTTGTTAACATATACTCGGGACTTGAGATATCCCCACAAAAAGAAGTCACATAAGCTTAGATCGGGGGAGCGAGGAGGCCAGCGAAGATTGCCATATCTGGAGATAAGGTTGCCTGGAAACTGACCCCGTAGACAGCCACTGAATGACAAGCTGTGTGTGCAGTTGCACCGTCCTGTTGAAACCATACTCTCCTCATTGCCCATCTGCGACGTCGAAGTTCTGGGAAGAAGAAGGTTTGGAGCATCGTAATGTAGCGCTCTGAATTAACAGTCACAGTAATGTTGTTTTCCAAAAAAAAGTATGGGCCAATAATGCCCTTCTCCCCAACTGCACACCATACTGTTACTTTTGGGCTGTGAAGAGGGGACTCATGTACCATCTGAGGATTTTCATTACACCAATATCTACAGTTTTGTTTGTTAATTGGCATTTGAATCAGTCAGAGTTAACTTTAAATGGGTGTTAAACAGAGTAAGATTCTTGGGAATAAAAGTAATAGAGAAACTGAATATTAGTAGGGACACAGTAGCGATAGTGAGTAAATGTAGAGAAATGAGAGTGATGTAATGGGAGAGTAATTAGATGATGGAAGCATTTTGTAAAGGGGGTGGTGTGATAAGGAGTCCTCAACAAAAGGCGTTGTAGCGGGAGGTGAACCGTATGTGCAGTGGCGGGGTTACCTGGTGGAGACCAGGAACTAATAAGGGAATGAGCATAGGGAGGGAACACACATCCTAAGTACAAAGAGGGTAGAGGGTATTTTGTTATAAGGGTAAAATGATTTAAGGTGAGCTAGAGTAGTAAGTTAGTGGAGATAAATGTTTTGAGAGATTGGTGTCATCCTATGTAAATCTGTTAGCGAGTGTTAGAGTCAGAAGGGGGGTAAAGTTAGATTACTGCCCATTCGATAAAGTAGATCATTGTGGATAGTTGAGAATCACCCAAACCAATTGATGAAAATGACTAGAGTCAGCTGCATGGAACTAGTATCGTCAAGGTCACACCGCTTACTTATAGCGTTGCCACTAAGCAACAGTTTCCCTTTCTTCCGAAAAATGTTACACTAGTAAGTAAGCCTACTTAATGTAAAGAATATAACAAAGTGAGAAAGTTTGTAATACATGCATTAGAGTACATTGTTACATTGTCAATAATTCTTAATAATAATTACATCACAATTAAAATATTGTTAATAATTAATTAACAATTAATTTCCGTATCTTATACATAACATTCAATTCGACGCGTCAGCTATAGTTTGTTTGAACGAATTTTATACGCATCCTGTGTCTTAAGCTTGCCCCATTTAATTATTAAAGACACCGCACTATTCGTGACTCAGAAAAATATTCTATTTTTATTTCCTGCGCTGCTTATTAATAATTAAGTAAAAAAATTAGAACTATACTATAAGATGTTACATGCACAAGTAGCATAAAAATAATGGTATGTATAAACGTGAAACGAATTGGATTTCTTAAGAAAATAAGGATAATTTTATAAACAACAAATACAAATGTCTCATGAAATAAATTTAAAATTCCTTATTTATTTATATATATATATATATATATTTTAACTTAAATCTTTAAATATAGAATTTAAATTTATAATTCTATATTTTATGCATTGTCCTTACTAATTTTATAATTAAAATTTTCCTTATTTTATGAACTATAGAATTCCTTATGACTATTATAAATAAGCAGTATGTTGAAAAACTCACCTTAAATAGGGTTAGTCACACAATTATCACTTTGCAAAGTGATAGCACAGAGCACATTCATAACACTCCTGAAGAAAACACGCACACACGGTTTTTTATGTTTCAATAAAAATAGAAAATACTACGCTTCGCTATAGACACGTTTACCACCTATATACACTTTTTAACACTCCTGCAGTATTCGTCTTCGGATTCACTGGACTCAGGTTCGCTGTCACTACTCACACGTAAGTGTATGATGAAGGGCTCCACTGTGGTGTCTCTCGTGCACTGCTTTGAGTAATCGGCTTCTTGTAGTGCCTCCGCATGTCTTACGCACTTCTCCCAGTCTTCCTGAGTTATCCTGTCCAAAGCTTCGTGTGCAAGTTGTTCAATATCGGCCAATCTGAAAGTCGTATTCTTGTTTGCAACATACCGTTTAACTTGGGCCCATATCAGCTCGATCGGATTATACTGACAATGATATGGTGGCAGGCGCACTACTGTATGTCCCATTTCATTTGCCAGTTGATCCAATTCGTACGTCTTCTTGGCCGTTCGGATTTCTTCTTTAGAAAGAAGTTCATCCCTGGTTTCAGCTGTGGAAAATGAAATTCTCTTCTTACGCAGCCACTCCATGATATCCGCTTTACGCCAGTTTGAACATGGTGGTTTATCTATTTGTACAGAATGATAGCTGGCATTATCCATCACGATGACAGAGCCTTCTTCCAAGGAGCGCAACATACCAACAAACCAGGTCTTAAAAACTTCAGCATTCATTTCTGTGTGGTAGTCAGATGCACCTGAATGCTTACTGCCACGAAAGACAAGTTTGGCACCTGCTATGAAACCTGTACTTGCGGATCCAGCATGTGCAATAATCAGCCGGCCACCTCTACCAGTAGGTACTTTCAGCCCACCGTTCCCTCTGGAGTCTTGCCAGATGTATTTATTCGTATGATTCTGTGATATCCAGGTTTCATCCAAATAAATTATAGGCCTGTTGTCCTCCGTACGATGTATATGCATGGTTCTCAAAAACTTCGCTCTCAAGGCAGCAATGTCTCTGCGCTCCATTAAAAATTTTCGTCCATCGTTGCACTTCTTAAATTTAAAACCAAGCACTTTCAGAAGGCGAAGTACGGAGGCTTCTGAACCAGAATAATTGATTTTCTGACAGAGATCAGCTCGAATTTTGCTTGCAGTGGGGTATTCCCCTCGGTCGTAATATTATAGTACGGTCCTGCGGACTATTTGTTTATTAAAATCGTCCAGTTCAGTGTTTTTGTGTTCCCGTTTATACCCTTTCCTTGGAGAACTGAACACAACACTCACGCCTTGATCATCTGCCGAAGCAACGGTATTGCTAATACGTTGCACCGACTGTTCAGAAATGCCACAAGCTTCCGCTGTCAATTTTCGAACTTGTGCAAAGTTTATGTTCCTCCTGGCTTCTTCATTATACGCAAGATTTTTAAAAAACTTGTAAACGTTTGCTATGATGACTTTACTTTGTTTTCTAATGTCCTCTCGGCCCGCACGTACACCACCGCTGCTTGTACTCGAACTAAATGTAGGATACTGTTCCTCAATATCACTCATAATAAATACAAATTATTGAAATAAACTAATACACACACTGTCTACAATAAAGACGTCAACCGTTCACATGAAACGCACAAAATGTCTGTCAACCATACTAAGGACGATAAATATTTTGGATGTTTGTTGCTAATTCGTCTCTTCCTCACCTTGTCCACCCAACCTACTTGGAATGGGGTACTGTAACTGAAATGGGATTGGCTTTTCTCACAACAGCGACAATTTTGTTTACAGAAATTGCTCAGTCCTATTTATCTTTGTGCAACGGAAGAAAGGTAGTAGCGCGGCCAGTAAACATACACATTTTTGAGGAGAGTGTAAAATGACAAAGGCATTCATAAAAGTGTCAGACAGCAATATTTACCGAAAAGACATGCCGACAGGGTATACGCAATGTGCATACCAAATGTGTACATATACCTAACAGAACTTCCGAACCATATGGCTTAGGAATGACCGAGTAGAGAACAAAAACAGATTCATTTACAAAAGGGAAAAGACCGTGAGTATGAAAAAATTAAAGCGACAACAGCAGGCAAGGTCAGCGTTCTCAGACAACTGTCAGTCTGTAGGATAACCGCCCATGAAGAAAACGGTAAAACTTTAATAAGTAAGTGCACTGTACGGAAATCACAAAATAACTGACCTAATGGTACTTCGTAAAGTTAGGGTGTGTATTGCTAAAAGGTTTAGATTCTAACATAAGAAAAACCAGCGCAGTATAAATAGTAGTTTCAGAGAACTGCAAATCGTAACAAAAAAAAAGCCAAAGAAACAGAAGAAACGCAAAGATAGAAATTCTGTAGATATTTACGCGACAACAAAAAATATGTTGCCGACTCACACAAATTTTTAGAGCTCAAATACTGGCGCCCAGAATTTAACTGAGTAGTGTTACCCACAACTAATTATTCCTGATAAAGCAAATTCATTTACGCGATACGCATAAATAAATTTGAAAAGAAGAATATAATGTGGATGTATGAAATTTGTTTTCGTAACACTGCTAAAACGCTACACACTGTACTAGCCGGCAACAACGCTGGGCGAGGGGCGTGGAGGTGACAGGGAGAAGCAGTGAAAGTGAGTGACCTTGACGATACTACTTCCATGCAGCTGACTATAGTAGAAATTCATAACGGAAATGTAGTAATAAAAAAGTAACTAAATAAAGAGTTAATAGAATTTGAAACTAAACCCAAAATAATTCAGATACAGATGAGATGTTTTTTTATAATTAAATGAGTTTTGTATTATTTGTGAATGTTTATGTTTTATTGTGTTATTATGTTGGAGGGTCGGGATTATAAACAGGTGTTATGTATTTTGCATTGTATTATTTGTATGTAGTGTACCTATAGAAAGGTCATTCACCTGTTAGTAAGGCAGCAGCTGATGGACTGTATAATGGTCAATGTAACCAACTTTATGTTCTTTTAATAATCAATATAAAGTCAAGTTGTATTTTCTTTTATAATTTTCTTTTATTGTCAGAATAGTGGTTTAATAAAACATTATTACTTTTTATTAAAAAAAAAAAATTTGCTTGAAGTACAGATTGTGTTTTGATATTCAGGATATATTGTTGATTATGTGTATTGATTGCTAATGTATTAACTGATTTATATTGTTCATAGTATGTGTTGTAAACAAATGTAATAAGGGAATTTATGATTTAATAAGGTGTTCAGTTTATTTTGTTTTTTATGATTGTTAGCAGCTAATTAAGAAGAGTTGTAGATTCATTTAAAAGATTTTGAAATTTTGAGAGTAAAGGGAAAGAGATGATCAAATTAGTGGTAATATGAAATTTTGATATTGGACTTAGAGTAATTTCTCTAGGTGAACAAATTTAAATGATTTAATCCGATTTGTTTGATTTATTTTGAGTTGAAACCGTAACGTCAAACCGATAAAATATTGAGAGAAGTAATTGAAGTTAAGCTATAAAATATTTATGAATTTAAGATCAATAAAGTAGTATATACATATTATATTCAATAAAATCACGAGTATGTGTACGCACCCAGTACTTGCTGAAGGCAACCCAGTATGCATGTAAGGGGGAACATACCGGTTGAGGATCTGGTATGGTATAAGGCCAGTTGTTGATTTTTTTGATGGAATGATTTGAGGTTATGTGGTACTATAGTGTGTACCTGTCCGATTTTATGGTGTTGGGATCTCGAACAGAGAAGTCCAGTAATGTCGTTCAGGTGCAGCCATAGTCGCCGAGCTAGCGGGGTAGTTTACCCATGATGTGTAAAGTAATAAAGGGGGGTTGATGGTACCATATCCTCACCGATCCTCTTGGGTTAACAATGAGTTTTTCTGTTTCAGCAGAAAACCTCTCATTGGGGGGGGGGGGGTATTGTACCGGGGCAAAAGGGGGAAATAAATTTTAATCATTTTAAAACCAGTCATGATACTGTTCAGTAACTATCAGAAAATACGCATCGGGAATTATGAAGGAGAAATTACAGTGAGTGGACTGTATAGTAAAACCACAGTGAGTGGACTGTATAGTAAATTACAGTGAGTGGACTGTAGTGGCTTTGTAGTACAGGAATGCAGTTATCAACAAGGGGTGCGCTTTCTCCACACGCGCACACAGGCGGCGGAGTTTCCCATGGTCTGGTCACGTATTAAGAAATACCATCGCGCGGTGCGCGCAAAAAACTGCGGCAGTCGAAAAATAACATCTGAAGGCAGCGGACGCGAACAGTGTTGTGCGTCGCCGGCCGGGCAAAGTTTTATCTCGCCCGCATGTAAAAAAAAAAAGGGAAAAATAGTTAAAAGTCAGTCGACTAAGAAACCTTTCCCCAGCCGGGTGAACACACAGGCTCGTGAGCCTAAAACCTATTAAATTTTTTTAAATTATGATCTAGAGTGTGACAGAGTACAAAGTATAAAAGCAGTTGTAATGCAGTGACTCGGAAAAATTAACCAGCAGAACTTTTCGGACCAAAAAGTGAAATTCATAAGAATGTGAAAAGTGACAAAATTCTAAAATAACAACTTCTCGAATAAAACAATGAACCACTAGAAACAACAGATTCTCATATGGAACTCTTAGATCGCCAGAGAGGGGCGTAAACACGTAAACACATCAATTAAAATTTTCATATAAAGAGCTCTAGTTTTTTTTTTAAAGGAAATAATTTTAAATCATGAAGAGAGAGAGAGAGAGAGAGAGAGAGAGAAGAGAGAGAGAGAGAGAGAGAGAGAGGAGAGAGAGAGAGAGAGAGAGAGAGAGAGAGAGAGAGAGAGAGAGAGAGAGAGAGAGAGAGAGAGAGAGAGAGAGAGAGAGAGAGAGAGAGAGAGAGAGAGAGAGAGAGAGAGGAGAGAGAGAGAGAGAGAGAGAGAGAGAGAGAGAGAGAGAGAGAGAGAAGAGGAGAGAGAGAGAGAGAGGAGAGAGAGAGAGAGAGAGAGAGAGAGAGAGAGAGAGGAGAGAGAGAGAGCTGGTTGCTTCTTTCTTATAGATTTAGTTAGCTAAGTTTATTATTATTCACATTAAGAGTGTGAAGCTAACAAGGAACATATTGTTATGTAACCATAGCCTAAATGTTTTGATAATTTCATGAAGTAAAGTAATGGAAATAAACAGTAATATTTTAAATGAATAATAAATAAATTAAAGTGAAAAAAAATAAAATAAACAGAGATGATTAATGCAGATAATGCGAGTAGTTATTGAGATGCGGCTAACCCTGAGTCACGTTTATATTTCACAGCAGTTCGTGTGCCGTAACCCTGGGCTAAATAAAGGTAAGTTGAATATATATTATTTATGAAGATGGTAAAGGTGAGTAACTATACAATTGGCGCATCCGAACTAGGGACAAATTTATAATATAAATAAATACAGTAAATTACACATAATTTTATTTTATTTTGAACTAAAATGGTTAATGATACTTTAGATCATTAAAGAGAAGTGTTAAAAAGAATAAATTATCATTTTATACGAGGGAAACGGAGACAGTTAGTTCATTTCAGTAGACTAGGGTTTTTCAGAATAGGTGAACGACTCTTATTGGACAGCCCGACATGCAGCGGCGAATTCGAATACCGGTAAAGTCAATCTATAGATTAGATTGCTACATCGACCCTGCAAGATCGCCAAGACTTACTACAAGTAAGTGATCATTTCTTACCAAATATTTATGCTTTCAGTGAGGAATCTACGTCACCAATTCGCCTAGTCGACGAAAGAATAACAAATTAAAAATAAATTAACCGAAGTTTAAAACACTTCGCTAACTAACTTCCAGTGCATTCATCGGATTTATTTACATTGGATTCAATGAACGATTGAATTGAATTGAATAAATAAAAAAAAAATAAAACTGAAATTAAACTTCAATTAAAATTTAAAAACAATTAAACGGACTAACACACCGGATCCCGTTTACTTACAAAGTGACGCCAACAATGTGGGGCTTATAATAAAAAAACCCCGTAATCAAGTAAACTTACAAATTAGTGCACAACGTAAGAGGCTTAAATTAGGTCTCAACTAATAATAATAAATAAAACGGACAAAAACTCAGTTTACCTAATTTCGAGCAAGCAGCTGCAGTACCAGAAGACTAGAACATGCGGAAGAGAGCGACATCCAAGAAACGCGCAGCAGACGCAGAACCAAAAATAAACATGGATGAAAAGGAAGCGACGCCGGTGGAAGACGTCTAAGCGATACTACCTCCCATGGAGCCTACCAAACCAACACAACGAGAGGAACAAACCACGGAGAGCATGAACATTAATAGCCTCATGGAATTTCTCAAGACAATGGATGAGAACATGGGAACTTTGAAGGAGGAAGTAAGTGGAAAAATAGATGACACCAATAAAAACTTGGAGGAATTGAGCGGAAAAATAGACAATAACACCAAGAAGATGGAAGAAAAAATAGATGACGCTAATAAGAAGACAGATGAACTGAAACAAGATAGCCAAAGGAACATGGAAGCCCTGAACGAAAAATCGAGGAGGAGATGACAGAAGTCAGAAAAGAGATATCTGAGATAAATGAGAAATGGAAGCAGACCAGTAACGAACTGCAACAAACCAAAGAGGATATGAACACTCGAGTGAACAACTTAGAGGAAGCCAATCAAGTCCAGATCGCGGCGATACAGCAGAAAACACAAGAAGTGAATCGGCTGAAGACGAACACTGAAGAGTGGTGCACAGGTATCGAGACGACCGTGAACAGGATAGACACGAGTCAACAATAATTATGAGCGGATCGAAGACAGGCAACACCGAGAAATCCCAAGAATGCGGTAAGAAATTGAAAACATCGGGAACCGACCAGCAATAGTGCCACAATTCCAACACGCCGACAATCGGGAAGCGATGAATTTTAGGGCGCATAAACGAAACCCCATGGAATTTCACGCCCGAGTAGATGAGATCTTGAGTATGAACCGAGAGACCAGATGGCCATCATAAGAGGACAAATTGAAGAATACTTCAAAGAAGTGAATGACAATTGGTGGACGGCAACACGGCACGATATTCAGAGTTACACAGAGTTCAAGGAGTTGTTCTAATCAAAATATTGGTCCGAAAGTACCCAGAATATCGTACGGGACAATGTATGTTACGGTAGATATGAAGCAAATAGAGGATCGACCCTGACGGCCTACTTCCTCGGAAAGGTTTGTCTGGCGAGAAACTTGATTACAATCAACAAAATCGACCGTATCGCAGAGTCAATTATGTGCATGAAGGAAACAATGGAGGGGGAAGACGTCAATACACGAGACATTCAAACGCATACAGTAGCCCACAAAGGAGTCATAGCTACGAAGGCAGGCGTAACCCCAGAAACGACACCAGGAGGAGTCGCAGTCAAGAGGACTATCGACGGCCTAATTATGAAGAGGATCGCCATCAACCCAGGAATAGACCCCAAGAAAACGAACGAAGGAGTTCGCAAGACCAATGGCAGGTAGAAGCCGAACCATCTTTAAACTAAAAGCGGCAGTGAGAACGCGGAATGGACCTTCACTGAACCGAACTATTGGGTACGATCAATTGGTAAATAACCACATAACAACGAATACCATTACAATTATTAAAACGAACTTTCTGAAGAACATACGAGAGGAATTGTTAGAAGAGGATAGCCACAAAACGGAACACAACAACACTGAAATTGCCTATACCATCGCCAAAATCAATGGAGTATACGTCAAAGTGAAGATAGACAGCGGTGCGAATGTATCATTAATCAACAATATAGAGCTGAGTAAAATACAGGAAAAGAGTAACAAACTAATACCTACACTACCTGTAAATAATATAGTGTTGATCGGAGCAACAGGGCATCAGAACAAGACCATCCACAGACAAGTCATGTTAGAATTAAACAGTAACGGCAAGACCATAACTATGGAATTTTTGGTAGCACATGGACTACCATTCACAATGTTAATCGGCTGCGATATGCTAAGAAAATATTCAGCAATAATAGATATGAGCAGAGCCAAAGTAACTCTAGACTTTAATTGTATAAACTGGACGGCGAAGCTAATTGGAAGCGAAAGTGCCCCTTCAGACCGAGCCATTTACAATATCAGAGAAGTAAAAAACCATAGATGGCATACGTCGAGTGACAGTGTATTTTATGAAAATGATGACGACCTATTGTGGAGAGAGAAACTCCAAGAAATACATACTTTTAAAAAAGAAAATACGAATGCCCAAATCACCCAACACACAAGTAGACATTGATAAGCATCTACAACGATTACCGACATGTATTCTCCGACTCGCCTGGCAAAGTAAAAAATTACCAATGCGAAATAAGATTTAAGGAACCAGTGAACTTCAACCGAAAATCTTATCCCATCGCCTATTCACTGAAAGAAGCAGTACAAGATGAAATAAACCATTTGTTGAGAGAAGACATAATCGAACCCAGTCAGTCTCCATATACCAGCCCAATTCTGGCAGTTCCAAAGAAGAACGGGAAGAAAGTGCGAATTTGTTTAGAGGCACGAGAGATAAATAAGACCATCATTAACGACCGTACATCCCCGGGAGAGATAGAAGAAATTCTTAAAAAATTTCATGGTACCCGATTTATAAGTACTTAGGATACAGTTTGCGGGTATTGGCAGGTGGAATTACACCCGAACAGCCGCCAATACATGGCATTCATTTTCGAGGGTCGCAACTACCACTTCAAAAGGCTACCCTTCGGACTGGTCAACTCAGTAGCAGTATTTGTGAAGTGCATGGACCAAGTGTTGGGACAAGAAGCACTTCAATTCACAACCATTTACGTGGATGATTTACTTATAATCTCAGCAAACTGGGAAGAGCATTGCCAGAGAATAAAGCATGTATTGCAGAAACTGTCTGAAAACAATATCACATTGAAGCTGGAAAAATCGAAATTCATAGCGGATGAAGTGCAGTTCCTAGGTTTCAACCTATCCGAACATGGAATTACACCAGCTAAGGACAAGACTGAGGCGATTCAGAAATTCCCCACACTGAGGAACAAGAAACAACTGCAATCGTTCTTAGGAATTTGCAATTATTACCGAACATTTAAGGAGAATTACTCCGAATTAACATCACGATTTCCTCCTGGATTGTCGTCTTCAGATCTTCAAGGCAGCGTGGCTTGTTAACATATACTCGGGACTTGAGATATCCCCACAAAAAGAAGTCACATAAGCTTAGATCGGGGGAGCGAGGAGGCCAGCGAAGATTGCCATATCTGGAGATAAGGTTGCCTGGAAACTGACCCCGTAGACAGCCACTGAATGACAAGCTGTGTGTGCAGTTGCACCGTCCTGTTGAAACCATACTCTCCTCATTGCCCATCTGCGACGTCGAAGTTCTGGGAAGAAGAAGGTTTGGAGCATCGTAATGTAGCGCTCTGAATTAACAGTCACAGTAATGTTGTTTTCCAAAAAAAAGTACGGGCCAATAATGCCCTTCTCCCCAACTGCACACCATACTGTTACTTTTGGGCTGTGAAGAGGGGACTCATGTACCATCTGAGGATTTTCATTACACCAATATCTACAGTTTTGTTTGTTAACGAACCCATTTAAATGAAAATGGGCTTCATCACTCATGAGAAAAATCATGTTTTCATTATTGACCATGGTTTCACAAAAGACACGACGCTGTTCATAATCACCTACACTAAGTTGCTGACATACCTGAATTTTGTATGGGTGATAATGAAGATCTTTTTGCAGAATCCTTCGCACTGCTGACTCGTTAATCCCTAAACTCGCAGCACGCTTGCGAACCGACCGTTTAGGGCTCTGTATCGCAGACGTCCTAACTCGCTCGATGTTTTCGGGCGTACGGGCTGTGTTGACAGGGCCAGGTGGTTTTTTCTTCATTACGGAGCCAGTTGTGTTGAAGTTTTCAAACCATCTCAAAATGGTGTTGCGGTCTGGAACAGGTCGGCGGACCGGAATATTAAAATGAGTGCGAAAGTCATGTTGTGTCTGCATCCGCTAAACAATGCCCCATTCGCTGGAGAAACTTCGACATGTGAGGATGTCGCAAATGTGTTGTCAAATTACACGTAGGTGTATACCGCTTAAAAACTATTCAATCACGTTAGTAGTTATTTTGATTTAACCCAATGTAGCGTTGGGAAATAATAAAAAAAAAAAAAAATAGTAATGTAGTGCGTGAAGAAATATGGGTAATATGTAATATATTAAAAAAAAAAGAACTTAGCCGACACATCTCTTAACAAACTGTAAGTGGTAAGATATGTTCCTTACCATATTGTAGTGCTGCTAGAATAAGAACTATTAAAATGTAAAATGTGAACAACCGACTCCAGAAGAAGAAAATAACAACAACAACCGTATGAGCTTCTAGTACCAGAATCCAATCGTCATGAACTAAACTACCTTTCGGAAACAATCAACCAAATGGAGCATCAAGAGGAACATTGTATCGCATCCAAGAAGACGACTGAAGAAGACCATCACGGACCCCACAGCAAACTCATGTTCTATTCAGGTGATATTAAATCATAACATTTGTAAAAATTTGTTTCAACAAGAGAAGTAACAAAAGAACTGTAAAGAGCTTTTGATAACTTAAAGATTAACATATAAATATTTGTAATCTCTGTAATGATGTAGTAATAACATTACGATGTTTAGATGTAAAGTAATTCTAAAATTTACACCAAACTATTCTTCAAATAATTTGAAGTTGTGATAAATTAAAATATTGCAAAGTTGAGACCCGGATCCGTGGTACTTGAAATAATACCTAGCTGAATGGTTTTGAGATAAAAAGAGTAAGAAGTAAAAATTTTCAAAATATTAAATGCAGAATTTATTAGAATCTTTCTTTTAAAAGTAAAGTAAAGTATGAGATATAAATATGATAATAAAGAGATGTTTTTGCTAACACCCAGCGAGTGAATAAATTTATGCAATCCTTGACTAATTCCTAATTAATAATGTGTTATAATTTGTTGGTAAGTATAAGTAAAGTTTACTAACAACGGCAGCTAGTTTAATTAACAGGTAACAATTGAACTGGTTCCCGACTTTTGTAATGTCTTGACAAGGGAGACGTTGTAACGGGACAAACGGGCCTGTTATCTTAATTATGGGGTTTGAGGATGTTACATAATATTTTATTGTATTCATATATATATAAAGAATGGTTAGGTCCATTTTCCCTATGTCTGCACAAACAACGCAGTTTTCGTCGATACGATTTACTTCAAGGCCGAAGGCGTACGTGTGAAGGAGAATGTATACAATGGTGATTCTGATCAACACTAACAAGATGATATTACGAATATTGACACACGTCACAACAATGACGAGTAACAATGCCGTCAGCTGATGCGGACGAATCGTGGATCACAATTGATCCCCTCCACCTGTCGAAAGTTCGACTCGACACAATGTCTGCCCACTCTGAAGATTTTTGTCATGGCGACAACACGTTTATTTCTTTCTGATAAAATTTAACCAGCAAAATGTAACCAAATTTGAAAAATGTAGCATCAGTTGAACAGTGAACAGTACCAGTTTCAAATTATGTAAATTCAGTGATGTGACAGATCAAACAGACAGTACAAATAACATCGAAGTACGCCAGCCTCCGGCCGGAACATGGAAAACATCTAACTCACCAGACTGCAACTAATTTCAGGGAAGTCAACAATATTCTCATTCTTATTTTAAAAAATTAGAATTATTATCTAATAAGATACAATACTTTAAAAAACGTATTCTTTGTAACATCAGCATGTGAGGGGGAGAGTGTGAGTAAAATGTCGGCCAACAACAACTAGACATTGTTTAATGAAGAAATTTGTGTTAGTGGTTGAAATCACAATCAGAATGATCACAGTTGCACACCACTATGTAAAAATTATCCCAATTAGCGCTTTCAAGCTTCACAGCCCATCGTCAGATTGGAATAGACACAAAATAAGTGGAAACAACCCCTTCACCCCTCTCCCCCACCATGCTCACACACAACAAGCTATAATATAAATGACCCTTCCCCACCCCCTAAACCCTGTCCCACCATCTGTGGAGTTACATATTTTTTCTAGCAAATTCCTTGTGTTTCAGTGTGTGTGTGTGTGTGTGTGTGTGTGTGTGTGTGTGTGTGTGTGCATCCTTTTAAACTACCCACTTCCTCTCCACACACGTGGGTCAGTCAACACCCTTATTTTAAAACATCCAAATAGTACTATGCAAAATAATTCTTAATATTATCTATCTGTCCTCTATCATTTACTTCTTAATCATGTTATAAAATATTTCTTCATTATCAAATTTAATTTTAATATTAATTAAATTGTCTAACCCTTTTTCTCTCTCTTTCAATATTTCTAACTCCTCTCTAAGCTTCCTTTCAACTGTGTTATTCACTACTTTTACAATTTCGTATTCTTCCAAAGGATTAACAAACTTATGGTTGTCTTCTATGAAATGTCTTGCATATAACGAATTGGTTGTTCTATTACCTTCTCCACGTTTGTGGTCAGACAACCTGCATACGAATTTCCGTCCTGTCTCTCCTAGGTACACCTTGTTGCAGTCTTTACATTTTAATTTATAAATTCCGCTTTTCTGTAATACTGGAATTTTTTCTATATTCTTATTCCTTATCTTATCAAATACCGTTTCACATTTTTTAATAGCTATATCTACTCCATATTTATTAAAACATTTTATACTTTTTCTAGTATGTGAACCTATGTATGTCAATGACCCTGCATAATTCTTTTGTTCTGGTTCTATTTTATCTTTTTGTATGTTAACCCTTTTCATAACTTTATCCACTATGTTGGTGTTATAATTATTATTCCTTACAATTCCCTTTATCGTTCTTAACTCCCTATCTTTTGACTCGGTCTCTTTTAAACACTTCTGAGCTCTGTAACAAAATGAATTGATTGCCGCCAATTTATATCTATATGGGTGGTAAGACTCTCTTGGTATAATTATATCAGAATACGACTCTTTCCTAAATATCCCAAACTGTAGTTTCTCATTATCTTTAATTTCTATGTTTAAATCTAAGTAATTTATTTTCTTACCTCCTATCTCTTCTTTGAATTGTAAGTTTTTATCCTTACTATTTACCTCATTTATAAACTCATGCACTTCTTCTATGCTTCCTTCCCAAATTACTAATACATCATCAACGTATCTAGACCATAATTTTATATTGTTTTTATACTTAGTGGAAGTTATTAATTGCTTTTCAAAATCATTCATGTATATTTCAGCAAGAATAGGGGATAATGAAGACCCCATAGGTAAACCTTTTTTCTGTATATAAAACTTGTTATTAAACCTAAAATAGTTCTGATTTACACATTCTTTAATTACTTTCATCAACTGCTTTTTATACCTGTATTCTCCCATATTATTATCGTTTATTAACTTAATAACTTTATTTACTGTGATATTGGTAAACATGTCCTTAACATCCAGTGATATCAATTTTGTATTTACATTAATCCTAATATTTTCTAATTTTTCTATCAATTTTACATTATTCTCTATGTTGTATTTTGTCCCAAATTCATATTTCTCTTTCAGTACTCTGCTAACTTCCTTTGATAATTTATAAACAGGTGCATTAATAAAAGAAACAATCGGTCTAATTGGTTTTCCTTCTTTATGTATCTTAACCTGACTTTTAAAAGTTGGTGCTGTTGGATTGCTTTCCAATAAATACTTTTTCTTATTTTCTTCTATAAATGTTATCTGTTTCATCATTTGTTTTATCCTTGACTGGTACTTACTTGTATAATCATACTTTATTTCCTCGTATGGTCCTTCCCTTATAAATTCTTCCGTTTTCTTTATGTATTCGTCCTTTCTCAGTAGTACCATTGTATTTCCTTTGTCCGCCTTCGTTACTATAATATCATTCTTCTTTATTTTATTCTTTAGTTTAGTTACAGTTGATTTGATTTTTTGTTCATTTTTTGAATTATACAAACTTCTCTTAAATATTTTATCTACTACATTCCCTACTTCCCACCTTATTCTTTTTTTATCATTTTCATTTCCTAGTTTTTGTATTATGCTTTCGCATTCAATAATCGTTTTTTCTTGATTTAATTCTGGTGGCGGTGCGTATTTTAAGCCTTTTGCTAACATTTCTTTTTCTTCTGTATTGAAATTTACCTCTGTAAGGTTTATTACTCTTTTTTCATAGTTATTCTTAGAGAGGTGTTCCTTTTTTACTTCGTTCTTTTTTATTAACTTATCTACCATTTTTTTATTTTTATTTTCCAATTTCTTTTCTACGTACCCCAAACCAAAATTATATAATATTTCTTCTAACTCTACATACGAGTATATTCTTAACAATTCTATGTGTCTGTCATATAATTCCCTATTATATCTATTGATTAAGCCGTAGAGTGACCTTATTTCCAGTTTTATCCACAACTTCTCGCTTTGTTCTTTTACTTTTTTGGCTACACTGTTCTTATTTTTAATTTTAACTTGAGCGTACTTTGGGATGACATTATTATCCAGACATTGTTTATTAAACCATATTTTACTTAAAACCCTCTTCAATTTAACTTTTAACTTAAGATATTTAAATACTTTACTTACCTTATTGTTGTCGTTTATTACCTCATTGTTGTTGTCCATTACCTGTAGTCGATTGCACATCTTAACAGACGTTTAATGAAGAAATTTGTGTTAGTGGTTGAAATCACAATCAGAATGTGATTGAACTAGACATTGGTTTATGGCAAAAAGGGGTATTCAAATTTAATAAATGTTTTAAATATTTAAATTGATATATATAATGATTATCTTCCGATGGTCAAAATGAAGTATAAGATGGGGAAGATGATAACGATAAATACTAAGTAAGAGCGGAACTGCAGAGCCGCCATTTTGTTAATATGATTTCAATGTAATTTAACCCTTTCTTTGTTTTTGTAACTGAGTAACTATAACGATAATTAAAAGTGTGCTGTATTCAAACCTATATGTGAGAGACGTTATTTCTATAACCCGTACTGCTTCTACCTCTCGTTTAACGACACCTTGGCACCCTTAGGTATAATAAATAGATTCAGTGTAAACGAAGTGCGCACGTGGCATGGTATTTCAACCGATACAATGCAAATGAGTTACATAACTATGGTAAGTACTGATAATTATAAATACGTAAGTATGTGAAGAGTGACAGATGGGGCCCGAACAGGGACTTTATATAACAAATTGGCTTATATAAATAAACCAGAGTACGGAAGCAGACGGGTGACGAAATATACGTAAAACAGAAGCAACGTAGGTTAACAATATAGGTTATGTCATTGTTTGAATGAAGTACAGAACAACTACTAAAAATAAAATTTATTATTAGTATGATCAAAATGGCAGATAACGAAAACATTAGTATAAATAATACAGCAACAGAATCTATATTATTAAATGAACCACAAGCCAACTCAACACCCATTATAAATAATAAAGTGTCATTAGAAGACCTTTTTCAGTTGATGAAGATACAGAATAATGAGTTAAAAGGCCAGAGCATTAAGTTCGATACAAAATTAGATAATTTCAATAATAAATTAAACCAGTTTGATGAACAATTTAATGATATCAAAAAAGAAATTAAGAAACAAAGTTGTAATTTTGACGAAAGAATAAACGAAATAGAAATACAGTGTGACAGTATCCAAAAACAAAAAGAAAATAATAATGAACAATTTCATAACAAAATGAGTAAGTTAGACGACAAAATTAAGCAAATCAATGAGACAGTTCAGAACCAAATAGAAACACAATATGAAAAAATAGAGAAGAAATGTGTAACCACAGTTAATGAGCAGAGAGTAGAACGAATTGTGAAATAAATAAACAGATAGAAATTAAAACTAGTGTTTTACAAAACAAAATAGAGAAATGTGAATTAGATGTAATAGACATAACCAAACATATTGAAACAATAGACCAAACAGTATCAAAACATGAGAATAATGATAGTGATAGAATGAGCATGTTACAAAGTAAGATTAAAGAAATAGATGACCTAGCTATACAAAACAACAATAATATGCATGTTAAATGTGATGTGATTGAAAATAATTTAATGAAAGTGAAAAATGAGTTACGGGGGGAAATTCAGAAAAAAATTACCGGTATTACGGAAAGAATAATAGTGACTAGAGACATGTACAGCGAAATAGAGTTAGAAAATTTTAATCATGAGAACAGAGTAATACACCCTATGAGAGTTTTAAACCAGACGCGAGAGTACAATCATTTCAGCAACCATAACTGGGAAATACAACTAACGAAAATTGTCAAATGTTTTAAGGGTAATTCAATCGTGTGGGCGGAGGCACACAGAGTAGAATGGAACAATTTTGAAACTTTCGAGAAGGCATTTAAAGATAAATTTTGGCCGGAAGAAGAACAAGAGAGTCTAAGAAGTCGTATTATGGGAGTAGGTAACTTCGTAAGACACAATAATATAACGATGTATGTGACAAAGCTGTATAACGAGGCAAAATACCTCAAACCGCCTATACCATTCAAATCATTCGTCAGATATGTGAGTAAACATTTTAATAAATAGTTGTTTGACGGTGTTAATAGAGATGATGATGCCCCACGTTCTGAGCGTCAATTTGTATTATACCCACCTATTCTGGTACTAGTGAAACGTCCGTCTTATTCAAGCCCCACTGTTGTAAGCGCCAATTTGTAACGAATAGTATTTAAGTACGTATATTATATTATATACTGCACGCTGGAAGCGTCAAATTGTAATGAATAACTTTATAAGGGAGTCCTTCTTATTTCAGCCCACGTTGTAGTCGTCAATTTGTAATTAAACGTGTTACTATATTTTATTTATTTAAATGAAGATGTGTGGAAGCACCACTGTTGGATTCCAATTTGGAATACAACGTTTACAAGTATGTGAGTGTGTATACTGGGGTTCAATCCAGCCCCACTTTGGTTTGGGCCAATTTGTAATGTAAAGCTTTCTCTGCGTTTTTAATTATTTATTTATTAATGAATATGTCTTTCTGTTGTGACCGATGAAACCTCCTGAAAATATGTTATTAGACAAATATGATTATAATAATGTTTGTTTTTAACTTATAATCGTACTACGATATAGATCTAACTTAGTATTCAGTGGTTGGATAATATTAACGATATGTATCAGTGGTTGGATAATATTAACGATATGTATCGTGTATTAACTGAATGTAATGAATATTTTTGTCAACCCTAGTCACTCGACGTCAGGAAATTCTGTTCAAAGTTTGCACTGAAAACGCGCTAGTTCCTCGATCTCCCGTTCCACCAGCTGAGTATTTAGCGCTGCCACTTGTAATAAGCGTACTTAGAGGTTAGTTGTTCCTCGGGTTAGAATAAACCTTTTATTGTAAATTATTACAACCACTACTTATAATATCTATTCTGCAATAACTTCAAATATAACCTCATACAATCAAGATGCTTTATTAATTTTATCTATTAATTCACAGTAACCGTGATTTCCAAAATAACAATATGATCAAATTGATCACACAGAAATATATCGATTATCAATCAATCCAATTCTAGACTTATACAAATGAAAAATAATAATAAATAGTTCTTATCCCAGGGTTCGTAAAGTTCTTGGAACCATTAGTAAGGCCAGGTAAAATGCACAATTAAGGTTACTCAAGTATTACAAAACAAAATTATTTACTCTAAATATAGTGAAATTAAAATAGGTTGTTTTTTTACCGAGTCGACGAAAGCTTCGACTGGCTGTGGATGTCTGTAAACAGTTGCCAAGATTCAGATTAATTTGTCCTCATCCAGTAAAAGTGTTCTGCCTTTAATAAAATTGATTGTGGAGAGGAATGGGAAGCTCTCAGGAATTCTTCGGACTTCTGATCTTCTTCTATGCTCTTGTTAATTCTCGGTCCCGGTGAAATGAAATTAGGATCCCAGCTTCTTCTGCTGCCAGTGATGGTTAACTCTGCCAAGCTAGATCTTCTTGTACTTTCGATAATTCCGTTAGTTCAGGCTTCAATTCTCTTAACTGATCTTCTGTTTATAGAAGGAATTGGTTCAATACCGAATCCAGCGGAATTATTTGGTGAATGAGGTGAGAGGTTCTCAATTCTTTTTAAATGTATTCATTTACAATTTGGAAGGTTATTTAATTTTATTACTCATCAGCATTAAGTTATAATTATTTTTCAAAAAGGGTTTTTCAATTTTGATTCATATTTCTTCCAGATTTATTATTCATATTTTTTAAATATATCGGCCCATCTCAACCTAATAGCTTGTAACAATCAGAACGAATGAATCAAATAAACAACTCATGTCCATTTCAGTTGCCTTAACAACCACGTTTTCTAGATATCCTTGAGCCGGCATTATAGAATATTACTACTCTTTTCCAATAAAATACTCCATGCTTGGATTAATATTAAATTACCTAAAATTCTCCCCTAACCTTCCTTCTTAAACAGTAAATGTTTTACCATAGTTTCGTTGGACTGGATTTCTTAAAAAGATATTAATTTCCTTTCACTAATATGGAATTTAGGCCTATAGATTTTCTTACAACCGTTATAACATTATTTGGTTCTTTAACTTAATTTTCTTTTACCTGACCTACTGTACTTTTAATTATTGGTTAAATGGTTAATTACATTAATTTTAATTTACTGGTGGTTACTTTATTACATTAATTAACTGGTTCTGGAACCCTTCATTAATTTATAATATAATTGTCAGAACTACTTGTCAAACATGAAACACTGATCACCCTCCTGGCCCAGTTTACAAACATTAATTAAAACAACAGTATTATTCAACTTTAGACAATACTTTAAAATTAGTATAATGCCTAACACTAGTAACTATACTTGATTGTCTAAAGACAAATTTAACAAAAATACAACCATAATCTTTGATGAAGTATTACTAAATATCACTATAATATTGACGACTCGGAACACAAAGTTTTTTATAAGTAAAAACGTAAAGTTTTACCTTACAGCCTAAACCGGCTTTCACCTATAGAAGGCTTCATATAAGGCTTCATGAAGCCTTCTATAGGTGAAAGCCGGTTTAGGCTGTAAGGTAAAACTTTACGTTTTTACTTATAAAAAACTTGGTGTTCCGAGTCGTCAATATTATAGTGATATTTAGTTAAGTAACGGACACGTCATGGACAACGAAATCCAAGAAGTATTACTATTAAACAACATCAGTTCATTTCTACACTACTCAAAATATAACATAAATATTCTGTAAACCTCATTAAGTTACAGTATAAAAACAAGCATTTTATTATATTTAACTATTCATTGGTCTGGTTTTTTTATATTTAACATTAGTCATTGCCTCTTTTGACTTGAGGTACTTCTCAGATACATTAACTACTGAGCAACCTTAATTCAGGGTATGGTCCTTGACCATGTTTCATTCAATTTTTATGTAACGTTGGGGGACCTCAACTCTGTTACGTTACAACATCTACCTAGAGAAGCACAGATTACCTTAATGACGAAGGAGATAGAGAATTTAAGTGAGTTAGAACGAATTTTAGACATTTTGCAGAGTATTAGGGATCGTGAAACAGTGAGACGACCTATACAGAATAACCACAATAATAGTAACACGGAATTTAACCGACCTAGGAATAATTACCAGGGGAATAATGATAATAATAATAATAATAATAATAATTATAAACATAGAAATAATTTCCAGCAATCAGGTGAGTGGAGTTGTTTCAGGTGCGGGAGAGAGAACTACGCTCACAGACAACAGTGTTTCAGGTGTAAACTGCCAAAAGAAGAACAGAGGAGGAGAGAACACACGAAACAATATGTACCAACCGACAAAGGAGGACCAAGTACTAGTGGAATGACGAACCACAAACAAGGACGGCCGAGTGGCCAACAACAAGATATGAACAATAGTGAGTGGACGACAGCCGGAAAACTAAAACCGACAGTGGTAGCCAGGACCTGACCACTGTTCAGAGAAGCGCATGAGGTCCAACCAACAGAAGACATCCCGAGTAACGTCATTAAAACGGACATAATAGCTGACTTGTTGGAGGAGGAGAACAATATTCTAAAGGAGGTGAGAGCAGGACTGACGGAAATCCAGGTAACTATAGAAGGTAAGCATTTTAGAACACTGGTGGACACCGGTAGTGAAATCTCAGTTATAGCAGAAAATATTTTAAGTGAGTTAAGAGAATTTAACAAGAATATTCCAGTTTTGCCCGTAGCAGGGGTTACGGTGATAGGAGTCACAGGGGTAAGAAGCAAGCGTGTGACGAAACAAATACATTTGAATTTTTTGATAAATGGTATAGATTTTGATAGTACATTTCTGGTAGTTAAGGGTTTGAGTTTGGACATTATTTTGGGTAACGATTTTTTACAGAGGAATAGAGCGGTGATAAATTTTAAAGAGAAAGTGATAGAATTAGACGGGGGTGACCGGTCGGTGAGAGTTAATTTTGAAAGGGTGATAGATAAAATTAAAACAACTGGTGTAAAGTTACTAAAGAAGCGAGTAGATGAGAATAATAGTGATACTAGAGTCAATTGGTGTAGAGAGGCAGAGTATATTTCTGATGATGATAACGAAATGAGTAATATTAATGATGCAGTGTGGGAGATAAGGGCAGATAAGTTTCGGAGTGAAGGGTCCGGTGTAGGGAGTGGCCAGCGTGTGGCGTTATGGCAGGTGATAGAGCAGTTTAAGGGAATGTTTGCCGATGTACCAGGTAGGGCAAAAGATTATGAATGTACATTACAGATAAGGGAACACACACCATTCATGCAACGGAGTTATCCTGTGCCTTACTCCAAAAGATGAGCGGTGCAAGAGGAGTTAGATAAAATGCTGGAAGGAGAAATTATAGAGAGATCAGTATCGCACTACTCGAATCCTTTGGTGGTAGTGATAAAGAAGGACGGCAGAGTCAGGTTGTGTTTAGATGCGAGAAGAATAAACCAGATCATAATCCCCGACCGAGTCACCAGAAGCAATTAATGAAATATTCCAGAAATCCAGCGGCGTGAAGTACATGACATCGCTGGACCTTACTGCAGGATATTGGCAGGTACCATTAGCTGAGGTGAGTAGAAAGTACACCGCATTTTAATTCAATGGAAAGAATTACCAGTTTAGGAGACTACCTTTTGGACTAAATACCAGTGTGGCGAGTTTCATCAAATGTTTGGATAAAATTTTGAGACCCAAGGATTTGGATTTCTTGACAGTTTATGTAGACGACATTTTGATTGCATCCAGGACTTTCGAGGACCATTTGGAACATTTAAGGTATGTACTGACGAAATTGGAGACAGGAGGACTTACGGTGAATTGGGACAAGTCGGAATTTTTACAGACAGAGATTAAATTTTTAGGTTTTATTATTACTTCAGAGGGGATCTCAGCAAACCCGGACAAGGTCGAATTGATCATGCGCTTCCCTGAACCAAGGAACATAAAGCAACTTCAGAGTTTTCTCGGGCTGTGCAACTTCTACAGGAAATTTCAAAGGAACTACGCACACGTAACAGCAAGGTTAAGTGCAGTATTTCAAAAGAACCGACAATGGAAATGGGGTGAAGTAGAGCGTGGAGCTTTTGAGGAAATTAAAAGAAAATTTAGTGAGATGATCATGATGAACCACCCGGATTTTGAAAAAGTGTTCTATTTACAGACAGACGCCAGTAATGTAGCAGTCGGCGCGGAGCTTTATCAAGAGGATGAGGAGAAGGAGCACCTCACAATCGCCTTCGCGAGTAGATCATTGCTGCCAGCGGAAAAGAATTATACGACTGAAAAAGAATTACTTAGTATTGTATTCGCCGTGGGAAAATTCAGAACTTACATCCTGGGAAACAAGACCATCATACGGACGGATCACAAGGCGTTATCCTTTCTGAACACTTGCAAGCTTGCTCACAGCCGTCTGACAAGATGGGTGCTCGTACTACAGGAATACAACTTCGAGTGGGAATACATTAAAGGGACAGAGAACAAGGTACCCGACACTCTTTCCAGAGTAGACTTGAGGATAACAAGACAGGTAGAGATTTAAATGAAATTAAAATTTTTAAAATAAGTAGGGAGGATAAGATCTTTGGAGAAGAGTTGAAGGATATCAGGACCATGCAAAGAGCAGATGGTAAGTCGGGGAAGATAATAAACAGCTTAGAAACGGAGTTAGAGGAGTCAGAATACAACCAAATTTTCCAAATTTACAAAGGATTGTTGTTTAAAAAGGTAGTAGGGGGTGAGCTTGACTGGAGGTTGGTAGTACCAGAAGAGTTGGAAGAGAAGATTATTTGGGATTGTCATTTTAGATACGGTCATTTTGGGGCAAGAAAGTGTGTCAATGTGTTGAAAGAATCATGTGTTTTCAGGAATATGGAGAAGCGAGTGAGAAAATTGCTGAGGAGTTGTGATTTATGTCAGAAATCGAAGGTAGTGAGTAATAAACTACAGGGTAGAAGGTGAGTTGAATTTTATAAGGGTAGAGAGACCATTTGATTTAGTTGCGGTAGATTTGTTTGGACCATTGCCGAAGGGTAGAGGCGGAGTAGTGTATATTTTTGTATTACTTGACACTTTTTCAAAATATGTGAAATTGTATAGCGTAAAGAGAGCTACCAGTAAGGTATTGAGTGACAAGGTGACTAAAGATTATATGATACACGTGGGTAAGCCGAAGGTGATTTTGTCAGATCATGGGCCACAGTTCATCAGTGGAAGATGGCGACAGACCTTAGGATGGGAAGGAATCCTCACGAAGCATACGGCTGTGTACCATCCCCAGTCAAACCAGGCTGAGCGTGTAATGAGAGAGATAGGCAGGATCTTTAGAGCCTATTGTCACGCTAAACACAGTGAGTGGCCGTTGTATGTAAAGAAGGTAGAAAATTGGCTGAACAGTACCACCCACGAGTCCACCGGCTATACACCTCACGAATTGGTAAAGGGAACACGCCCCCCAAGAATTTTGGAGCAGCTGTTTGAGTATCCAACGGAGAGCGAGCGTACGGATGTGAGCATTAAGATCCGGTTGGCCAACGAGAATTTGTTAAGCAAGGGTGAACGGAGAAAACGTAGGCACGACGCAAAAAGTGGGTAAAATATGAAATCGGACAATTGGAATTAGTAAGGAGGCACGACTTATCGAGCGCTCAAGAAAAGGAAATTAAGAAATTCTTCCTGCTTTACGAAGGACCTTATGAGGTGATAGAGATCAAAATGAAAAATTCATATGTGCTGCAGGACAGGGAGACTAGAGAGATAGTAGGAACACACAATGCAACAAACTTAAAGTTATATTGGTCATCCTAGGATTTGGACATGGGTTGTATATTCGAGTGTGAATGCGTTTAGTTTGATGTTTATGTTTCCAGGAGGGACACTCCCCCATTTTCGGGCGATCACAGATTCACCACCTCTGATCGTGGTTATTGGCAATAAGGGTCAGACCATGGTTGGCGGTAGCCTCAACAGCGGGGTGAAACTAACGGTGGTCTGACTCCACAAAAAGGTGTGAGTAGAAAATTTTAACGTACAAGAACGGGGAGGGGGACCCAAAGTTCGTGGAAAGGTAAAGTAGAGTCATGTTAAAAAAAAAAAAGGGAGAGAGAGAACTTGATGATGGTTATGTGTTCCACGAACTAATGTAGTTTCGTTTAGAAATTATAAAACGAAATGTTTGAAAACATTGTAATTTAAATGTTAAAAATCTTTTGTTGTGCTTGCTTTCCTTCAGAAAACAAGAGAGTGTATGTTATTTTAATGTAAACGTATCAGATGATCCATTTTTGTAATTCCTATTTTGTCTTGGAAGAAATTGTCAGTGAAAGTGAAAGCTTGAACTTGTAAAGTGTCTATGTGAAAATTTTTAAATAATTGAAGAACTTGTCTTTGAGCAAGGTTAAAAGGTGTTTTATAGTTGTTTGGTGTTAGTAAAAATGTAAATCAAAAATGGACTGTAAGGACAGCATATGTAAGAGAAGTTAAGTTGAATGTAATTGGACTAGTGCGGTAGTGGCATGTGCTGCCGTAGCTAGCAAAGTGGTTGATGAGTAACGCACAGACCGTTACCATCATAGGAGGCCTCAAGAAGGCGTGACTACACTGTACAATTTTAATATAATTTTATATTATATGTGATTCTTGACGGTACAGTGTATAAAATGATGTGATGTAAGACATGCTAGTGAAATTGATTTCCCCGCTTTTCGGGCGATTACTGCCTTACCAGCACTAATCGTGGTTTTGGATAGCGGTCAGCTATGGCCATAAAATAAGAAACTGGACCATAGCTGGCTTGAAATTGGTGTATATTAGAAATCAATGGGGGGTGAATTTAAGGGAAATCCGCGGAATTATGGAACAGCGGCTGCCACTTTGTTCGAGTAGGAACAAGCAAAAAGGTGGTAGACCCGTTTTAAGGGCGTATAAATATATAACGTAGATATGTTATCAAAATATTTTTAAATGTAACGCTGGAGCAAGGGCACGGAGATGATAAATTCCTCCAACAATGCCGTCCTTGTGAATGCAAATGGGCGCAACAGTCCATCCTTAGAAAATAATAGTGTGTGTGGCTGGGCGGTTACTACAAGGGTAGTAACGATAATACAATATTAAATTTTAAAGAAATGATAGTGATATTGGTGTTGGCTATCAAGTCTATAGTAATGATTCTGTTGTAAAGAAAAATAAGTGTAAAGAAAGTTGAGTAAAGAAAAATAAATAGTTTTGAAGTATTTGCCATAATAGGTATATGTGTTGATTTTATCTGAAATAAATTAATAGAGATAGTGGTTGTTGTTTGAGAGATTAAAATTTGTTTTATGTTTAGTATAATAATGTGTTTTCTTGTGGTGATAGGAGTAAGTTGATGTTGACTGGAGTCAGAGAATTTGTTAAAAAAAATACAGGAGTGTTGAAAAATGGAAAGAATTTTCTGTCTTAAAATCTTGTTTGTGTTATTTGAAAACTTATTAATTAATAAAACCAATGTCTAGTAACATAAACCAATGCATCTAAGGGGAAACATATCAGTTGTGGATATGGAAATAGATAAGGCCACTATTTTGAAATTTTCGTATTGCATGTTTCAGAGTTTTGTGGTGTTGTAACGCAGTCCTGAGCTGGCCGGTGCGTCAGAACAGGAGCGTTAAGTGCCTAATGGCCTTATGGTGTTGGGATCTCTCCTGAGAAGTCCAGTAAGGTCACATGGTACGATCAGCATCATTGGACCAAGGGTAAGTGATTAAATTTTTTATATAAATACTAAAGGGGGTTGTGGCAACATATCTGAACTGGTCCTTTTAGAAACGTGTGAATGAGCCAATGAAAGTTTTTATGTTTCGACATAAAACCTTTCATTGAGGGGGTTTTGTAACGGGACAAACGGGCCTGTTATCTTAATTATGGGGTTTGAGGATGTTACATATTTTATTGTATTCATATATTATAACATTGCCAAACCCTGATCACATTTGATATAAAAAAGTATGTAAAAAATGCCAAGAAACCATATATTTTGATAGATAAATCATAACGATACCATTCAAATCATACCATTATAGATAATATATATAAAGAATTGTTAGGTCCATTTTCCCTATGTCTGCACAAACAACGCAGTTTTCGTCGATACGATTTACTTCAAGGCCGAAGGCGTACGTGTGAAGGAGAATGTATACAATGGGGATTCTGATCGACACTAACAAGATGATATTATGAATATTGACACACGTCACAACAATGACGAGTAACAATGCCGTCAGCTGATGCGGACGAATCGTGGATCACAATTGATCCCCTCCACCTGTCGAAAGTTCGACACAATGTCTGCCCACTCTGAAGATTTTTGTCATGGCGGCATAACGTTTATTTCTTTCTGATAAAATTTAACCAGCAAAATGTAACCAAATTTGAAAAATGTAGCATCAGTTGAACAGTGAACAGTACCAGTTTCAAATTATGTAAATTCAGTGATGTGACAGATCAAACAGACAGTACAAATAACATCGAAGTACACCAGCCTCCGGCCGGAACATGGAAAACATCTAACTCACCAGACTGCAACTACTTTCAGGGAAGTCAACAATATTCTCATTCTTATTTTAAAAAATTAGAGGTCTAATAAGATACAATACTTTAAAAAACGTATTCTTTGTAACATCAGCATGTGAGGGAGAGTGTGAGTAAAATGTCGGCCAACAACAACTAGACATTGGTTTATGGCAAAAAGGGGTATTCAAATTTAATAAATGTTTTAAATATTTAAATTGATATATAAAATGATTATCTTCCGATGGTCAAAATAAAGTATAAATGGGGAAGATGATAACGATAAATACTAAGTAAGAGCGGAACTGCAGAGCCGCCATTTTGTTAATATGATTTCAATGTAATTTAACCCTTTCTTTGTTTTTGTAACTGAGTAACTATAACGATAATTAAAAGTGTGCTGTATTCAAACCTATGTGTGAGACGTTATTTCTATAACCCGTACTGCTTCTACCTCTCGTTTAACGACACCTTGGCACCCTTAGGTATAATAAATAGATTCAGTGTAAACGAAGTGCGCACGTGGCATGGTATTTCAACCGATACAATGCAAATGAGTTACATAACTATGGTAAGTACTGATAATTATAAATACGTAAGTATGTGAAGAGTGACAATGTTACAAAATTGCGCCACTCTGCTTTCTGGTAAAAATAATTGTTTACAGAGTGTCACGTATAAAATAACCACACTCTGCTTTTGTGTAAAAATTGTGTACATTGTGATAATTCATTAACAGTAACTTTGTAGAATACATAAATTTATTCACTCTTAAATCGTGAACAAATAAATAAGTAAGGTTTTAATTAAGAAATAATAATATTAGTATTGGGACATTGCCATAATAAACAAGTCATTGCTGGTAAATATTCCATTTTAAACCTGTCGGTAATTAACAGGCTGTTTCATGTTAAATACGTGTCGAGAAATGTAAACTCTCCCCTTTTGTACGTATAGAGCATCCCATACAAACCTTCCCTCGCACACATAACAGACAGTTCAGAACAGGAAAGAATCGTGTTTAGGATTGTCTGAATCACCCTACTTTGTTAAACCACCCTATGCAAACAAATAAGACTCCCCCAAACAGCTGACCCTTTGTGCTATTGTAAAAACAATGAACTCTTCGTGTGTGAAATTTCTCTCCACTATAAAATAATATTATCGTTTTGTTTTGACTGATAATATCTAGCAGTACAGAAAATTGAATTGATTTGATATAATTTTAATTTGATTAATTAGTATAAGATTATATGTGTAGTTCTAGATATATATATATACGTGTGTGTTTAAATGAATTCAAGTTTCATAAGTGTTTGAATTAAAATAAATAATAAGTCCTTTAAATAAAAAGCTGAATAGTATCTTAAATTAAACTAACGTGTAATAAAACTGAAAAGTTTAGTAATAAAATGAGTAAAGAGAAAATAATAAAAGTATATTTGAATCTTGTAAACACCCGGTCATGACCTGTTCAAAAAATAATTCCCCCAGCTTGCCTTGAATTGGTACCGAAGTAAACAACAGTAAACCTCCCTGTGTATAATACAATGCGTCTAGTGTAAAGTGTCTGACCCCTCTTGCATTGTAAAAGCTGATTGTTTAAGAGTAAATAAAGATTCCCCTTCGTGAAATTCCGCTTATCTCAGTAGAATAAGCAATTATAGTTAAGAAAGGATCTAAGGTTGAGTATGGGATCGACTTTAGATTACTGTAGTAGAATTAAGAGATATAGGGATAGAAACGTAACACAGTCACAATGGCGCCGCACTGAAAAAGTTCATTACAAGGGTTAAAGAAAGTTCTTTACAAGGGTTAAAGAAAGTTCTTTACAAGGGTTAAAGAATGTGCAGAAAGCTAACTGATAGAGTTAGAGTATGCAAACGTAATCAGTCAGGCCACGATATTGTGAAGTAACGGAAACTAAGAGTAATAAATAGATTAATAAATAATATCTATTTATATGTAAATAATATTAAGGTAGTAGTTAAGAAACGAGAGAAAGGGAACTTCACGAAAGACAAAGATATCACTGTAGTTTTCTTTTATTACCCCGTCACCCCGTCTTCATCGTTAGGTGCAGGAGGATGTGACGATTTAAAAAAAATGTTTAAATAGCACAAATTAAATTTTTGTTCTTATAACAAGTAAGAGTATTATCCACCCCTTATCTGTACCTAGATTCCTGCATCAACATGCAAATTGTCCAGTACGAACACGCAAAGTACGATGTCATTAAGCTAAAAATAATAATTCCGTTAATTAAATAAAAGACGTACTAAATAAAAAAGGACATTCATAACCAAAAGGTAGCATAAAATATTACTAGTTAATTAATGAATAATTAATACTACTAAAGGAACGAACTACTTTCTCAGCGCGTAAAACCGCGCCAGCTTACAGACTCCTTGCCGCTAAACAATGCCCCATTCGCTGGAGAAACTTCGACATGTGAGGATGTCGCAAATGTGTTGTCAAATTACACGTAGGTGTATACCGCTTAAAAACTATTCAATCACGTTAGTAGTTATTTTGATTTAACCCAATGTAGCGTTGGGAAATAATAAAAAAAAAAAAAAATAGTAATGTAGTGCGTGAAGAAATATGGGTAATATGTAATATATTAAAAAAAAAAGAACTTAGCCGACACATCTCTTAACAAACTGTAAGTGGTAAGATATGTTCCTTACCATATTGTAGTGCTGCTAGAATAAGAACTATTAAAATGTAAAATGTGAACAACCGACTCCAGAAGAAGAAAATAACAACAACAACCGTATGAGCTTCTAGTACCAGAATCCAATCGTCATGAACTAAACTACCTTTCGGAAACAATCAACCAAATGGAGCATCAAGAGGAACATTGTATCGCATCCAAGAAGACGACTGAAGAAGACCATCACGGACCCCACAGCAAACTCATGTTCTATTCAGGTGATATTAAATCATAACATTTGTAAAAATTTGTTTCAACAAGAGAAGTAACAAAAGAACTGTAAAGAGCTTTTGATAACTTAAAGATTAACATATAAATATTTGTAATCTCTGTAATGATGTAGTAATAACATTACGATGTTTAGATGTAAAGTAATTCTAAAATTTACACCAAACTATTCTTCAAATAATTTGAAGTTGTGATAAATTAAAATATTGCAAAGTTGAGACCCGGATCCGTGGTACTTGAAATAATACCTAGCTGAATGGTTTTGAGATAAAAAGAGTAAGAAGTAAAAATTTTCAAAATATTAAATGCAGAATTTATTAGAATCTTTCTTTTAAAAGTAAAGTATGAGATATAAATATGATAATAAAGAGATGTTTTTGCTAACACCCAGCGAGTGAATAAATTTATGCAATCCTTGACTAATTCCTAATTAATAATGTGTTATAATTTGTTGGTAAGTATAAGTAAAGTTTACTAACAACGGCAGCTAGTTTAATTAACAGGTAACAATTGAACTGGTTCCCGACTTTTGTAATGTCTAGACAAGGGAGACGTTACAATACTACAGGGATATAAACCACCAAGCAGGAAGATAGTAAACCAGATCAAAGATAACAATGTATAAAAATATGAAATGAAAGAAACAAGATTTAGAAGACGGAAGCTCAAATAAATAAGAAACAATGTAACAGATAATTTCTCAAATCCTATAAAGGAATTAATCCAAATGATCTATTTTCGAGGGGGACAATATGTAACAAGACATATGAGCCCAATATTTAAGTAACCAAAATATTAACACATGTCATAATAATTGAGTCAACAAGACACACCAAGTATTTAATCTGGAATGCCAAGAATGAAACTACATGAGCAACTCATCAAGAAGAATAAACTCACAACACAGGAGTTAATAAAATGTAATGGTAAATAACAATAACCATAATATATAAGAAGAAAGAAGATACAGCAACAGTGATAATACCACAGGAACCAATAACCCAATAGTTTCAGTCAGTAAGGAACAAGTGAAAACAAGGAAGAAACATACTACGAGAAAGACACATAACAACCATGGCATAAAATATAGATTCCAAGAGCCAGTCAACTATAGATTAACATCTTACCCGTATAAATAATAACTGAAGAACTTACAAATTGAAAATATAGACAATAACTGACTAACTTATATGACCCATATACAACTAATAATCTTGTAAATGAGTACGACATCCTATATTAGACAAAGAGTGGAAGTAACAATAATGTTAACATAAAAGAAGCTGTAAATAAAAGCATAATGACATATTATGCACAGCATCAATGTAATATAAAGAAGAATTAAAATTGTCTCATAATTATAATAATTGTTAGTCTAGTAATCAAAAAATCATGTAAGATAGAAAAAGGAACTAAATAATGAATTACCAGTTGTCATTAATAACATTACACTTGAAAAAACAAGGTTAAAAAATGTAAATTTGTATCAACTCAATACACCCATTGTTGCTACAAATAATAAAACCACATAACTTCGATACAGGTACTTTCCACCTAATTTCATATTTAATAGTAGGTAAAACATATCTAAACTAAAATATTTTGTACCCCAAATCAAGTAGAAGTAATAAGGTTTCTACCAATACCAATATCAGATACCAAGAGTAATCTTTATCTAAGAATTCAAGTAAAGAAAGTGAACAAAACCAGCCAAAATGAGATTCACTATGTGAAACATAGACAAAACCACATTGTAATGCTAAATAGGAATAACAGAAGGATACCTATGTAATACGTAAGACATAAAATCACTATTATAATAGCATAAAAGAATAATAACCAAGGACATAATGTGTAATAAGAATAAATAAGCACACCTATCATATAACACCAGATGCAACTACTATTATCCAATGCTATACGCTAAGGGACAGACTAGTGTGTTAAAAACACAAGACTAACTATCAATATACTACTACTAGTAAACTATTCTAAACTAAATAATGGTCTGAAAAGACACTACATTCCCAAATAAGAGTTAAATTAAAGGTACACTTCATAGTGCCATATAGAGGTCATATTAATGACAAAAATACCAAGGAATAACAATATATTCCAACAAACAAAAACAAACAGTAGTTGTAACAACTCAACATTTACAAGTGGGGCAATACAGAAGTTACCCAGATACCTTTTATAATAAATAATTTGTAAATGCAATTAATAGACTCTTAGGCTAGATCTATGGTAGCATAACAACTATATTTTGTCAATAAATATAAGTAACAAATAAGTGAGAAATGTTGAAGGACTTGGAAGGCATGCTCACAAGAAGATATGATTGCCATTAAATAGTTTTAATTTAAGAATAAATACAATTAATAGTGAATAGTGTAATGTGATAATCTCAAACATTAACTCCCTTAATAATGAACGGAAGCACACCATGAGTGAACTCTAAATAAAGAGCCGAGTGTTACCAATACAGTGATAAGCTTAATTTTAAATCTATGCCATAAGAAAGTTATTACAATTATAAAATATTTGTGTCAATTCGAGCAAATGTTTATAATCTCAAACCCAGACTCCCCACGCTAAGAACAATTAAAATATTGCGCGGAGGGGGTATGTGCATCAAATTAAAGATCGTCAACCAATCAGATCCAAGAAACTAGCAAATTTTACAACGATCACAGGATGGAACAGCAGATTGATATGCCATTTCGAGACACTTTTTAACCAACTTTAGAGGAGAGCAGACGGCTACTCGACACCGCAAGGAAACAGCTGTTTACATAATTTGTGCGCGTCACCGTTGTCAACAATGCAACATAACCTAAACTTGTGCCAACATAACTACACTAGTATTGAAGATGTTTTAAGTATAACAGTGCGTTAATAAGGATTGCTAAGTGTATAATCCATAACAATTCCGGGATTTAAAAAAGGGAGTACAGTGATTTTCTCAAAATTAGTTAAGAATTAGAAAAGACGATATAATCAAACCACATTCTAATAATGTGTATAAATAAAGTATGTAGATTATGGTGCATTATTAATATTATTCAATCAACAGTACTAATGACAATCCTCAACTTAATTTGAATATTCTATTATTAAGAATTTTGCAAACAATTAATAATTTATTATGTATGAATACTGAGTGTGATATAACCACACCTGATTAAAGTTGTTGTTTAATAAACCTAGATCAAACTAACAAGCATTCATAAATGATTGAGAATTGTCGACTGTCTGAAGCAATTAACGAAAGTTAATGAAAAATGCAAATGCTATTTATGTTTTGTAATTTAGGGAGAGTCTACTACTATTACTATTTAAATATTTTTGTCTATTATGAATAAGAAACTAAGGCTGTTAAGCTATATAAATACTTACAACTAAACAATTACCTTTTATAGAGTCAAATGATGAATCAGATGTTTCATTCAACAACACTGTTTCAAAATATTATTTTATTGTTCACATTTTAAATGTTTTATCAAGAGTTATTTTAACGTTAACAAATGTTCTTTAAATCATTTATTGTTGGTTGACTAATAATTTAGTTAACCTAAAATGTCCAAAGCAGGGATGGTTATAATTTTAAATATTAAATATTAAGAGATGATTGAGTTGTAATCATCCTCAAACTGCCTAATAACGGTAGAGTAAGAGTTCTAGTAAATAATTTGGTATTCTGTAAGCTAAAAGAACCCACATTTGAATTAATTTATTTAACTAAAAAGTATTTTAATCACACACTGACATTGTAGATCAGTTTTACCACCCTGAGACAATTTTTATGAAACAAACAACTAATGTTATTTAATTTTGAAATAAAATGGTTAATGATACTTTAGATCATTAAAGAGAAGTGTTAAAAAGAATAAATTATCATTTTATACGAGGAAACGGAGTCAGTTAGTTCATTTCAGTAGACTAGGGTTTTCAGAATAGGTGAACGACTCTTATTGGACAGCCCGACACGCAGCGGCGAATTTGAATACGGTAAGTCAATCTACAGATTAGATTGCTACATCGACCCTGCAAGATCGCCAAGACTCACTACAAGTAAGTGATCATTTCTTACCAAATATTTATGCTTTCAGCGAGGAATCTACGTCACCAATTCGCCTAGTCGACGAAAGAATAACAAATTAAAATAAATTAACCGAAGTTTAAAACACTTCGCTAACTAACTAACTTCCAGTGCATTCATCGGATTTATTTACATTGGATTCAATGAACGATTGAATTGAATTGAATAAATAAAAAATAAAATAAAACTGAAATTAAACTTCAATTAAAATTTAAAAACAATTAAACGGACTAACACACCGGATCCCGTTTACTTACAATATGCATAAAATTTAAAGGCTTGTAAAAGTTAATATTTTATCTTCATTAAGTAGTGCTCAAGTTTCCAAAGTCTTAATATTATGATCGCCGTAATCAAAACAACAGAGCACGTTTTCGTGCTGGACAAAAATTTTCAACACTTCGTAGCGTTCCTCAGAGTAAAAGCTGCGAATCTACAGTGTACGTTTCACAGAACAAACACACGGAAAAGAAGGAGCGCTCGTGAACCTTGAACATCTTACAGAGGGTTCATTCCCTAAAAACGAAAAGTCTATGAACTGTTCCTCTGTAAACACGTGCAGTTACACTGGCCAGCGATCTACAGGAAGCAAACATCTGTCCATGCTGGACACTTTTTTGGCCTGCACGCGTTGTGTTGGTATGGGTTTCAGCACGTTCCATTCAAAAAGCTTTCAAATATAAAAAAATAAACATGAGTGAGGACAGAATTAACATGAATTGTGTGTGTGTGTGTGTGTGTCCTGCCTACCTTTTGATTGTGGTAGACACAATAATAAAACTTTGTAAACGTGAACATTACATAATGAAGATGTACTTGCCTGCCAGGAACGATACACATCTTTATGCATAGATGATTTAAATTAAAATAGAAAAATTATAATTTTACTTCCTGGCAACAAAATTATTTTATTTTTAACAATTACCATTATTTGAAAAGTTTAAATGCATTTTAATTTTTATTTAATTTCATCAAACTCATTAAATCAATACCAAACATGCAAAAATTACTCCCCTCCCCCTTTTCACTTATAGATATTTCATCTATCTTTCTACAGTGGATTATTATGACCTTTTCAGGATACTTTATTTATCAAAATTAAGTACTTTACTCTTGTTAAAACAAAAATGCTGCAGGTAAACTACCCCTCTCTCTTAACCGATCTTCACACCAAAATCAATAGGCTTTGATTTCTCCAAAACTCTGGCACATATGCAACAAATTATTTGATTCTGTTTGAATTTGTAGCAGTTATCGTTCACTACAGAAAAAATTCTACAGACATTTTTCAGAAAATTTCTTTTCTTCATTTTTTGAGGGTAGTACAATCAGAATCAGCCCTTATCTCGGTTTTTTGCTGCGATCACCATACTTCCATTTCCTTGCTTTCCATGTTATGGAGCATAGAAGTAAAAATAAACTACAGGACTGAATGCTGGAGCTTTTTTTCAAAATGGTTCTTGTTTAATTCTGTTACTTAAGAACTACTGAGAAATCATTCTTGAAGTAAGTGGTATGTGAATCACCAGTATTCATTTTTTTGTATTTTGGGCAATGCTAAAAAAATACAATATTATGGTGTGGTTATTTTTATACAACCAGTATTGAAAGTTATGCAAATACTGATTTTTGTTTTAGCACAGATGTATGGTACTGGTCTCAAGCTGGAAAATGGATTTTTTCAGTTTCACAATGTTTTCTTAGTTGTCAGTACAAAACACACACACACACACACACACGCGCGCGCGCGCGCGCACACGCACACCTTAATATCACACTATAAATGTACAACCCAGATGTTCTTGAGGTATGTTTCAAACATCATGCAATATGCTCATTCTCAGCCATGTTGAGCCACTGCCCGGTACAGTACTTGAATTGTATTTTGGCTGACAATTCTGATCACTGGTGTCAGCTTTAAGTTGTTGGAGATTTTGGTTCATTGTTGTGATTGTAATTAAATAGAATTCTGTTTTGTGATTGTTAACAAAATTTGTTACTATGAATTGGTTTTAAAAACTGAGTAATGTGTTGTACTGATTTGTATTAGTTCAGATATTAATTTGTTTTGTTTTAATGTTTAGAAATGACAGCAGTGTTTTTAAAAATTTATATGAGAAGCAACTTCTCCTCCAATATAAAAATTAATTTGATCAGTTTTATTGATAATGCAGCATATCAGTATGCTAAACTAAACAAAGCTCCTACAAGTCTTCTTAAACTACGAAATTGTCAAGTGGTTAATAAAAAATAATACTGAAGGCTTAATTGATGTGATATCAAAGGTGGAAAGATCTGAAATCAAAAAATCAAGGATAGGAAGACTATGTAAATGTGATATAGATTAAATTGCTAAGAACTAAGAAACATGGGCACACAGTGAACTTGGCTTTCCCTATATCATTGCCACTGTAATGCAATGGAACTCGTGTGGGCTGACATAAAGGGCTACAATGCTAAACATAATACTATGTACAGTTTAAGTGGTGTGGAAACTTCATTTGTGCAAGTTGGTAAACTCTTTTCTACTGATAAGTGGGAAAAGTTGTTCATCACACACAGGAAATTTTAAAAGAAGTGTCCAACAAAAAAGAAATACGGGAAGGAAATGTTCAATAACTGTTAACTTTAAAAGAAGAATCTAGTGACAATGATATTATGGATGAAGAAAAATCATTCAATGAAGCTATTGGTGGTGTTTACCCTCTTGATTAAATTAATATGGGCATGTCAAGAAAGTTTCATAACATTATCAAAATGAAGTTCATAAAATCCTTTTTTTATTTAGCCCTGTAGATGTTTTAAGGAAAACTCGTTTTAATTATAGCTCAGTTCATTAGAAGTTAGTCGTCTTCTGAACTATGTGCTCGAATAAATAAATTTATTACAAAATGCTAACTCAATGCAGAAGTCACCATTTATGAGCAACATAACACATTTTATGAAAATAAAATAATTTTAATTAAGAGTGTTAAAAATCCCACATGTGAAAACACACATGGCAATACACAAAACTTAATCCTGGATTTTTACTTAAGCAGGTAAAGGATTTGAAATTTTCTGGTCACACTGTGAATTCTTTTACTCACCACCTACATTGATCAGAAATGGTTACTTATTTTTAATATGATCACACACATGTATTATTTAAACAGCTCAACCAAATGTTTCCAATACATTTTATTTTACGACCACATTAGTTTAAGGATGAACCACTAGTGAACAACATAATAGTAAAGAACTGCTAAACATAATTAACTTTTTAAGTTTTTATTAATATTCAAAAATAAATACTAATCACCAGAGACAAAAATGTATATTACAGTAATCGCCTTTATATCACACATTGTAGTTTATTTATTTATTTTGTATGTATCATGTATGCATATAAGCACAGAGCAAGTTATATGCGAAAACATAAACATATCATTTTACTTTTTGTAAGTTGCCTAAAATACATTAACCATTCATGGCCCTATATATGATAAAACTTATATATTTTTGTTCATGTCTGTATGATAAAATGATTTTCTGTAGGTACTTTTCAGTGTTTTAACCCTTCTGCTGAATATGAGCTACTCTTTAAAATTCACACCAGACATTTGGCATCGGTGCTTCACACTGTCAAGTCATAGTTACAGTGGCGGCTCTAGCCTATCTGGCCCCTGGGGGGCGAGGACTGGCATGGCACCCCCCCCCCAACCACCAACCAGCCACTACAATCGAAACCTATCTGCCTATCACCAACACCTTCCCCCACCATATAAATATCATAGATATGACCTTATAATTAACTGTCTGCGGTAATCGAACTCGGGACTGCCGGAGCAGCAGTCTAGTAGGTAACATAGTATACTGAACGGGTTTATTCCCATTGATTACTGCGAAGGTCACTACGCCACTAGTGGTGGAAGGGAAACTGGGAGTAAACAGTTATTGAGGATTTCTGGGATTACATAGAAACTAACTTTTTTTATTTACGTTGAAGAGTTTATTGCATCATTTATATAGTATATATTTTGTAACACAAAAATAAAAATTGAATTAGTAAGTAATGTTTGCTTATGATAAATAACTAAAATAACTCGCACAGTTACAAAAAAATAACTTTTCGTGCCTTTGCAAAATCTATAACAATGTCACTGATTTCAATATGAGTTTGTTTTGTTGAATACTAATTTAAGATAAATTGGTTAGTTTGCTTTGCAACATTGCTGACTGAGATGAATTTCTAATTAATTTTAATTTGGAAACAGATCTTTCACTGTGAGCCACTGTGACTAGTAATGTTAAATAAATTCTTAGCACGGTTGACAAATTCAGAAATACTGAAATTAAACTGTTTGAAAACAAATACTTCAAAATATCTAATGGGGCTATGCAATCGTCAACGAACATTGGTAAAAGTTCGATTTCATTGAATAAATCATCTTTACCAATGTCCGACTCTGGGCCATTACTCAGTTTCTGCAGTAAATTTAAACAACATTCTTTTCCCTCAGAATTAAAATTTTTCCAATTGTTTATGTTTTGTAAAAAGGAAAGAGATATTGTTTTCATTTAAAAGTTCAAATCGTTCGTCTAATTTTGTTATTGTGGTGTCTAGCAAGTAATAGTAGTTTTAATTTAAAATTGCTTTCTGGGTCAGTGATGGGTTCATCTACAGCCTCATAATTAAAAAATCTTTTTCTGGAACAGGGACTAGTAGGTATGGGAAATTCAGCTTCGGCAACAGTTTTTGCATTACTAATCATTTCCTTGAACGCGGTCTCGGTACGAGTTTTGATTCAATTATGTTTTAACAACTTTGTCAAATTTTGTTGCTTCCCTGCTATATACACTTTTTCCTCGAACGAGGCCTTTCGGTTTCGCAACCATTATCAAGTTCTTCCTACAACTTCCTACAATTATGTTTTACTTTCGATATTATTTTGACTGCCTCTGAAGAGCAACGTCAGATTTTTGTAAAGCTTTGCTGACAATATTACTTTAGGACAATATATCATACCAAATAACGAGAAACCAAATGGATTTATATACAGTAGAGTCTCGTTTATCCGACCTTTGCTTATCCGACGTCCCACCGCAAAAAAACAACAAAAAAACGCATTAATCGGCAACAAGAACTGCAAGTTGCGAGCGTGAGCGTAGTCTATTTTTTGTTGCTCCCGACTCTACCGCAGCTAATTAGTTACCCCGACTGTACAGTCTACACTATGACTCATGTGTCTTGTCATTCACCCCACCCTCACTCAGTCACTGTCACAACTCACTACTCAGTGCAATGCAGTTTATCATTGTATGCGGATCGGTTTATCGTCTGTTACATGCGTATGTGTCTGTGTGTGTTAATTTGACAAACGTTATGTTGTTTAAAAGTTGAAATTTACACAAGTATGGCGACGAAAAGAAAGTTGTATCGATGGAACAAAAACTTGAGGCAATCAAGAGACTGGACAAGGGAGAGACAATGCAGAAGGTAGCTGACAACTTTGGCGTTGGATGGGTAACAGTAGGAGACTGGAAAAAAACGAATAGAAATAGAAAAATGGTGTGCATCAAGAGTTACGGAGGGTGCATTAAAAGAAAGAAAAACTATGTGCCTATTTCAGGGCCTATTTTACAGCAAAAGGCGTTGCATTTTCGTAATGAATTCAGTGAAGGGGACCCAGATTTCACAGCAAGTGTCGGTTGGCTCGACCGATGGAAGAAACGCTACGGTATCCGTCAGTTAAGTGTTTGTGGTGAAAAACTATCATCAAATTTTGAAGAAATGGAAGGATTCAAGAAAAGATTTCAGGAATTTATTGAAACTGAAAGCCTAACGGGTGATCAGATATTTAACTGTGATGAGTCAGGCCTTAATTACAAAATGTTGTAAGAGTCTTGCAGCCAGAACTGAAGCGGCAGCCTCTGGCTACAAGTGTAGTAAGGAAAGGCTGACAATTTTAGCATGCAGCAATGCTACAGCAAACCTCAAAATGGACCTTGCAATGATTGGGAAGTCCAAAAATCCTAGAGCCTTTAAAACAGTTTCAAAAAACGCTCTTCCTGTAAAATACTACTACAGTCAGAAAAGCGCATGGATGAGCAGTGAAATTTTCAAAGACTGTGTAACTGGACATTTTGGCCTATTTTTGGGGAAATAAAAAATCATTGTATTTTAATAAAAGTAAACTGCATTTTTTGCGATGTAATAATAATAATTTGGGAAACGCAAACATAAAGTCACAATAAAGGTAAATTTTGTTGGTAGTGAAGTTGGCAGGAGTGATTGGGAATATTATTCATGAACATTATAAAGACGCAGTAAACAACAAGCGAGAATGTGTCAAGGTCAGCTCCAGATGCAAGTAAAGCAGTTATTTTGAGCTCCAGCGACTTGCAAATTGTAAACAAATTATGTAACAACATCGAACCATATTACGTCAGCGACGATCCCAAAGCTGGAATGTAGGAATGTTAGCCGAACTACTGCTGGCGTAGGAATACGAACTGAAGACAATGAAAAAGTTGGTAAACAGTCACGGTCACTTTACGAAATAGTACCGTTCGTCTCATCCCAGTTGAATTCTGCATATATGCCGGCCGGCTGCTAAAAACCCGAGTTATAAAACGAAAATCGCGGGCGCCCGCATTACAGAAAAATGTGATATAAAATCGAAATTTATGCGTAAATAACGTAAATGAACAGTTTTCTTGATATAATAACAGTCTCGGAGAGGTAAAACAAATTATTCATTAACATAAAGTGTGTGCGTGGAGAAATGTGACGTCGTCTGGACTCAAACTCAGCTAAGTAGTCTACAAGAATGAAAACAAAACTTTCAATTATGATTTAAATATTCAATTGTAATATTCACATTTAAATATTTTCACAACCCTTAGAATCCTGGGGTAGATATATGTGTGTGTGTGTGTGTGTGTGTGTGTGAAAGTGCTGGTTTCCATTGTGTTAGTTAAGTTAAGTATTAAGCGAATTATTTTGTATTTATATTTTCTGTTTTATTTTGACTATTGCTGAACAAATTATATTCAACTTAAATAATGATCCATTTTATATCTATATTTTACTTGAATTACTATGGGAACAAAATGTAAAAGAGGGAGAAAAGAATAATTTGTTTATGATAAAATTGAAATACCAATAAATTTTAAATCATGGGGAACAAATAAAGTTTTCATTATTTCGACAACCATTTCTGTTCTTTTTAGTTCGCCGAAAAGAATCTGGCCCGAAATATGGTAAGTACAGTACATACACTCTTCTTGCATTTGTTACTAAGGCAAGATGGTGCTCGACATAAAAAGTAAACAATGATTAAAATTTAAAATTAATTGAGTTATAAAGTATCAATAAAAGTTATACCACAACTGGTTTTTTAAGGAATTCATTCCTTCAACAGAGAAGTTTTTACAACAAAGAAAATAATTTACCCAGAAAAGCAGTTTTGTTGGTAGATAATGGTCCAACGCACCCTGATGCAGAGGAGCTTCACGATAGTGACATTAAGGCAATGTTTCTGCCCCCCCCCCCCCCATGTAACCGCATATGCCAACCTATGGATCAGGGCACTTTGGAAACGATAAAAAGGAACTATCGCAGGAAGCTACTGTCCACAGTGATAGAAGAAATTGAAGGACAAGACATGATTGAAAAATTGAAACTCATCAATGTAAAGGATGTTGCTTATTGGGTTGCAAGGGCCTGGGCTGACGTAAGGGCTCCAACAATTGCCAAATCATGGAAGAAACTGCTAGGCGATGATGAAAGTATGGAAACAGAAAGCACATATGAAACCGAAGAAACCATTCTACCTTTAGTGCAACGTATTCCTGGATGTGAGGATGCATCTTTGCAATAAATCGAAAGTTGGATGAAGGATGATGATCAGTATGTAACTGATGGAGAAATTGTCGCTCTTGTCAATTGCGATGTCAACGAAATTGAAGATCAAGATCAAGCACCAACTGTTGAGCCTCTCACAATTTCACATAATGACGGAGTTAAGGCTCTTGAAACTGCAATTAAATACATTGAGCAACAAGAAGAAGCTACAGGAATCAACATAATGATGCTGCAAAGATGGCGAGACTTGGGAGCGAAGAAACGGCACTCGTCAGGAAAGCAGACTACGATCAAAAATTTCTTTAAATCATCACAGGACTGAACTTTTTAAGTGTATTTAACTTCAGACAATTCTGTAACTGTAAGTTCATTTTTTCAGTTAATTTTCTCTGTTGTTTTGTTGTAAAACATGATTATTAGGTTCATAATGTGTAAAATTATAACATAGTTTGACGTTTAATAGGCTTTTTCTTAACACCTCCCTATTATCTGACACTTTCGCTTATCCGACGTTCTGCCGGCCCGTTTATGTCGGATAAGTGAGACTACTGTAACTTCAATTTTGATATTAACAAACTGCCTAAGTTTTTTGAGTCAATATCTCTTTTGTCATCAGAATAAATTAAATATAAAATATAATAAATTTTTCCTAGATTAAAACGAAGTGCTTCCAATGCTTCGACTCTGCCCTCCAATGGTTTTAAAGTTAAAGTATGTACCTCACTCATAAGTGTTTACCAACTTGAAGTTAATGTCAAAAAAAATCATCAATTTCTTGAACAATAGAAAATAAATTTGTTATTTCTAGTGAACACTTGGTTGCATTGTTAACTACTAAATTGAGACTGTGCCGCACAAAGAACATAAAAAGCGCGTAGGTTCATTTCTTAGATTTTTTCTGAAGACCAATATTTTTGCCCTTCATATTTGCACTATTATCATACCATACCATATTCTATTATTTCTGTACTGTTTGTTTTATACTTATTTATTTTTATTGTAAAGATAAGAAAGACTTTAATAAAAAAAACCTTCAGCCTCGCTCACGTATGTATGAAGCTAGCGTGAATAGTTTTTTGTTTTTTCAAAAAGCTTAATTTTGATTAAGTTGGTGTATTGTGACACTCATACAACTTTTTTTAGAGGAAGATGGAGGTTTTCTGTCTTTGCTAGTCAAGTTTGAAGGAGCAGTATCCACTTTAACAAATCGCGTTATTGGGTGATAACACAAATTATGAAAATACGTATTATAGAATTAAACTACCAATAAAAATTAAACAACAAAACTGAATAACGATTAAAATTAAATGTAAACAATGATACAATAATAAACTGAGATAATAATAACAAAAGCAAGATTGAGGTAATATGTAAAACAGTAATTAACAACGTTAACTAAAACATGACACGCATGTTGGCAACGCCTTCAGTTGCACAGTAGCTGATTCTCCGTTACCCTCCCGCCATTAACAATTTCAAAGTGGACTCATCCATGAAGAAACTGGTTTCTGTGCATGTGCCTTTAGATTTAAATTTTGCTATACCTAGACTTAAGGACACATTTTGGATGCATATAAATGTTACCATCTAATAATATTTAGGTAATGTCCACCGGCATATCAGATGTAATATGAGATCACATATTGTTGTAATAAGGTTGATTTTGCAATAAAATGTCACGCCTGATCTGCTGTACTTACCAACAGCCAAATAACGATTAGTAGAGTGAAATTTTGGTACGTTGTACCTATAAAAATTAGCCTAAATTAATTAAGTACACTGCCTACTTAGGGCTTTGGCGTCCCCCTGAACCCAGCGCCCGGGTGTGGTGCACCCGTTGCACCCCCTGGAAGAGCCACCTCTGCTTAGTTACAATGGCCCAATAAGAGTGTCACCACACACTTTATTAAATATCGAACAAATGCATACAAAAGCTTTTGTTAAGACACACATTATACACTCCTGTGTTCACTTTTTATACTAATGTATTTTTACATTTGCAACTAGTGGATATGAGTTTTTACACAATTTCAAATACAAAACCATTTCAACAAAAACAGAATTAAAACAAATCCCAATGTAAAATTTAAATTTCACAAAAACTTACATAAAGAATTTTTCTTTTTCAAATAATAGCAATTCATAAAAACCGGTTCTTAGTAAAACATTTACATGTTCTCCTGTAAACACTATTACAAAAAATAGGTAATTACTTGTATCTTGTACAAATTTCATTTATTAATACATTATTAATTTGAAAGTATCCATTATCACCATAAAAATTCACATGACTGTACAAAAGTTTAAATAACTGAACTGGAAGTATTTGGAATATTTAAGTCAAAATAATAAATTGAACAATATAAAATTCATATTAAATAATGAATCTGTAACATTGACGTTTTTTTAATACGTGTATATAATCCATAACATACAGTAAATATTTAGTTTTAATTTAAATATAATACAAACATTTGTTTAGGCAAAATCATTTTGTGAACTTAGTATGACCACACTGAATTTTCAACTAACACAATGCACTCAAAGTGTGAAGTAGTTCACTTACAATCATGTTTACGTGGTAACTTAGTTCTATTGTTTTGTGTGTTAGACTTACAAATACATATCACGATAGAATTACGAGATGTAAACATTTGCCTAGCAACAATGTTAAAAGGTAATTTCTAATTAGTTTCCTGAACTAAGATCCTGATTTTACGATCAGTAAATAAGATAAAGAATATGACTTACTATTTTTGTTGGTATCTAAACCAACACTCATTTATTCACTAGTAAAAAGACTTAACAAGTTATGGGAATAACAAACCAAATAATGGTTACCACTTGCTCCATGCGTAACACACAAAACTTGTCACAATTAATTTTTAAGGTTTACTGTTCACATCGCTGAATCCAAAGTTTCATACAAAGTCTTACTTAGGCCGCAACCATTTAAGTGGAATACATTTTTAAACCAATGAAAGGAATGTCAATTATACTATTTACCTTCTTGAGTTTGAGAGCTGCCATAACAGCTGGTCTTCTTTCCATTTGGTATGCAATACGACGATTGCGTGATGATGTCTGTTGTTCATTGTAAAGCCCCCGACGATACGATGCCACTTGTACAGAAGGATCTGGCTGACTCCTCAAGTACGTAAAGCTGTAGTTCACATTTATATAAATTCCCGAAACCATATACAAAATCTTGGTTTAAGACCAAGTATTTGTTACAGTTTCATCTTGATATGACTCATATTTTACTGCTCACACATTTTTTTTGCATTAGAAAATGTTTTAACTGTCTTGAATGATATTCATATACACAAGACTATTTCTTTTTTTATTAGATGCACTTCATTTTTCAGCCATTTATTATTAATTTTTAATTTCATTGCGCCATTAAAATTCTTTAATCCCAGAAACAGAAATAGTGACCTGTCACATTCATTTACATATATTTCATACTATGATTCACTGAAGTGTACATCATGTATTTACCATTTAACAATAATTTGCTGCATAGTTCATTATGTAAATGATATACTTTTCACTATGTATAGATTCCATAACCCAAAATTTTAATACCGATTTAACTGCGTTTGTTACAATATGTACGCAAGTTAGTAATATGCAAAATATTATTTTATTTTATATACATACATATCTATATACACATATAACCTTTAAAAGGGTTTTTTATATATATATTCTACATATTTTACTTTCCTTTTATTATTCTCTGGTAGCCACCATCTACCAATCTGGTCTTTTTTCTAGTACATAGTTCTGGCTTACCTTCATCATATACTCATCTGCTTTCATCAATGTCTTTAGTAAATACAATTTCATGCACTACCAAATAAAACATAGTGTTACAAACTGGTCCAGAGATATGCACATCTGTAAAATACTCATAATTACTGACAGTTTATGAAAACTGCAATTATAAAGTGTCAGTATTAATGACATATTTATAAAATCTTTTGCAGCTTTAGATACTATGCAATATCCATCAGTTTTACAACACAAAAATAATTTCGTTCATTGTAGTCATTTTTGTTTTCACTAAACGTCAAATGTTCATAACTGTAACCGTTATTTTATATTACATGTACGCTTTAATTTTGTTTTGTTCCTTAAATTTTTTAGGTTACCTTCTATTTGGTGCTGGCTCTCAATATGTTCAGAACTGCTGCCGCTATATGATACAAGTTAATTATCCTTACTAAATAATTCCTACTGAAGTCTTAAGAGTCCTACAGCCTGTAACACAGGAATCTGTGTTGTATATGTAATATAACCGTACACTCTTGAAAAACCATACGTTAGGTTTGCTTACAATTGTTTCTCACATATAAAAATGTGTTATGACAACAGCGAGCGTAATGTTCTCATGCAATGTATAAACTCCCATCTTTTGAAACTCCAATAAAAGAAAAAAAGTAGTGTATAACTGTAATAATTCTTTCATCCATCTAGTACCCACTGGGAAAAAATTATCACATTTTGGGGGGAAATAATTTGATTATAATAATACATAAACTCGAAGAGTTCTAAATCAAATATAAAATAAATAAAAAATTGATTGCATTGGAAAGCAATAAGTTAACATACAAATATTACTTTGTTGTAATAACTAAAGACTGTCATACTTTTCTTTTGTTATTCTCTGACAGTCAACATTTCATCTCACCATCTCCTCATAAAAAATCATTATGATCTACTAATTTTTCCACTCTGTAGCTCAGCTTTCTTTCGACATGCTCATCTGCGTTTCATCAATGTCTTCATACGTACAATTTCATGATTTTTTAATATTTAATATAAAAAATATAATCTTTCGACTAGGCAACAAGTATGCACATTTGTGTAAGAAACTGATAACTCATAATGACTGACAGTTTATGAAAACTGTAGTTATGGAGTATCAGTATAAATGCAATATTTATAGAAGACCATCTACTTATGCATGTCATGTAACAAAATAATATGTAGCAGTGTATGTAACACCATATTAGTGGCGAAGAATCTGTTTTTCCTCATTTAGCCTAAACACCTAACTTGACTTTTTGTTTCTTACAGCAATCTCTTATAGTTCAGGAATTTAAGACTGATGTGTCATTCACCATTTTCACTGATGTGATGTGTCACTTTTGATTTCTGAATAGGTACATTACCTTAGATTTCACATCCAACTTCATCTCTTTAGCATATTCTTTACAATATTTAATAATAGATACATCTGAAATGACACGCATATCATATAATACAGACTATCATGCATCTTCATAAATCACTCTTTTTTTAGAGCTATCCAAGAGTTCAAGTTTATTGTTATGTATCGATGCATATCAACTGTCATATTTCAAAAAAACTTCTTTCAAATGGCTACTAACATCTGTTATGTACACCTGCTTCCTGGGTACATATGTTTAATCACCTGACAGCAAAAAATAAACTTTATATATTTATAGCTCATTCTATCATCAATGTGGAACTTTTTTTCATATACAAATTTATTTTTATTTTTTACAAAAGGCTTTTTTTGCCTTGCAGCTTCATATATTCCACTTGATCTGGCCACATTTCTCTAAGTAAAGGAACAAGCAAGTATTTATTACAGCATACTTTTTCCAAAAGAATTCTAGTGCTTAAATCTCAATATCCACTGACATTAAATTTGTGTGAGTTATGCAGTAAAGAGTCAGTTAGGTTCTCACCGTTCATTAAGGGACATCCTAGTAGTGTTCTTCAAGAGGACTTTTTTCAGAGACATTACGAATTGATATGCCACCTATAAAAAAGGAAAGACATTTTAAGAAAAAAAAAAAAAGACAAAAACTATATCAGAAAGTTCTTAAATATTCTAACACTGATAGTGAATGTTACAGGTATAATTTTAATTACTAAAGAAGGTTTTTAAAATTCTGTTTTAATTTTTTAAACATATGCAATAAAGAAATGTAGAATAATTAAGCAGTTGCTCAAAACAATGTATAAGCCATGATACATGATTTTTGTGTGCATGTCTTACAAACACATATATTATGCTTCGAAACTAATTTTTAACATTCCAAATTGGTTCAATAAAACTAACAACACATCCATAGATAAAAATTTTCAATATCTACAATTGTTGTTTACAGTGCTATACAAATAATGTTTAACATTCACATGGTTTAAGCAATTTTATGTATCACAAATCTTATTATTTTTATATAAGGCTCTAACAAAATATCTGAACAGGTAATGAAAAACAACAATTTCCATTAAAGAAACTTATTCAAAAGTAAACTGACCAGTGCCATAAACCTATATTATAGATGGCGTCTGCTGGAGACCTTGCCTTAGCCTCAAAATTTTATAAATAACCATATTCAAATATAAAAGTAACCATGTTCCAAAACTAACTTCTACCACTGAGGGAAAAGAAATGTAGACACAACAAATGTTTGTGTAACTCTTCAGATACTCACAAACAAATATAAGTGTTTTCAATATATTTGGATTGTCTCACAACTATTTAAATAGTGCCATCACCTCCAGAGATACTTAAAGGAAGAAAACACAAAATATTCTCAAACTCTTTCATAAACTTGAATACCAGCATTATGATGACAAACCTAATAGGAAAGATGCTGGATATACATGAATGGATAAAACTGAAAATTAGACAGAAATTATCCTACAAAAAATTGTCAATCGTCTACTGATGACAACTCGCATCTTCCTGAAAATAGAAATCTTAGAATATTTTAATCAATCTTGGTATCCAAATATCCAGCGAACGGCCTTCTTCAAAACTGAAAACTTAAATAGTGTATTGGAAAACATCAAAAAGACTTAACAGTTAATATTCTCGTTTTAAAGACGAGAATAATTATTTTTATTCTTAAGGATAATATTAATACTCTTTCCTTGTTTTGTCTTAAAATCTAATTGCAAATGTATCTTAATGCAATTTTAGTATCTTCAATTTTTTTACTATTTGGGTACAGATACGGTATTCTTACACCTACAGACGACAGCTTGCATGGATATATGCAATAGGCTTCTTGACAATAATGTTTAGAGTTGGCAAATGACATAGTCTGGAAGATTCCAATACTTTTCGCCTGATTATTCTCTACTCATGACTCCAATGGTCACAGAATCATATCACGACCATAGTGGGGTTCAATAGAAGCGTTTTGAAAGCAGTTGGTGAGTTGTTAATGCCTTGTGATTCAGTAAGGTATTACAGTGGATTAATGTAAAGTGATAATTGTGAATTATTGTGTGCGGACTTCAATGTAATTTTAAATTTACTATTACATTAATGGGCATCTTAAATTATTATAACCTCAAAGACTTGCTAATACAAGTAGCCTTAGAAATCTCATATCTACTGACTACCAAATCTGTTACCATTTAATATTCCTTCCTGATGCCTATCTTGGAGTTACGAGTACACAGAATTAAAACCGTCAAGTAAGGCTACCATCATTACACTGACCAAAATTTGTATCAATTCATCTGGCTTAGCTCTGTTGTGTTCTGTGAGGTGGGGGACCTCTAGTAAGATGTGACCCAGCACACAAAGCACAATGGTCTGAGGCATACAAAAGTTGGACCTTTCAGTTCTTTTTCACTACAACTGCCTCAGAGATTAATATCTCCCTCTCCCATAAATTGGGTAATTTAAAAATTGTATTACCTCCCTCTCCTTTATAATTTAATCATTATTACAAAGGAGTGTAAGCTTTTAATTAAAATGTGATACAGGTACTGCTTTTAACCATACTACTTCAGCTTTTTCATCATAAAGATAATTTTTTAATCATATTCTTGCTGTGAAATATTTTCAAAATTTAAATTTCTATAAAAAAATGTCATTATTCGTTACTTTCTGAATATAATTTGGAAAGTTCACATTTGTGAAAAAAGTACCAAAGAACTTTTAATAAAAATTGAGGACATTCTTTTAATTTTTATAGGTAGGTTAATAAAAATTGAGAAAATTCCATTCACTTCTGTAGGTAGGTATAACACCAACTGTAACTGATTACAGGACGCTTAATAAAACATAGCATAACCTAATACATCTATTATGAAAACACAGTTGAAGTACAAGCATTGTTAATATACAATAGTCCAAATTTTTTTGTAGGCCTACACAGAATTTCGTGTTTTGCATTACACTGGTCATCATGTAGTGCTAGCTGGCAACAGCACTAATTGAGTGTTCAAATGATGTCAAGTGTTTCAGTTTGTATGATTCATTTTAATCATGTGATATGTCTCTAAATAATAAACCACTCATTTTTCGACATTTTTGTTATTTCTGTATTTAACAATAAAGGGTTTGCGAGGATCGGTCAAAAAAGTATAACACAAATTATTGTCGAGACGTTGACACAAATAGTTTAAAATTTGGGTAATACTTTTTTGATCAATCCTCGCAAACCCTTCATCGTTAAAATTAATTGATCGACGCTCGCTAAAAATTAAGAAGTTATTTCTGTATACCAATTCCCAATACTTCATTTAACATTTACAGTAAACAACAGTGATTATACATGATGTGTGTGATTAAGTATAGCTTTTTTTTGACACTTCTGAATTTGCAAAATAAATCGGAATATTCATTTTGTGTTACAAAAAATCTCAGTACTGATGTTGGTTATGGCAGAAAAATAAAGTTTGTCACTAAAGCTCCTGTGGAGCATACAGCAAAGAAAGTCAAATACAATATAAGCAAGGTATGAATGAATGTATTTGTTCCGGCAATGTATGCAATCCACAGTACTAACAAACTGATTACTTTTTTTACTATCACGGCACTTATTTTGGATAGTTTAACAACGCTAAAACTGAAATATTTTTCAATATGAAGGAAAATGGATGTTTACTCAGAAAAACCAAGAAGTGACTAATTCATAGCACGCAAATATATAAATGTTCATAGACCCACACTTGCAACTGGAGATATACTTCAGATGTTTATATTATTCCTTAATGCAATTATTTACTGTATTATGCCATACACATATCATTAATTTCCCTTTTTCTTAAAACATATTTGTTTCAACTATGCTTAACATTTTCTACGATGTTAGATTCATATTTCGTTAATAGTTCCGATGGACATATGTGAAAAAGCCACGATGAAATAGTTCCGATGACAACATTGTCTGAAAAAGCCACGAAACCCCCCCCCCCCAAAAAAACGGGTTTTTTGTGTTTCTACGTAAACTACAGGTCAAGCCTAGGTGCGGAAACGAAAAACTTGAACCCTTTTTATTTGCAATTTGCGAAAAAAAAACTTACTTATAGCAATACAACACAAACACAATAACGTACCTTACATAGTGTATTCTATTATTCATATTAGAAGCAGAATAACGTTACAATTAATAAATATTTACTCTCATAGTCTTCATGCTGTTTGTAAATGCAAGTACTACATGAAAACTCGATTGTGCAGAACATCACATCAAACTTTCTGTTACTTACTGAGGTAGTAAAAAAATACTAACTCAAGCACAGGTATGCCTTCATTTGCTAGTGCGCAGAGATTAGATGTTAGACAAATGATATATGTAACGTATGAATATACTGTAGAAATGTCATACGACTTGGAGTCGTAGAGTTATTAATGCCTTGAGAATTTTGTAATAAGGTCTGAGGGGCGAAGTCTATACATTTCACGCGCGCGAGGTGCCGTTGGACATTACAACACCGAGTTCCGTTTCAAAAGGAGTGATGTATAATTTTGTTTATACGTAGGTTTCATGTAAAATACGAAACAACTCATGGTAACTCATTTTTACGTTATTTAGGCCCCAAAATACATTTTTGCGAAAAATTTATTTTGCGGATTATTCGCTTCCGCACCTATTTTTGGTCTGTAGTTTACATACAACCTGCAAAAACAGGTTTTGCAGGTTTCGTGGCTTTTCCAGACAAGGGTGTCAATCGGAACAATTATCCAAGACAAAAACGATATTGAAACTTTAGGCGGACACTGATTCCACATACTGCCTTCAAATTAATGAACATTACTGTACAGAGGTTATAAATTTTAGGGACTAGGCTTACATGTTCAAATTTTACACAACTTCGACCAAAAATTTCGCAAGAAAAATAAAGTCTTACCGACAAAGTCGAACAGCCTTTAATGCGAATATACCGTTAATACAACTTCATAAAACCAATAACAACATGAAACGTCTTAAATCAAAAATATAACGACGGAATTATCCACAAACAAACAACACAAAATCCTTCACACATCAACTTGCATATAGTAGCCGTCTACCGAGAAAAGGAACACCGATCTACTTCCGTTATTGCATTCCCAAAAAGGACGAATAGTAGTCCTTATTATATTCATAATATTATGTGTATAACTTTTAAAAACCTTTATAAATATTACGATGCATGCGTCTAATTACTATTCACATAAGATTAGTTTGCTTTTGTTAAAACATGATGAACATTATCTTAATTCTTTTATATACTATATATATTAAATAGGGTCTTTCACTATAGCCTGCGGCCAAAGGCAACTTTCGTCTCCGCGTTTGTATTTGCTTCCGTGTTCGATGTGTACTAGATAGAGGTGGGCTAAACTGTTATTTTAAAATACTAGGTATGAAAATACCGTTCCAAAAAAATAACAGGTACAAATACCTGTTATTATATACTATATATACATAACCTATATTATCCTTTGTAAGTAACTCGTTTTGAGTTTCCTGCAGGTCTCCTATGTAATATCTTCAAATAAATACACTGCAAGTATGTTTCTTTTCGGTAAATTTTCACCTAGATAAACCTATTAATATATTAATAAACCTACTTGCTGTGTATTTATTTGAAGATATTATATAACCTATACTATATAATTTGTTATAAGAAATAAATTGAAACTAAAAGTATTAACAGTGTTACTTTACCCTGTGACTTTATTAAACTATTACTGTTTAAATGGAAATAAGAAACAAGAGAATTTATAGGCCTATCTCCCTTTGGGAATACCAATTTAAGTTTTCACTAGTAGTAAACAAACTAACATTGGTTAGACAAATCAGTTGCGAAACTCGGGGCAATTAAATAATTTAGAGTAGGCCTACACGTAATACCACAAAAAAAAATGTGAAAAAACATCAGAAACGTAAATAAAAACATAACGGTAAGCCACAAGAGTGAATGAGAATAAACAAAATTTTACAAATAAAAATAAAAAACAAATGTAATAAATTAAATATAAATACATAAATAAAAACTTATAAATAATAAGCAACAACAAAAGTAAATTAAATACATTACAGTTATTTAAGGAACAGGACTAGATAAAGTGCATAAATGTCTATTACAACAATCTCATCATTTACATGAGATGTGTAGTGAAGTTAAAATCACATTAATAAAAAGTATAATATAGCTTATCAACATCAACCACTCTATAGGTTATAACTCAATATAATTAAATACGATTTCACTAACTACTCGGAACATAAAGTTTTTTTGAGTAAAAACAAAGTTTTACCAACCGATTTTAGTTACAAGTTGGTGACTAGTATAATATATAATTTATTAGCATATAATCTGTATTCTATATCTGCATATCACACGAGAATAAATGTAACAGCAGGATGAATTATTTCCTTTATTAAAAACAGCTTCGTCTCTTTGCGCAGAATGAAGTATACAGGACGAAAAAGTGGCTCGTACTACAGTATATACTTATATTTCCTACTAGAAATATGCTTGATGCTACCTGTTCCTAAAATACTAGGTGTTCCTAAAATATTAGGTGTTACTAAAATATTACTGTTACTCTGGAACGCGTTGTTCCTTGTGTATCGGTGATACCACTAGTATTTGAAATACCTAGTATTTTAAATAACGCGTTACTGGCTGTTCCTTGCGTTCCAGCGATATTTTTGTACGCCTAGTATTTGGCCTTGGTTTACGTGATCTTGCGTACTTTTTGTGTGTGTGTGTCTGTGTAGGTGCGTAGGGGGTGTGTCTCGACTCGGAACAGCGAGGGCGGCGTGTCTCGACTCGGAACAGCGTCGCCGCGAATAACAGGTATTTCAACTTTTCAGTCACTGTTACATCCGTTCCACAAGAATATCGTTCCAAAATACCTATTACAGGTATATCGGCCCACCTCTAGTACTAGAACTGTTTTCTTCGCAAGTAACTAATGCCAGGTTATGGAGGTTATGTATGACAATGTAACTTAAAAAAAATTTACTTTGTTAGTGTACAATAAAAGGGTGTATTTACTGGAAGTACAGAAATTATTTTCCATTTATCGCACATAATTACGGTACACAGACGATTTTTGGAGGTTGTGTCTACGTTTAACAATGCAACTTAACCTTTTAGATTTTTAAAATTAATTAGATTTAACAAAAATTTCCTTTGTTAGTGTACATTAAATTATTGTATGGATACAAGGCTGCTGTACATACCATTAAAGGTTGTATGGGTTGTATTTATTCGAAGTACCGGAATTAAAACCTAGTTCCAATTTAGAACGTAGACCTATAACTTATTTGCAAATTTTATTGGGGTTTATTGGCACATATTTTATTAAAAGGGTGTATTTATTGGAAGCACAGAAATTAGTTTCCATTTATCGCACATAATTACGGTACACAGACGATTTTTGGAGGTTGTGTCTACGTTTAACAACGTAACTTAACTTTTTAGATTTTTAATATTAATTAGATTTAACAAAAATTTCCTTTGTTAGTGTACATTCAAAGGCTGTATTTATTGTATGGATAAAAGGCTGTATAATACATTAAAGGCTGTATTTATTCGAATTAAAACCTATCGGTACTTCCAATTTAGAACGTATAACCTAGTAGGCTACGTTATTCGTACATATTTTATTGGAGTTTGTTGGTACATATTTTATTAAAAGGGTGTATTTATTGGAAGTACAGAAATTAGTTTCCATTTATCGCACATAATTACGGTACAGAGACGATTTTGGGAGGTTGTGTCTACGTTTAATTATCTAACTTAGATAGTAGGCTTCGTTATTGGTGCATATTTTATTGGGGTTTATTGGCACATATTTTATTAAAAGGGTGTATTTATTGGAAGTACAGAAATTAGTTTCCATTTATCGCACATAATTAGGCCTACGGTACAGAGACGATTTTGGGAGGTTGTGTCTACGTTTAATTATCTAACTTAACCTTTTAGACTTTTAAAATTAATTAGACTTGTAGGGGTGTGCATGGCAGAACTACTTGTAGGGGTATGCACCCACTTTATAATCATATTTTTGGTAACACTGAGAATTTTAAGCCTTCTTTTATGCTTAAACAAATTATATATACACTTAATTATAGAAAAGCAAATATGTAATTCAAAAGACTAATTTGCTCTAATAAACACATGCAGAACTTAAAAATAAAAGAGTTTTTACTTGCCTAACTAATCGTTAGTTACTAATGTGACAGTTGGGCCTGCTTTTTCTGCAAAAGCTGGGGTATGTTGGATTCAAGAGTGGTTAAATTAAGTCATAAATCTGAGTGTGCGTCAAGTCTATTTCTGTGCTTCTTTTCACTTGAGATGAAAGTCCCATTTCACTCAAGAATGAGGTGATGAATGGGATGAGCAACTCCGAAAGTTCAGGATATTCATCTCTTAAAGATATCCAGAACTTTGTTAAGTCAGAATCTAAAAGTTTATGAATTTTGTTGTCCATGACATGTCTCATGTTATCACTAACTACAAAATAATTTACTAAAAATTTAGTTTTAATCCCAGCATCACAGATGATATCACACAATTGCTCATTTAGTTTTACTGAGAACATGTTGAAACTTTCAAAATACAAGAATGGGTCTTGAATCCAATTGAATTCACTGTATCCCTCAGGGAAGCAACTTTCAATCTGGTTATAGAGAGTTAAACATCAGAGCTGGTAAAAACAATGGTAGAGCATGAATAACAAAAATGTACAGTTTAGACTATGTACAAAACAGGTTGAATTTAAATTGTTAAAATGATATATCTTAGTTATTTACATGTAGTAGGTTTTTAAGACACAGTAAATAAATTTCCGAACCTGACTTTGCAACCCTCCAAATGCCCTCTCGGGACCCAGCAGTGGCTCATGCCCAATAGGTTAACAAATGCTGAACTAAAGGCATGTTTGTGGAGTGAAACATAAAAGATAACCCAGACTTCTAAAATGCTCTTAGTGAAATGGGATTTTCAGGAGTAACAACACACTATTTGGTTAACAAGCACATTTTACTAATATTGTAATACCAAGTCAATTAGATAGCTTAAATGTGTAGTACTCTATGTGATCCTGATCACATACTGTTAATCAGCAGCACTGCAGAATATTCTAGAGCCACACTCTTGGCATTCATCTGGAACTTTCTCACATTAGCCTGATAATTAGGATGTTGCCACCAGCTGAGTTTTAGAAAGTTGGTGTAGTAGGTTGTGCATTCATATAGGATGATATTAGACAGCACTTTTAATGAAAGTGACAAATGATCAATTGTCTATTTGTGTTGTAAACTATTGTGATTTTTTTATTACTGTTTGTAGGCTATACAATGTGTCCTGGATAATTATATAAAGAGAACTGTTGTAATATAAGTGTGTTTGTTTTAGCAATTGAGAGTATCTGGTATTCAATAATTCATTCCACTGTTTTAAGTTCATAATTCTTGTCACTGGTTGTAAGAATATTATTTTCATTAATTTTCCAATTTCTATGAAGTCTTCAGTAGTTTTACCACGATGAGACTCAACTTTATCACTGAAGATGCCACATCACTGAATGAGCAAAACTTTTCTTTAATAATCTCAACAAAGCATGGTTATCAGCTGAAAAAAGTTTTAGTATTAAAAGTTTTGATCACGCAAATCTATAAGGGATACTAAAAAGAAATAACATAATAATTGTATTGGACATAAAGTTATGTCCACAAAACAGATTTTGTTTGAAATAAATAAAACACAATTTGACACAAATGTTAACTTTATGAATACTTGTTTGGCACATGTTACAGAAGGTTACACCATTAAATAAGTTTGCCTAAGTATAAAATTCTTGTCAGATGAAAAACGTGTACAGTCAGAATACTATTTGTTATGTACAATACAAATGATTCACTATGAGTAGCAGTGACACATAAACACTAGACATTGACACTGAATTGTACTTGTTTTGAATGATTCATTGTGTGCTACCTGACCAGAGTACAGGTATTAACCAAGAGATGTTTAGTATACTGCTGTGTAACTGCTACAATGATGAATCATAAGTAGTACTTTTTGTTTTGGTCATCAACCTTTAAAAGGATAATAGAAACTTTGTATACCATACTTCCAGCAGTTTTACATGATACATTCCTAGCACAAATAAGAAAAGTTTAAATCTGATGATGATCTAAAGGAGTGATAGTTATTTGCAGACTGACAGGGTTATAACATAATTCTGAAAGAATTGTTGCTTTTACAATACTACTTTACAATTGCCTTTATCAAGTGACTACTCAAATCTGCCAGTTTTTCACAGAAACTGACGTTTGATGATTAGATCCATCATGATGACCTAGTGATGCTCCAAACATTTCAAGGACTCTCCTAGCCTTAAAAAACTGGACTGGCCTCATTGATTGACATGATTAATGTTAAATTTACTTTGGGATACTTCCAAACATAATACAGTCTAAAATAAACAAAAAAAATTTTATACCTGTCTAATTTTTCCAGAACTGTATACACATAATTTGATCGGGATAGAACGTGTATTAAACAATAATACTATTTGATGAAAATAATGAAAATATCCGTGTGGAGAACTATACATGACTTCCATGTTTTAAGATTTATATTTAAAATCATTTTAGAAATGAAATATTTCTACAGAAACTACTTCTATCTTCAGCCTCAACCACAGAAAACACACACACGCACACACAATTCCTTTTTTTTCTTTACTTAATTTGAATTCTATATTAGAACAAATGTTTTCAGAGTATTGGCACATATTTTATTAAAAGGGTGTATTTATTGGAAGTACAGAAATTAGTTTCCATTTATCGCACATAATTACGGTACACAGACGACTTTTGGAGGTTGTGTCTACGTTTAGCAATGTAACTTAACCTTTTAGATTTTTAAAATTAATTAGATTTAACAAAAATTTCCTTTGTTAGTGTACATCAAAGGCTGTATTTATTGTATGGATAAAAGGCTGTATATACATGAAAGGCTGTATTTATTCGAATTAAAACCTATCGGTATTTCCAATTTAGAACGTATAACCTAGTAGGCTACGTTATTCGTACATATTTTATTGTAGTTTATTGTTACATATTTTATTAAAAGGGTGTATTCATTGGAAGTACAGAAATTAGTTTCCATTTATCGCACATAATTACGGTACAGAGACGATTTTGGGAGGTTGTGTCTACGTTTAATTATGTAACTTAGATAGTAGGCTTCGTTATTGGTGCATATTTTATTGGGGTTTATTGGCACATATTTTATTAAAAGGGTGTATTTATTGGAAGTACAGAAATTAGTTTCCATTTATCGCACATAATTAGGCCTATGGTACAGAGACGATTTTGGGAGGTTGTGTCTACGTTTAATTATCTAACTTAACCTTTTAGATTTTTAAAATTAATTAGACTTAACAAACATTTCCTTACTTAGTCTACATTCAAAGGCTGTATTTATTGTATGGATAAAAGGCTGTATTTATTCGAAGTACCGGAATTAAAACCTACTTCCAATTTAGAACACAGTACAATCTAACGTAGGCCTATAACCAAACAAGTACATTAAAATCCTTTTTTCAACATAATGCAATAAAAAGCAATGTGCAGTTTCTGTTAACACCCAAATGATTAAGTATTAATAATGGGTTAGAGTGGAATTCAATGTTACTATGGTCTAAATTTAAGACAAAAAATAAACATAATCTTTGTTTATCAACACATAAGTGATACATAAGTCAATTGTTACAAAGATAAACAAAAATATGTCTAAGAGTATAACCAATTATAAATTCTTGGATTTCGTAGTCCATGACGTGTCCGTTACTTAACTAAATATCACTATTATATTGACGACTCAGAACACTAAGTTTTTATAAGTAAAAACGTAAAGTTTTACCTTACAGCCTAAACCGGCTTTCACCTTTAGAAGGCTTCATCAGAGGCTGTCGTTAGTAACGTTGTTCGTCTTGTTGTTGGCGACGAGATAATGTTTCGAAAGATCGAAGCTGTGTGTGTGTGGTGAGATGTGTTCGAATAATGCGTGCGATTTGAATTGTGTCTGTTCGTTTAGGATGTCGTTTTTATTTGTTTTTGTGTGTTTGTATATTTCTAATTGTTCTAGAGTGTCTAGTTGTCTAGAACAATTAGAAATATACAAACACACAAAAACAAATAAAAACGACATCCTAAACGAACAGACACAATTCAAATCGCACGCATTATTCGAACACATCTCACCACACACACACAGCTTCGATCTTTCGAAACATTATCTCGTCGCCAACAACAAGACGAACAACGCTACTAACGACAGCCTCTGATGAAGCCTTCTATAGGTGAAAGCCGGTTTAGGCTGTAAGGTAAAACTTTACGTTTTTACTTATAAAACTTAGTGTTCCGAGTCGTCAATATAATAGTGATATTTACCAATTATAAGTGAGAGACCTGTTTCTAAAACGGCTTAAGTAGTGCAAGGTTTTTTTCTTGCTTTCATTTGAGCAAACTGGTCAATAACATCTGACTGATAAATTAATACTGTTTGCCAATTCATTTTTAATAGCTAAAATTGCCAAATTATTGAGCCTTTCTTGGTAGGTAGTGCTTCTCTGCCAAGTTTTCAGTGAATTCGCTAACCTGCTGAAAGATTTTTCAGGAGACGAAACTGTAACTGGAATAGTACAGAAAAGCCTATAGGCAAGACAGAAGTTCACAAATACAGCTTGAAGGTTTTTGGAGTAGGCTTAGTGGATTCTTTTCTGATTCAAACTCTGTTTTATAAATGTTCTTCAAGTGTAATATTTCTTCAAATTGATCCATTGCCAATTCCTTTCTAAACTTGCTAATGAGAACTTTTACTTTCAATTCTAATTCATCATTTTCCATGTCCGTAAAGTTCAATACTGGTGGAAACAAGTCACGAAATCAACTAATTGCAGTGAATCGTGTTTTTATGTTGCCCATGACAAACTCTAATACTGGGTACATGACTGAGGTTTTAAATTTATTTTCTTGATCTTTGTTTACTGAAAAATCACTATTGGATTGATCTGTACTTTTTTTCCACCTTTTGGGAGATTCAGGAGGAACTTTTATTAGTTCTTTTGCAATTAAGTTTGGTTCTTCAATTATGCTGTCTGGATTATCACGCAACAATTTCAATTCTGTCAGCAAACCTTCAACTAGAGTTATTTCAACATTGAGTGTGATTCCTTTGCTTTGAATAACAACATTTTTTTAGTCAATATATGAAAGCACTTTGAACCAAAAAGATGCCAACATTAAGCTCTTTGTGGAATTGAAATATTTCTTAAGCCCTAATATGAAGCTGTAGGCAGAGGGAGTTAGACTAGAAGACATCTCTTCTAAAATATATCCAACAATTTAAGTACTCCTGGGTAGTGCTTAACTATCGGTTTGACAGCTTGGATCCTCTCACTTCATCTTGTTTCAGGGAAGCTCTGCAGTGATAAAGGAATGTGCTTTTTCAAAACTTCCAAACATTTTTCTCTAGGGCTGCTAGAGAAAAATGAGTAAAGACTTGCAACATGCCTGAAAAATGTCATCACATCTGCATTGAGTTTTGCAGCATTAACACCAACATGTTTCAAGGAATGCGCCCCATATGGTAAAAATGTTATGGATTCGTTCTTTTCAAGAATTCTACTTCTAATTTAGAACCCAGTACAATCTAACGTATAACCAAACAAGTACATTAAAATCCTTTTTTCAACATAATGCAATAAAAAGCAATGTGCAGTTTCTGTTAACACGAAAATGATTAAGTATTAATAATGGGTTAGAGTGGAATTTAATAATAATTTAATAATAAATAATTTTCATTATTTGCATCAAATAGTATTATTGTTTAATACACGTTCTATCCCGATCAAATTATGTGTATACAGTTCTGGAAAAATTAGACAGGCATAAAAATTTTTTGTTTATTTTAGACTGTATTATGTTTGGAAGTATCCCAAAGTAAATTTAACATTAATCATGTCAATCAATGAGGCCAGTCCAGTTTTTTAAGGCTAGGAGAATCCTTGAAATGTTTGGAGCATCACTAGGTCATCATGATGGATCTAATAATCAAACTTCAGTTTCTGTGAAAAGCTGGCAGATTTGAGTAGTCACTTGATAAAGGATGGTATTGTAAAAGCAACAATTCTTTCAGAATTATTTTATAACCCTGTCAGTCTGCAAATAACTATCACTCCTTTAGATCATCAGCAGATTTAAACTTTTCTTATTTGTGCTAGGAATGTATCATGTAAAACTGCTGGAAGCATGGTATACAAAGTTTCTATTATCCTTTTCAAGGTTGATGACCAAAACAAAAAGTACTACTTATAATTCATCATTGTAGCAGTTACACAGCAGTGTACTAAACATCTCTTGGTTAATACCTGTACTCTGGTCAGGTAGCACACAATGAATCATTCAAAACAAGTACAATTCAGTGTCAATGTCTAGTGTTTATGTGTCACTGCTACCCATAGTGAATCATTTGTATTGTACATAACAAATAGTATTCTGACTGTACACGTTTTTCATCTGACAAGAATTTTATACTTAGGCAAACTCATTTAATGGTTTAACCTTCTGTAATATGTGCCAAACAAGTATTCATAAAATTAATATTTGTGTCAAATTGTGTTTTATTTATTTCAAACAAAATCTGTTTTGTGGGCATAACTTTATGTCCAATACAATTATTATGTTATTTCTTTTTAGTATCCCTTATAGATTTGCGTGATCAAAACTTTTAATACTAAAACTTTTTTTCAGCTGATAACCATGCTTTGTTGAGATTATTAAAGAAAAGTTTTGCTCATTCAGTGATGTGGCATCTTCAGTGATAAAGTTGAGTCTCATCGTGGTAAAACTACTGAAGACTTCATAGAATTGGAAAATTAATGAGAATAATATTCTTACAACCAGTGACAAGAATTATGAACTTAAAACAGTGGAATGAATTACTGAATACCAGATACTCTCAATTGCTAAAACAAACACACTTATATTACAACAGTTCTCTTTATATAATTATCCAGGACACACTGTATAGCCTACAAACAGTAATAAAAAAATCACAATAGTTTACAACACAAGTAAACAATTGATCATTTGTCACTTTTATTAAAAACTGCTGTCTAATATCATCCTATATGAATGCATAACCTACTACACCAACTTTCTAAAACTCAGCTGATGGCAACATCCTAATTATCAGGCTAATGTGATAAAGTTCCAGATGAATGCCAAGAGTGTGGCTCTAGAATATTCTGCAGTGCTGCTGATTAACAGTATGTGATCAGCATCACATAGAGTACTACACATTTAAGCTATCTAATTGACTTGGTATTAGAATATTAGTAAAATGTGCTTGTTAACCAAATAGTGTGTTGTTACTCCTGAAAATCCCATTTCACTAAAAGCATTTTAGAAGTCTGGGTTATCTTTTATGTTTCACTCCACAAACATGCCTTTAGTTCAGCATTTCTTAACCTATTGGACATGAGCCACTGCAGGGTCCCGAGAGGGCATTTGGAGGGTTGCAAAGTCAGGTTCGGAAATTTATTTACTGTCTTAAAAAGCTACTACATGTAAATAACTAAGATATATCATTTTAACAATTTAAATTCAACCTGTTTTGTACATAGTCTAAACTGTACATTTTTGTTATTCATGCTCTACCATTGTTTTTTACCAGCTCTGATGTTTAACTCTCTATAACCAGATTGAAAGTTGCTTCCCAGAGGGATACAGTGAATTCAAGACCCATTCTTGTATTTTGAAAGTTCTAACATGTTGTCAGTAAAACTAAATGAGCAATTGTGTGATATCATCTGTGATGCTGGGATTAAAACTAAATTTTTAGTAAATTATTTTGTATAGTTAGTGATAACATGAGACATGTCATGGACAACAAAATCCATAAACTTTTAGATTCTGACTTAACAAAGTTCTGGATATCTTTAAGAGATGAATATCCTGAACTTTCGGAGTTGCTCATCCCATTCACCACCTCATTCTTGAGTGAAATAGGATTTTCATCTCAAGTGAAAAGCAAGCACAGAAATAGACTTGACGCACACTCAGATTTATGACTTAATTTAACCACTCTTGAATCCAACATACCCCAGCTTTTGCAGGAAAAGCAGCTCCAACTGTCACATTAGTAACTAATGATTAGTTAGGCAAGTAAAAACTCTTTTGTTTTTAACTTCAGCATGTGTTTATTAGAGCAAATTAGTCTTTTGAATTACATATTTGCTTTTTGCTTTTCTATAATAAAGTGTATATATAATTTGTTTAAGCATAAAAGAAGGCTTAAAGTTCTCAGTGTTACCAAAAATATGATTATAAAGTGGGTGCACACCCCTACAAGTAGTCTGCCATGCACACCCCTACAAGTCTAATTAATTTTAAAAATCTAAAAGGTTAAGTTAGATAATTAAACGTAGACACAACCTCCCAAAATCGTCTCTGTACCGTAATTATGTGCGATAAATGCTAACTAAGCATGCGTTATGTGTTAAGCGTTATGTTAGGAGGCAAACTAATTTCTGTACTTCCAATAAATACACCCTTTTAATAAAATATGTACCAATAAACTCCAATAAAATACTGTATGTACAAATAACGTAGCCTACTAGGTTATACGTTCTAAATTGGAAGTACCGATAGGTTTAAATTCGAATAAATACAGCCTTTAATGTATATACAGCCTTTTATCCATACAATAAATACAGCCTTTGAATGTACACTAACAAAGGAAATTTTTGTTAAATCTAATTAATTTTAAAAATCTAAAAGGTTAAGTTGCATTGTTAAACGTAGACACAACCTCCAAAAATCGTCTGTGTACCGTAATTATGTGCGATAAATGGAAAATTATTTCTGTACTTCCAGTAAATACACCCTTTTAAAAATACATACTTCGACATTAGACATGACGAAAAACCCTAAGTTAACAGCCAGATGGACAAATAACAATTATGTAAATATCATATAATGTAGTATAAGTAATTAATAAGAATAAAAATAATGTAAATAGATCATAAGTATTGCGTTAATTGTTAATACGGAAAGCCAAAATCGCGCTAGGGATCGAACACGCGATAGCAAATTCGGCAGTGTAAGAAACTCCAAAATAAAGTACGTAAACGATAAAAGTGTGTTAAATAGTATAAATAATAGTATTATACACAAGTATAATCTATACTTTCACTGCTGGCCACGCGCAACACGTCATACTTATAGCTACAGATATACTGTTAACATTAGCATTGTTATATCACTTTTTATTAATAATTAAACTCAATCAATTTTAAGGTTACTGTACCCATTGTTTACTTTCTAGAAATTCTTCGGTCGCCATCTTGCCTGACTAACCATTGCAAGAAATTAATTCAATATTAATTTGTATATATGACATAAGTACTTACCATATTTCGGGCCAGATTCTTTTCGGCGAACTAAAAAGAACAGACATGGTTGTCGAAATAATGAAAACTTTACTTGTTCCCCATGATTTAACTTTTATTGGTTACTAAAGTATTTCAATTTCATCATAAACAAATTATTCTTTTCTCCCCCTTTTCTATTATAAAATTCCCATTCTAAAATTCACATAAAAATTTAAACATGGTACAAAAATTTCACATAATTAAATATCAAGAAATTCAATATACAGTAGACGCCCTCTTAACCGGTCAGCTTGGGACCAGGGGGTCGGCCGGTTAACAAAATGGCCGGTTAAACCGAACAAAATCAAACACTTGTACATACAGTACTGTATCGTTAAAAGTTGTTTATTTTACAGACATAACATTAACACTGTATACAGTATTTCAGTTACACTTTAAAACAATCTGTGATTGTTTTTTGCTTTTTAAGTTTGAATGAATTTTTAAAAGCGTGGTCACGCCACTTTCGCATAAACACGACATCGACACCAGACGCCTCACCTTGTTGTTCGACATATCACACTGCCAGCTGTAATGCTTCCAATGCGTCTTTGTGACTGACTTTTCCCTCGCTGTCTTCTTTTTCTTCTATGATCCCACCTTCGTCAATATCAGTTTGCTGGCAGACAACACTTATGATTTCCTCATCAGCCAAAGTTTCGTTTTCAAGCTCTTGATCACCATTTATCCATTCTTCGACATCTCTTTCTTCGCATTCTGCCATTATTTTTTGCAGATCACAGAGTAAACTTTGATTGTCGTTATCTGGGACACGTATATTTTCTTCCGTTATCTGGTCAACGTAATTCTCAATGCCTGGCCAAGCTTTCCTCCACGATTTTATAAAAGCAGTGTGGGGAATTTCTTCAAACGCAGCTGCTATCATGTACACCACATCTTTGATGTTTATAGTCTTTACAGCGTCTACAAGTCCTGAGTTTTCATCTTCCATTTTACCCAAAATTTCAGATAACAATTTTCGCCTATACCGTCTTTTGAAACTTGCAATAACTCCCTGGTCCATAGGTTGTATGAGACTAGTTACGTTTGGAGGCAAAAATAAAACCCTGATGTCTTCCTCACATACTAATTGATCAGCACTGGGGTGGGTCGGTGCATTGTCAATGACAAGTAGAGCTTTTACAGGCAATTTTAGATTGATTAAATGGCTTTTAACTTTTGGTATGAATTGCGTTATAAACCATTCTTTGAAAAGATGGGAGTCCATCCACGCAGATTTTTGAGATCTATAGTAAACCGGGAGGGCTTCCATATTAACATGTTTAAACACACGCGGTTTCTTCGATTTACCAATCACAAAAAGAGGAATCTTATGTGTACCCGCGGCATTGCTACAGAGAACAACAGTCAATCTTTCTTTGTTAACTTTTATTCCCGGTGCTGATTTTTCATCTGCCATAGCGAAAGTTTGTTTTGGTAGAAGTTTGAAATTTAAGCCCGTTTCATCTAGGTTATATATCTGCTCTGGTTCAAGTTCTTTTTTGTTTATGATTTTTACGAGTTCTGTTGTAAATTCATCTACTGCTCCTGGATTAGCGGACAGCTTTTCCCCACACACATGTGTTCCATGCCGTTTTTTCCACCTCAATAACCACCCATCACTAGCAACAAATTCGGCCTGGTTTTCGAGTGTTTTGTGAAAACATAAGGCCTTTTCTTTTAATATTGGCCCACTAATCGGCGTACCTTTTCGACGTTGTTGGACAAACCATACCCAAAGGGCATCATCAACAATCTCGTTGGTTGGTTTTCTAATTGTGCAACGGGACTTGAGTACTTTTTGTGATTCAACCTGCATACAGTAATCCTGAAGTGAATTTCTGTTTCTCCGCCAGTCGTTGACAGTACTTTTTCCCACGCCTAATTCGTTACATATTAATTGTACTGATTCACCTTTGTCTAAACGTTCTAAGGCGTTAAGTTTTTGCGCGATACTGATTACTACACGTTTCCGTTTTTTGTCACTCATGTTTGTAGCACACGAAAAAAATAATGAAATACTTACAGTAGTACAGTACAGTAATAATCGACACGTCTTCACATTGACAAATCAACCACTAAACTGACTAAAGACGTTCAATAAAATAAACAAGTGCAAATCATGAAACTTTTGACATGCCGGTGAGCCATGTCGGTATAATTTCACATTTATGTTTACGTGGTACAATCGAAAGCCGCTTGATTACTAAAAACATAAATAGACAATGTATAAACATCTGTTGAATTAACGGATATCGAAAGCGTGGGAAACAGACGAGTCTGAGGGTCGGCTGGTTAAAGCGGTAATCGAAAGCCGCTTGATTACTAAAAACAAATAGAACATGTAGAAACATCCATTTAATTAACGGATATCGAAAGCGTGGGAAACAGACGAGTCTGGACGGTTAAAGCGGCGGCCGGTTGATCCGAGGCCGGTTAAGAGGGCGTCTACTACTAAATTTTTACAAACACAAACCAGCCTTCTTTATTTACCGAGTTCCACACACGCACGCACACACACACACACACACACACACACACACACACACACACACACACACACACAGAGAGTTACTTTCTGCCCTTAGAGATCTCATATTATGTTGAAAAGTTTAGAAAATTAATTACGTTATAATTATGATTTAACCCTCATTATAATTTGGTTCAAACCCCAATTGTTTACTCATCTGAATTTTGTCCACATAGTCCAGTCTCCCTACGTAATTGGCTCCACGCACACACTTTTATTTTCATTACTAATCTCCGAAATTGTTATTTATGTATAATTTCACTTTTGTATCACGTCAAAAAACTGTTATTTACATTTTTGTTGTTTTGTGGGCCCGCAATTTACGTTCCGGAACTTTGTACTTGTCACTCGCGCGAGTGTTGAATTTAGACTGGGCTCAGGCAAACGGCACTATTTTGTGTAGTTGCCTCGGCTGTTTTACCAACTTGTATTGTATTCAGTTCGTATTCCTACGCCAGTATACGGTTTTTAATTACACATCCGAATCCCATCGTGGGGATCGTCTCTGACGTATATCTTGACGTCACATGGTCCGATGTTGTTATATAACTTGTTTACCGTTTTTGTAAGTCATTGGGTGACCTTGGCACAGTTTTGCTGTCTATTTATTTTGTCGTTTCACAATAATAATTTCACAAGCAGTGCTACCACTGTCGCTACCAATAAAATATACCTTTTTGTTTACGTTTTGTCCCAATTATCATTAAAAATGTTATTTGCTTTATTAAAAATACAAATTTATTCAGTACCCCAAAAATAGGCCAAAATGTCCCGTTACAATACCCCCTCAATGAGAGATTTTATGCCGAAGCATAAAAACTCTCATTGACACACTTATACTTGCTAAAGGGATCAGCCAGGATATGTAGCCACAACCCCCTTGATGGTTTACCACAAAAAATATATAATTAACTCACCCTTGGTCCGGTGACTGTGACCGCACCTGAATGACAATACTGGACTTCTCTCTCGAGATCCCAACACCATAAAGTCAGACAGATACTTAACGCCCCTGCTCTGACGCGCTGGCCAGCTCAGGACCGCCGCCACAGCATCACCAAACTCTGAAACAACAAATTAAAATATCAACTAGTGGCCTTATACAACACCATATCCCCAACTGATCTGTTTCCCCCTAGCGGTGCTGGTTTGCGTTAAGAAGCACTGGTTTTGTTTTTTCACTTACTTCTAACATATATAAGAATACATATCATAACATATTTAAAATTCCATAATCTCAATCTCATTCTGTGTACATTCTCTTGTTAACTTTGATTCCAAAATTCAAAATTATTGCTCTGATTCCCATCAGAAATTAAATAAACATTTCCCATCACCATATTACACATTTCTCTCATCCCTAATTCGCATCGAAAAAATTTAAATTCATAAAAGTCTCTTAAATACTAATATCGGTATGGAGAACCATACATGACTTCCATATTCTAAGATTTATATTTAAAATCATTTTCATCCAAACAGCCAGGCTGTGTCTTACCTGCCTTTTTATTGCTGTATTAAATGAATAATATTATATTACATTAAAATGAAAAAATTATAATTTTATTGCCTGGCAACAAAATTATTTTATTTTTAACAATTACCATTGTTTCAAAAAGTTTAAATAAATTTTCAAGTACTTTACTCTTGTTAAAACGTAAAAGGTTGCTGGTAAACTACCCCTTCCCCTTAACCTATCTTCACCAAAATCGAAAGTCATTGAGACCTCTACAATTCAGGGACGTATGCAAAAAATTATTTGATTCTGTTTGAATTTGCGGCTGTTATCGTTTGCCATAGAAAATACGCTTGATAAAAAAACGTTGCGGGTAAACTACCCCTTCCCCTTAACCGATCTTCACCAAAAACAATAGGTCTTGAGTACTCTACAAATCAGGGCTGTATGCAAAACATTATTTGATTCTGTTTGAATTTGCGGCTGTTATCGTTTGCCATAGAAAATACCCTTGTTAAAAAAACGTTGCAGGTAAACTACCCCTTTCCCTCAACCGATCTTCACCAAAAACAATAGGTCTTGAGAACTCTACAATTTAGGGCTGTATGCAAATAATCTTTTGATTCTGTTTGAATTTGCGGCTGTTATCGTTTGCCATAGGAAATACCCTTGTTAAAACATAAAACGTTACAGGTAAACTACCCCTTTCCCTTAACCGATCTTCACCAAAATCAACAGATCTTGAGAACTCTACAATTCAGGGCTGTATGCGAAATATTATTTGATTCTGTTTGAATATGCGGCTGTTATCGTTTGCCAAACAAACAAAATTACCCTTGCTAAAAAAAAACCGTTGCAGGTAAACTACCCCTTTCCCTCAACCGATCTTCACCAAAAACAATAGGTCGCGAGTACTCTGCAAATCAGGGCTGCATGCAAAAAATTATTTGATTCTGTTTGAATTTGCGGCAGTTATCGTTTGCCATAGAAAAAAAATCTACAGACAGACAGACAGGCAGACACACAGACAGACAGACACACACACAGACACTTTTCGGAAAACGACTTTTTTCATGTTTTGAGTGTAGTACAATCAGAATCTGCAATAATCTCGAACACGATTTTTTTTGCCATCACCATACTTCCATTCCTTAAGGAATATGGAAGTAACAAACACAATACAACCTAAGAAACATAGTATATTCATAATTCACATTGTTATTATTACATTAAAATAAACAATCCACATTTAAGTTTGAACACAATCTACACACTTTACATCTTTAAATTTGCATATAAAATTATAAAAATTGCATTTTAATCTCAATTTAACTTTTATTAATTCTCTTTCCAAAAAAATTTTTTTTTTTTTTCAATCTTTGTTTTACACATTTCATTGATTTGGGTGATTCTCAGTTATTCATCATAATTCACTTTATCAACTTGGCATTTACCCATAATCTTACCCCTTTTATGACTAACGCTCCCTTACAAAATCTTTAACTAGTATGACACCCATCTATCAAAACATCTATCAAACAATTCTCTAAACCCAACTTACTACTAAACTCAATTCACCACATTCTCTCGATATATATAAAAAAAATACTCTCTAACCCTTTGTACTTAGGATATGTGTCCCCCCCCCCAAAAGCTCATTCCCTTACTCTGGTTCCTGGATTCTACCTAAGGTAACCCTTTCCGGCACCAAACGGTCCCATCCCATCCCAACCCTTTTGTTGCGGACTCCTCCATTACACTATACCCTATTACAAAATTGCCATCCCCAAATCCCATTCTAATTACCTCACTTCAACTACAAAATAACATCATCATTTATAAACATCAATATATCAATCATTACTCTACATATATTCCCGATATCTACTGTGTCAGAATCAATATTTCTCAATATCTATTACATTAACTCACAACAACATTACATTAATTCAAAACAATATTTTTCTCTCTACTACCACTTTAGCTTTAACTTGGACTGATCTGCATGTCCAAAAAAAATACCAATCACCCAACTTCTATCTTTTGCAACCCACTGAAAATTTAATCATCTCAATTTTATTTCTTTAAAATCTTTAAACACATTGAAAACTTATTCTATAACATATTATTATAATTTTATAATCCTTATTCCTAACATACTACATGCAATTAACACAATAAGACATAATAAACACAATATAGGAAGTATTTAGTGCATCTATTTTTCAAATCAAAACAAAATTATTTAGTAGCGAGTCATCATTATTAAAATACAACAAATTTTTAATTCGTTACCCCCCTGGGTAACCTCCCTGCCACACACACTATGACCCCCCCTGGACTGTGGCGTCCAGTTGCGTCCACAAGGACTGAAGTTTTGGAGGAATTTTGTCATCTCCGTGTCCTTGCTTCTGCGTTACATTTTAATAAAACTAGATATCATAATATCTAAACGTTCATATTACACGCCCCTAATGCGGGTCTACCACCTGGCTTTGCTGTCCCTCCTCGGACAGAGTGGCAGCCGCTGTTCCATAGTTTGGTGATTCTCCTAAATTACCCCCCTGTCAATTTCAAAATTCACCTTTACAACGATAACAGCTATGGCCAGTTAAGGCAGAACGTGACACAATGAGCCCCAACCATAGCTGTTAAAGCTAAACCAATTCCACGGTCAGGGTTCGGTGAGGCCGTGACCGCCCGAAAAGTTGGGGAATCACAAGTAAAATATATTTTTTTAAATTAAAATTAACAATTTACATTACATGACATTTCTAGTCTTGGTGGTGTTTTAACCTCATACATTTCTTTCTTAACTTTCCCTACCTTGACCTTCATTAACATAAAATAATAAGTACAACAAAATATTTACTTAGTCACTTAAATTACTATATTTACACTTAACGATGTTGTCATTACATGAAAATAAACAATTCACTTTTTAGATTTACCAAAATTACATAACTTACACTTTTAATTTCATTTTCAAATTCTATTTACTCGTGACCTTGTTACATTTTATTACTGCATAATAGATTTTATTATATAAGAATAAATTTTGTTTGAACACACTGCCTCACTAAAATTATTTATTTACACGCCTAGGCAATGTTGGTATGTGGTAAGGTACACCTTGAGTATAAAAAAAAATATCGTATAACACATACCTTAGGGGTCCCCCTCCCCGTTCAACAATAAGATTAAATTTCTATTCTCAACCAATTTTGTGGAGCCGGACCATCGTCGTTTCACCACCCGAAGGAAGTTCCGCCAACCATGGTCCGCCTCCAAGTGCCGAAAACCACGATCAGGACTGGTGAGGTCGTGACCACCCGAAAATGGGGGAGAGCCCCTTCTGAAACAACATAAAATAACAACTTAATATACTATATAAAATTCAAACGTTTAATGTGACCTATATAACTTCAAATTCGTCACATTTTGTGTACTTACTATCTCCTGCGTTGCTGGGTTGCGTAACACGTACGCATTACTCATATTTACTTCTACAATCTCATATGGTCCCTCATATAATAGGAAAAACTTCTTTATCTCTCTATCCTGTGCGTTAGACAAATCATGCCTCCTTACCAATACTAATTGTCCTACCTCATATTTAGTCCACTTACCTTTAGCATCATGCCTCTGCTTTCTCCTCTCTCCTTTTGTGAGTAAATTTTCATTAGCTAGTCGGATCTTCATATTCACGTCTATAGATTGATTTTCTGGTGGGTAGTTAAAAAGTTGTTCCAATATCCTAGGTGGCCTTGTTCCTTTTATTAATTCATACGGCGTAAACCCAGTGGATTCATGGGTGGTACAATTCAGCCACTCCTCTACTTTCTTAACGTAGGATGGCCATTCTGTGTGCTTGGCGTGACAATACGCCCAAAATATCCTACCAATCTCTCTCATCACCCGTTCTGCCTGGTTGGACTGTGGATGGTAAACTGCCGTATGTTTGGGTATGATGCCTTCCCATCCAAGAGTTTGTCGCCACTTACCGCTGATAAACTGTGGTCCATGGTCGGATAAAATTATTTTCGGTTTACCTATATTCACCATATAATCTCGTACTATTTTTTCGCTGAGGACTTTGCTCGTCGCCTCTTAATACTATACAATCTAACATACTTAGAAAATGTGTCTAATACAACAAAAACGTACATTACTCCACCCCTACCTTTGGGTAATGGCCCATACAAATCAACTGCAACTAAATCAAATGGTCTTTCAACTTTTATATAATTCATCTCCCCTTCTACTCTGTAATTCACTACTTTTGATTTCTGACACAAATCACAAACTCGTAATAACATCCGTACTCGCCTCTCCATATTCTTAAATATACATGATTCCTTTAAAACATTAGCACACTTTCTTGCCCCAAAATGCCCATACCTTATATGGCAATCCCAAATAATTTTATCTATCAACCCTTCTGGTATAACTAGTCTCCAATCACGCTCACCCCTTGTACTTTTTTAAACAGAATCCCTTGATATACTTGAAAACGTGTACTATATTCAGACCCATCTACATCCGCTTCTAAACTAACAATTATTTTACCCAATTTATTTTCAGATCTTTGCATATTCTTAATATCCCTTAACTCCTCACCAAAAATTCTATCTTCTCTAGTTAATCTAAAAATTTCTATCTCTTTAAGGTCCCTACCTGTTTTATTTTCTATAATATCTACTCTGGAAAGTGTGTCTGGTACCTTATTATCTGACCCCTTTATGTATTCCCAGGAAAAGTTGTATTCTTGTAAAGCTAACACCCACCTGGTTAGACGACTATGTGTTAATCTGCAGGAGTTCAAAAATGACAGCGCCTTGTGGTCCGTCCTGATAACGGTCTTATTGCCCAAGATGTAGGTGCGGAACTTTCCTACAGCAAACACGATGCTCAATAACTCCTTTTCCGTAGTTGTATAATTTCTTTTGGCTGCCAAAAAAGATCTGCTGGCGAAAGCTATCGTGTGGTGTTCTCTGTCACTATCCTACTGGTACAACTTCGCTCCCAGGGCGACGTTACTGGCGTCAGTCTGTAAGTAAAAAGTTTTTAAGAAATCAGGATGGTTCATCATTATCATATTTGAAAATTTTCTCTTTATCTCTTCGAAAGCATCCCTTTCCTTTTCTCCCCACTTCCATTGTTTATTTTTCTGTAGTACAGCACTTAACCTTGCTGTTGTCTGAGCATAATTTTTCTGAAATTTTCTATAGAAATTGCACAAACCCAAAAAACTTTGTAATTGTTTAATATTTTTAGGCTCTGGAAATCGCATTATAGCTTCTACTTTATCAGGGTTAGCTAAAATTCCTTCGGGAGTTATAATAAAGCCCAAAAAATGTATTTCGGTTTGTAAAAACTTTGACTTCTCCCAATTTACTGTCAAACCCCCGTTTTGTAATTTCTCTAATACATACTCAATATGTTCTAAATGTTCCACAAATGTTCTGGATGCTATTAATATATCATCCACATATACAGTCAGAAAATCTAAGTCTTTTGGTTGTAATATCATGTCTAAACACTTAATAAAACTCGCTACACTAGTGTTAAGTCCAAATGGCAAACGTTTAAACTGATAATTCTTACCATTGAAGAGAAAGGCAGTATATCTCCGACTCTCTGCTGCTAACGGCACCTGCCAATATCCTGCGGTTAGATCCAAAGATGTCATGTACTTGACCCCGCTGAATTTCTGGAAAATCTCATTAATAGGTTCCGGTGACTCTCGGTCAGGTATTATAATCTGATTTATTCTCCTTGCATCTAAACATAATCTTACCTTTCCGTCCTTCTTTATTACCACCACCAATGGGTTCGAGTAAGGTGATATCGATCTCTCAATTATATCTCCCTCCATCATTCGATCCAACTCCTCTTGCACTGCTCTCCTTTTTGAAAATGGTACTGGATAACTTCTCTGCATGTAGGGTGAGTGCTCTCGAACCTTCAGCTCACACATATAATTCCTGGCTTTTTCAGGCAACTCCGCAAACACATCTCTATAACACTCTACAACTGCCCACAACTCCTGTCGTTGAGTACTCCCTACAACTCCACCTTCATTAAAAAATTTATCAGCCCTATTTTCCCACACTCTCTCATCACTCACATGCATCTCTCTCTCCTCATTTTCTACAATCTCACTCTCTCGACATATATTTATTTTAGTTTCTATGTCCCCATCACCTACTTGCTTTTGTATCATTTTTACCCCTGTAACTCTCACTTCATCTAATACCCTCTTAAAATTAACCCTGACCGGTTCACTACCATTATTAAATTCCACTATCCATTTATTAAAATCTATTACTGCCCCATTCCTCTCCAAAAAATCATTTCCCAAAATTACATCTAAACTCAGTCCCTTAACTACTAGAAAAGTGTTCTCAAATTCAGTTTCATTAAGGAATATATTTAACTGCACTTGTTTAGTAACTCGTTTACTACGTACTCCAGTTACCCCCACTACTGTCACACCCGCAACTGGTAATGATGGTATATTTTTATTTATTTCTTTCAATTCTACCATTACGTTTTCAGAAACTACTGATATTTCACTCCCTGTGTCAATCAATGATTTAAAATTCTTACCTTCTATGGTGACGATTACCTCCGTCAATCCAGTTTTGTTTTCTATAACTTTTGTGTCATCTTCCTCCAACAACTCCTTCGTCATGTCCATTTGTATAACATTATTATGGTATTCGTCGGCTAGCTGGACCCTCCTGTTTTCCGTGGACAATGGTTGGGCCCGCTTCTCCATTGTCCTCCCTAGTTTACCGTGGATGGACCTGGTACGGCTGGATGGTTTCCTCCTCTCCCTCTGTTGTAATGGACTCCTCCTCTTGGCACTCCTCTGTGAAATTCTGCCCCTCTCGACTGCTGATTTGGCGGTGGATGCATTCTCTCGTTCCTTGCACACTCCCTGTTTTGATGACATCTAAAACAATTGGTTCTGTTAGCATAATTATCTACATGACATCCTCTACACCTCCAACTCTCGCCCCTGTTATCAGAACTTCCTCCCCGCGCTCCTCTATGAAAACTCTGTGTACCCCTATTCTGCTGGTAATTATTATTATGGTTTGGTACTACTGGTGGGTTTGGACGCCGCCCTATGTCACGTTCCCCTATATTCTGTAGCACGTCTAACATGTTCTCTAGCTCGTTTATATTCGTAATTTCTCTGGTCATTAAAGTAATTTGCACTTCTCTAGGCAGGTGTTTGCTAATATGTCTTACGAATGACCGGAATGGTAATGGTGGTTCTAGATACTTGGCCTCGTTATATATAGTCATCACGTACATAGTTAGGTGGTTATTAATTCTACCAAAATTCCCAGTACCCATTATTTTGCTCCTTAATATTTCTTGGTCCTCTTCTGACCAGTATTTGTTTCGAAAAGCTACCTCAAATTCCTCGTAACTACCCCATTCGGTATTGTGTACTTCTGCCCATATCTCGGCACTACCCTTAAAACACTTCAGAATTTTTAGCAACTTAATCTCCCAACTACTACTATTAAACCGGTTAAATTCTCTTACCCTACTCAAAAATTGCATCGGGTGTACTCTACGGTTGTCACAATTAAATTGTTCAAGTTCTATTTCATCTCTTGCTTCGCGAGTATACAACACTCGCTCCGCAACACTATTTAAATTTTGGCTTACGGCCACATGTAACTCATCTTTAATTTCAATGATGTCTCGCTCAATTACTTTTAATTTATTATCATTCATAATTTCGTATTGGAGGTTATGTTTACTCATAGCCCCCACACTCTCTTGCACAGATTGTTTATACACACTCTCTATTTCTGTCATTCTATTTTTTATGTCAACATCAATTTTGTTAATACATTTACTCTCTATCTCTACACTCTGTTCTTTAATTTGACTATTAATTTGATCTGTCATTTGTTCATTTGCGTAATTTATTTTGCTTTCAAGATTTTCTGTTAATTCATTGATTTGTTTCTCTAACTTATGGTCTACTGACTTTAATACTTGGTCTTTAATTGTACTAAAAAGTTCATCAATCTCGTTAAGACGTTTATTCATGTTACTTTCAAATTTAACATTTTGTGTATTCATTATATCAAATTTACTGTTCTGTTCATCGAATTTGCTGTTCTGAACGTCAAACTTCATGTTAAAACTACTCAAGTTATCAGATATTGTTTTCATGAAATTAAACATATCTTCCATTGACAACTCTCTAACTCGTGTTGTCATTGGAGTAGATTGTGCCGATACATTGTCAGTTAACATTGACTCTGTAAGAGTGCTTTCTAAATTTAATTCTTGATTCTCCATTTTGTAATGGTAAAATTATTACTTTAAATCAAAATACTAACATATATAACCTCTACTTTTCACACAACAATGTATTTTACTTACATAACACTTTACGTTACTTCTCGTAACCTCCTATGCACCTTATTTATACTTCATTCATTTCAAAAATTATTTATATAATACCCTTTTTATTTTACTTAAATGCAACCATCTTATCTGCTACAAAACATCAACATCAATATTTTACCTTTAGCAAAACATAACCCATATCTACGTCTATTTTACGTACACAAAAAAATTTATTTTTACCTCAAACAACCATTCTGCTCTCCCAGTAGGCCGTATTTATATAAATATATTTATATATTTTCATTTTTTTGTATATCATTCATAATTTCGTATTGGAGGTTATGTTTACTCATAGCCCCCACACTCTCTTGCACAGATTGTTTACACACACTCTTCTATCGACCAGAAGCAAGATGGCGAAGGTTGAAGATGGGAGAACAGGATCTCCCGAAACATGTCCCTAAAGAAAAAATACATCTTGAGGTAAAATAGTATAAGTATTATAGTAAATATATTTATATAAATGTCCCTGTTCGGGCGCCAATTGTTATATCACTTTTTATTAATAATTAAACTCAATCGATTTTAAGGTTACTGTACCCATTGTTTACTTTCTAGAAATTCTTCGGGCGCCATCTTGCCTGACTAACCATTGCAAGAAATTAATTCAATATTAATTTGTATATATGACATAAGTACTTACCATATTTCGGGCCAGATTCTTTTCGGCGAACTAAAAAGAACAGACATGGTTGTCGAAATAATGAAAACTTTACTTGTTCCCCATGATTTAACTTTTATTGGTTACTAAAGTATTTCAATTTCATCATAAACAAATTATTCTTTTCTCCCCCTTTTCTATTATAAAATTCCCATTCTAAAATTCACATACAAATTTAAACATGGTACAAAAATTTCACATAATTAAATATCAAGAAATTCAATATAACTAAATTTTTACAAACACAAACCAGCCTTCTTTATTTACCGAGTTCCACTCACGCACACACACATGCACACACAGAGTTACTTTCTGCCCTTAGAGATCTCATATTATGTTGAAAAGTTTAGAAAATTAATTACGTTATAATTATGATTTAACCCTCATTATAATTTAGTTCAAACCCCAATTGTTTACTCATCTGAATTTTGTCCACATAGTCCAGTCTCCCTACGTAATTGGCTCCACGCACACACTTTTATTTTCATTACTAATCTCCGAAATTGTTATTTATGTATAATTTCACTTTTGTATCACGTCAAAAAACTGTTATTTACATTTTTGTTGTTTTGCGGGCCCGCAATTTACGTTCCGGAACTTTGTACTTGTCACTCGCGCGAGTGTTGAATTTAGACTGGGCTCAGGCAAACGGCACTATTTTGTGTAGTTGCCTCGGCTGTTTTACCAACTTGTATTGTATTCAGTTCGTATTCCTATGCCAGTATACGGTTTTGAATTACACACCCGAATTCCATCGTGGGGATCGTCTCTGACGTATATCTTGACGTCACATGGTCCGATGTTGTTATATAACTTGTTTACCGTTTTTGTAAGTCATTGGGTGACCTTGGCACAGTTTTGCTGTCTGTTTATTTTGTCGTTTCACAATAATAATTTCACAAGCAGTGCTACCACTGTCGCTACCAATAAAATATACCTTTTTGTTTACGTTTTGTCCCAATTATCATAAAAAATGTTATTTGCTTTATTAAAAATACAAATTTATTCATTACCCCAAAAATAGGCCAAAATGTCCCGTTACAGCATGTCGGTGACGCGAACTCATAAGATTTTACCCATCCAAAAATCGCCCAACGTGCCTATAGAAGTTTTCACTTCAAAATACATGTATGTAGAAATACAAAATAAAATTTACAAATTGAGTAGGTATGTACATATGTAGGTATATAATGTTATTGTAAATTATTGTATTCGTTGTCATCGTACGAGAATCCCTCCAACAGAGTCCTTGCCGTATGGGGTTCAGAATGATGAGAGTATGAATTCGAACTCCAACTGGGAGATCATTGATGGAGTGGATAAAGGCCCTGATGGGTGAACCAGATAGCTGCCTCTGGTTAAAAGGCCCATTTGACCATCAAGCAATGTTTCATTGATTACGGGTCATTCCAAGTCAAGTCACCCAGGTCATGACACCCACCTCCTCAGATTTTGATGAAACTTGACACAATTGATTCTGTTACTATCCTGATAAAACCTGCAAAATTTTTTTGCTCTATCATTTATAGTTTTTTTATTAATTTTTTAGTTTTTTTAATTTGGCGCTATCCGACCCTCGGAAATCGCGCCTTTAACGTGCACTCACAACTTTAAAAATATTTTTCTTGAAAACTATTCAAGATATCATCATGAAATTTTGCAGAAAGTTTGTGTGTTATACCTAAAAGCAGCGAAAAATGCTCTTATTAACCTATTTCAATCCCTCAAAAAACTAAAAATATTTAAATATAATTTTTCAGAAATTTAAGAAACGGGTGTTTTGTTTTACAAAAACCACAATAGCTAGAGTCTCAGACATGATAGAATGCTCAAATTTGTTTTAAAATACTCTTAAATATATAGGCTATTAGATAATTAAAAAATATAGTTGGCTTTTTAACATGTTTAATTACTGTGCACAACAGAAGAATATCTTTTAAAATTCAAAAGATGATTGAGTACTTACATTAAACACAATTTATTGTTCAAAATACACATTCAATATTGTTAGTTGTTTGTCTTTTTAATACATGTTAATGCTGATTGAAATACTTTTTCCACTTCATCCAACAGCTTTGTTTTTTTCACACAATCTTTTTTGAAATAATACATTCTTCCGGTGCCACTTGATTGAGGTGCGTCCACTATACTGATGATGTGTTTCAAAGGCACTATGCACGAATCTTCTCTTTGAGGCCAATAAAAAGATGCAGCTGGTCCTGAAGGGTGGAGAAAAAGAATTTCTGCATCTTCTTCTTCACTGAAGATAGTTTTTACTAGTCCAAAATACCAGTTACCATCATAATTTGCAGCCACATAATTATTTGAAGATGGTTTAACACAAACCCAATCAGAAGAAGTTTGATAAGAAAAGATTAGTGCAGGGTTAAGACTATCAGTAGTCCTTCTAATTTCAAGGTTGTTTGTCTGAAGTGGTTTGAAATTATGAAAACTTCTAGCACCAGGAATAGTCCGGGTTGTTGAAAATTGTTTTTCTAGTTCCAATCATAGTGAATCAGCATCTTTTTTTTTTGTCAATAAAGTGAAAGTGAATGTTTTCAATGTTCTTTTCACAATAGTTGTAGACAGCACTTGCTGTCATAATTTGATCTTCATCTGGTAGCTGGAGGCTTGCTTTCCTTAAAATTCTTTTTCCCGTTCATCCTAGACCATCACATATTAATTTCCCATGACTTGTAGCAAAAAACGAGTGTTCAGCTTTCATATTGAAGTCTTTCAAATGCTCAGACAGGTTCTTAAAAGTATTTGTATTTTTATATTGACCAGCACAGCCATCAGTGAAATAATGAACTGTGCCTATTTCTGGATGATTTATTGCCAGCCATTTTGTAATTTCCCTTTGGACATAGTTAACAAAACTTGTGTCATGCTCAAGATCATCACTTATAAAACAATGGTTAGAAACCAAAACATTCTTTGTTTCTTAAAAAAATTCCTACTGGATGAAGAGTACAACCCCCTCTATTCCAATGATAACTTTGGATTTCACATATGAATAATTTTCACTCAAATCCATTACTACAATTGCTGTATTGGGTGGTGGGTTTTCTTTCAATCTCTTAAAAGCTGATGACTGCGATTTAGCGACAAATGAATGGGGTATTAGCTTTTCTAGTGATCTGCTCAATAAAGAAATATAGTCCTCTACGCTAATAGATTGTTTTACCATCTCTGCTCTGTCGGTATTCACCCATTGGCTTATTACAATTTCTTCTTCTAAATCATAATCTTCACTTAATTTTTCAGTCAAATAATCGATTAATGCAGTGTTTGCAGGACAGTTATCACAATGGCGCAGCATGCAGTTGGAATTTTCTATGTTGCACACAAGCATCTTAATTAGGTCTTTATATGATTCTTCAATTTTGGCAGCATCCAGTAACAGTTTTACATTTTGGTGGATGCAGCAAATACGTACACTTAACTACTTAAATACGTACAGTGTGTGTGCCTGCAGAACCAGCAAGGATACACCATTTAGGTCTCAAACAACAAAATTTTGAAAACCCTACTTTCACATCTGGATATTCCCATTTAAAACAAGAATAGAGTTCTCTCAAGTTACAAAGGACATGTCTTTTTTGCATGTAAACATTTTTTTTAACACTTACTTTGTCTTTAGCCCCAGGTAACACTCTTGAACTTTCATCATTTTGATAAACGTCTGTTACAAGTTTAATTTATTTTCAGAAAGTGTTTTACCTTTTTTGGGATCAGGAATTGCCAAAATACCCTTTTCACATTTCAGCTTTCTTGCTTGTCGCACAATGTATTCACTCACATTGAATTCCTTCATCACATTTTCTTTGCTCAAGATTCTGGAGCCAAAGTCAAAATCTGGATTTTTGGAGACCTCCCAACAGATAAAATCTTTTCTTTCAAAAGACAAATCATCACATCAAAATCCTGTGCCTTTTTAACCATACTGTACTTGTATCTTCTTCCTCGTCATCAGAACTTGGAACATCATAATCTAGTGCTTTTGAAATTTTTCTTTTCACAGCCTTAGTTACATTATCAACTTTTCTTTTATAATACGACCCCTTACTACGTAATGACAAGGTGTGAAGCTTTATTGGTGTTAAACCTAAATCCTCTAGAGCAGTGTTTGTTTGTGAGAGGGATACATTTCTTGATTCTAATGAATCTAATTCAGTCATGAGTTCATCATCTGTTTCATTCTCACTGACTTTTATTTTTATTTTTTCTTCACAAAAGTTACAGCATGTTGAACAAAGCTTTTGCCCAGGTTTTATGTAAATATTTTTTGCTATCAATTATTTTGAAAAACTTAAACTTACACTTCTCAACGATTTTTTAATAGGCTTTTTGTGTTTTTTTAACGGGTCTACACAGATTGTTTGATACTTTTCAAATACGTTTAAAAAGTAGTAGCTGTGATGAGAACAAATATTTTTAAATTCACACAAATTAATTCCAGATCTAAGGCGAATCAAATCTTTTTCTTCATCACTTAATTCAGAAACACATTGTAACTTTTTTGAAGGTATGTAGATTGTTTGGAAACAGTCGGATTTTTTAAATAGTCCAATGCTACAGGCTTGAATATCTGCCATGCTGTTTTGCATACTTCACAGCATGTTATGAAAAATTTTTTAAGTATTATTCTTCATATAATACTTCCAAAATATTTTAGTTATTGAAGCAAAACATTTATAAAAAAAATAATAGTGATATATTATTTTTAGTAATTAGCAAAAAAGGGAGTACTTATTAGAGGGTTTTAAACTGTAAACAAACTGCCAGTACTTACAGATTTAACTGAATTATTGTTAAAAAACATCCATGCCCTACTTGTACACTCAAATTTACCTTTTCTTCAAAACACAAAGTAAACAAAATAAGTTTATATTCACACGAATTTAAATTATCTTCAAAACCCAAAGTAAATTTTAAAAAGTTTATATTATTACTGCCTCAATAACACTTAACTTAAAAACATTAATTTAAACAATCTTTAACTAGGAAACAATTAGTCACTGTAGGTATGTCCTCACTTAATGAAAGATAGGAACAACTGCACTAATTCAACTGTAGAGAGGAGCATGTTGTGAGAGATATTATTTAATATTGGAATTATATTGCCAAATACAGTTAGACAACACGTTGATTAGAAAAGACTTTATTCACGAACTAACCTTCATAGAATACATACATCCGTTATAACAATAATAATACACGCATGCATATTGTACATACATCGTTTAACCATATTTAAATTGTACATATGATATATTTGACATTCCCCCTCAATTTAAATACCCATATAATTTAAATACCCTTAATTTACATTTGGAACAGTTTTGGTATGAGTACAGTTGATAATATACTTAAATAAAAAAAATAAATGCAAAGTTGAAAATTTTTGGTATCTGAAAACTATTTTATGTTGAGTTTTTCAAAAAACTTTGCAAACTTTATATTATTTAAGGATTTTGTGTATAAGATCCTTAATATAGTGATATTTAATGTCTATATGTCTAGTAGGTCTGCTATTCTCATAGCTTTCACACATGTTAAGTGCACTTTGGTTGTCTACATAAATTAAAGGAATTAAGACATTGCACTTCAAGTCCACAAGTATGCGTTGAAAGTATACCACATCCATCGCTGCCATTGCACATGCTATGTATTCCGCTTCAGCAGTTGACTGGGATACGCATGTTTGTTTCTTTGTAAACCAGGATACAGGGTTGTTACAGTGATATATTATACATCCACTTGTACTCTTTCTGCTGGTGATGTCTCCTGCCCAATCTGCATCTGAATATGTGATTAATCCAGTATCTTAATTTCATCAAAGGTAACATCCCTTGAGATTATAATTTCACTTGTTTTGGGTACCCATAGTCTATACCCATTTTTAGCATAGCCTACCATAATGCATTCAACTGATCTTGTTTCTAGCTTGTCTGCTGGAACAGGCAGTTTATATGCCCAAGCCTTTGAACCAAAAACCCTCAACTTGTCATAATTCACTTTACCTAGGTAGACTTCAGCGGGTACCTTATTTTCCTTCAGGGCAACTGTTGGAGAGCGGTTCAATTGGTATGCAGCACAACGTATTGCTTCACCCCACAAGAACTTAGGCAAATTTGTTTCAGCGAATAGTGTTCGTACTCTACTCATTAGAGTGAAATTGATTCTTTCGCTAACTCCATTCTGCTGCTGTGTATGTGGCAAAGTGTATTCGTTGACTATTCCTTTTTGTATACAGAAATTTTTAAACACATGTGTTGAGTACTCTCCACCACAATCTGACCTGATTCTTGAAGAGTAATATCCTCTGGCCTTTTAACTCTTGGACATAATTCATAATATTTCTTTCTGCTTCATTTTTGTGTTTTAAAAGGAACACATGGGTAAAATGTGAATAGTCATCGATAATTGTTTGATAATATTTTTCACCTTTCATGGTGTGTATTTTAAAAGGACCAGCCAAGTCACTGTGAATGAGTTCTCCAATTCTGTTTGACCTTGGTAGGGGTACATCCTTAAAAGGCTTTCGTTTTGCTTTACCTTGGTTACAGGGACTGCATACTCCAAAATTGTGTGGAAAATTTAGTGATCCAAGACCTTGAGCATTGAGATGTCCAAGTCTTCGGTGCCATAGTAGATCCTTACTTAATGAAATGCAACAAGTTTCACTCATCGAAGGGTGTGCTATTGAAAATTGAGCCACATATAAATTTCCTTCGGATTCACATTTCATTTGCATTTTGTTATTTGAGATAGTAACTGATTTTCCACCACTATTGAATTGAACATCAAATCCCTTTGAACTCATTCTTTTCACTGATAAGAGATTGTAGGGAAACTCAGGCACAATAATAGCAGGTATCTTTATGAAAACATAACTGTTATTTTTATTGTTCAACACTTTCAAGCGAATTATACATCTTTTTGTACCTTTTATAGTGCTACCATTTGCTATTTTTATTTCCATTTTATTCTCCATTTCTTCAACATTTTCCATAAGCTTTTCCAAATTTTCTGATACCTAATGATTTGTGGCACCACTATCTAAAATGAATTTAACGGATCGAGTATTTCCTAGTAATTCTGAGGATAAAGCGCCATTTTTCTCATTATTTTCAGCAGAAAAGAAATCAAATTCTACTTCTTGATCATCTTTGCTCTGTGCAACATTTGACGTATGTCTTGTCATCTTGCCTCTTCCACGTCCTCGTGAGTTTCCTCTCCCTCTCTTACCGCGATATCCATGGCCGCGATATGACGTCTGAGGCGTCTGTTGAGTTTGCACATCCTTGTTTGATGGACACTCATTTTTGAAATGTCCTTTGCCTCTACATGTGTGACATATTACATTTTCGTACCTCATCTGTGAGCTATTCTTATATTCACCTGGAGAGTAGAAAGAGCAGTTACCGTCGTTATCAACCTTATCACCTGCATTGGAGTTCTCTTTGTTTTTGAGTTCAGTATCCAATAACCTTGTTTTTACATCAGAATACGAATATACTGTCACGTCTTTATTCATTATCGTTTCTATCGATGTAATGACGCTCTCAAAGCTTTCCGGCATTGTCAGAAGAAGGTAACACGTTTTGTCGGTATCATCGGTTGCAACTTTGCTTACGCCATCGAGTTCTTTTATGAGTTTTTCGAATTTAGTGAAATGATCTTGTAATTCGCCATCGATGAATTTAATTTTCAATAGTTTTCGCATTATAAACATCTTAGATAATGCGCTTTTTCTCTGGAAGACATTTTCCAGATTTGCAATCATTTCTTTGGCGCTTTGTGTGCTCTCTATGTATTCAATATACTTATCTGATATCGACTGTGCGATGATGCATTGAGCTTTTACGTCTTTAGCTTGGAAACTGGTCAAATCTGCACCTGTGAGTGCTGCGATTTCTGTGTCTGTTTTATCTAATGCTACGAGTGCACCCTCTTTATTCAGAACAAGACGTATTCTATATTTCCAAGTGGAAAAATTATCTGCCTTTAGCAGGGGAAAGGGAACCGTAGACGTAGCCATTTTAGGTTAAGCACGCAAACTCTTTCACTTTGAGCCTGTATATGTAAACAAACTTTTCTCTATAAATAATTCCGACGTAATTACAACTAACACACGTCTATATATCTCCAAATTACTAGTGTCGGCCCATAACCTGTGAGAGATATTATTTAATATTGGAATTATATTGCCAAATACAGTTAGACAACACGTTGATTAGAAAAGACTTCATTCACTGAACTAACCTTCATAGAATACATACGTACGTTATAACAATAATAATACGCGCATGCGTATTGTACATACATTGTTTAACCATATTTAAATTGTACATATGATATATTTGACACATGTCACCACAGGAAAAGAGCCTGTTGAGACAGGCTTGGTGAGTCATGTAAATTATCAGCAGCACAGCTGAGCTGCTGATAATTCACCAAATCAGAGTACTGAGATTAAAATCTGAGTACTGAGCTTTTAAATATTACTTTTAGTTACCCTCATTATTACATTTCAAACTTACTAGTATATCTTTGAGTTGTTTTTATGCAGTAGGTATAGGCCTAATGTTTATAAGTTTGTAAAAGTTATAAAAAATAAAAAGCAAACTAAATTTTAACTTTCCCATGGACTACCTATTTAAAAGCAGTATAGTTTTTTTAGATAGGCCTATATAGTTCTTTATTTTGTATTGTAATTAAACATGTTAAAAAGGCAACTATATTTTTTAATTATCTAATAGCCTATATATTTAATAGTATTTTAAAACAAATTTGAGCATTCTATCATGTCTGAGACTCTAGATATTGTGGTTTTTGTAAAACAAAACACCCGTTTCTTAAATTTCTGAAAAATTATATTTAAATATTTTTAGTTTTTTGAGGGATTGAAATAGGTTAATAAGAGCATTTTTCGCTGCTTTTAGGTACAACACACAAACTTCCTGCCAAATTTCATGATGATATCTTGAATAGTTTTCAAGAAAAATATTTTTAAATTTGTGAGTGCACGTTAAAGGCGCGATTTCCGAGGCTTCGGATAGCGCCAAATTAAAAAAACTAAAAAATTAATTAAAAAAAACTAAAAATGATAGAGCAAAAAAAATTTTGCAGGTGTTATCAGGACAGTAATAGAATAAATTGTGCCAAGTTTCATCAAAATCTGAGGAGGTGGGTGTCAAATTAATTTTTTATTGGGTGATTTGACATGTAATGACCCTTACTTTATCAGCAAACATTAGCTGTTGCTGAGTTAATTTCCTTAATTTCACAGCGTAATCCTTTTCCAATATCAAAAACTCATTGTCTTCAGCTTCCAAATACCGCGTGGCCTTTGTAAGGAGATCATGTGATGAAGGGGCCGACTTTCTCTTTCTGCTAGGTTGTGCAAACGAATTGGCTGTGGGTGTAGGTCCTGAAGAAGTTGATGGAGAAGATGGGGCAACCTATAACAAAAACATAAATATCTGTTACCTAAATATTTGTTACCTAAATAGTTATTTTAATTTCTGATTTCAGCTTCCTCAAAGTGAAGAAGAGTGGAAACAAGTCGCTCATGATTTCGAATAAAAATGGCAATTTCCGCACTGCCTTGGTGCAGTTGACGGAAAACACATTCAGATAAAAAAACCATTACTTCCGGCTCTCATTACTTCAACTATAAAGGAACATTCAGCGTCATATTGATGACAATAGTTGATGCAAACTACGAAGTTTTGTTGGCTGATGTTGGAACAAATGGAAGAATTTCTGATGGAGGCGTTATTATAAACACGGCTTTCTATGACAGTCTCAAAAAAGGTGAACTGAATATTCCACTTCCCGAGCACCTTCCAGGAAGTAACAAAACTGCTCCGTATGTCTTTGTTGGGGACGAGGCATTCCAGTTACAAGATAATTTCATGAAACCCTATTCTTTTTCTGTGCTTAATCATGAAAGGCGCATTTTAAACTATCGCCTTTCTGGAGGAAGAAGAATTGTTGAAATTTTTTTTGGAATTTTAGTTTCCAGATTTACAATATTTCAAAAACCCATCAATCTATCGCCAACTAAGGTCAATGCCATAGTTCTAGCATGTTGTTATTTGCACAATTTTTTAAGAAGACATTCCAGTAGTTATATCAATAATCAACAGCCTGTTTGTTATCAAAATTCGCTCGACATGGAGTCTCGAACATCCTCAAATAGTGGACGTTTAATTGGTATGAGAAACGGCAGCAGTTCATCTTCCTCTAGATCAGCCAAAGAAATTCGCGACACTTTCTGTAGTTACTTTAACGATGAAGGAAAAGTCGAGTGGCAAGAAAATAGCGTTTGAATATTGATATACTGAATATGAATATTCACGAATTTGTTTTGAGATATACAAAAATAATACAGTGTTATTATAATATAATAATATGTAATAATAATAATAAATAATTATTGCACGTTTACTTACCGAATTTTCATTGTTGTCATTGCCCAGTTCATTGGTTGAATCACTGGCATCAGGAGTTTCCTGGTCCACCAAAAACATCAGTTCCCCGAAATACCACAGACTCGGAACATGCACATCATTAGCTGAAGCTCCCGATTTCTTTGATTCGTTTACTTTCTTCAACTCCTTGCGAAAAACGGATCTTAGGTTATTTTATTTTCTTCACTACACTATCACGTGTTACATCAGGCTCGAAAGGTTTCAGTTTTTCAATTAAAACATAGTAGGCTGCCGGTCGCTTTTTTTAACACGGTTGGAATAAGATACGCATGCGGTATCCCAAAGCTCGGGAAGGGACCGGTAGCCGTCGATACATGCTAAAAGCGAATCTTTTTTTGAGACCATAGTCATCATGTAGGTACAAAAACCAGACGGCACTGAACAACTGTACTAGCATAAACTGCGCAGGTTATCGTTGCAAAAGAGGGTCCGAATGCGCAGACTTTTTATCTGCGTGAAAACCGGTCTAACTGCGCAGTTCACACACTTTATCGCTCAGACATGACGTCACACGTGATAAACTGCACAGATAAACGGAAGGTGTGTGTGTAGCCACCTTTAGCGAGCACCTAGAAGCCAAGAGGAACATACGTGCTGAATTTCAAGTTTGTAGGCTTTACAGTTATGAAGATTTCGTGATGAGTGAGTGAGTGGTATTTGGCTTTTATATATATATAGATTAATTTCGGACTTCTTCAAATTACAATTTCGGGCAAATTCTTACTGTACAAATTACTGTAAATAAATTATTGTAAATTCTTGAGATACTATGGTGGACTACATTACACACGTATTATAAGATGTATATAATCGAAATAGGGGACGCTTAACGGAAAAGATCCATGAACTATAATTTATTTTTTGACGGTGAGTGATCAGTAGAAATATGACAGACTTGTTTGAATTTGTTTTTCATTAGATGAATTGGCAATATTATATTACACTTTTTAATTTTAACAGATTATTAAGAAAAAATACATTTATAAACATAAAATAAAATAAATCAGTTACATCAGATGATGTAGTTTGTCAGTTAAGTTTTGTTGGTTGTCAGTGGTTGGTTGAATCGTTGCATGTGCGTGGTAAGAAGTTTAGGCTTATTGTAGTTGGTATTTGAAACTTACGAAAAATTTGTTCACGTGTGATTGATTAAATTCTCATCTACCTATTTTAAAGTATTTAATTTGGCAAGTTAAGACTACAAATAAGTATTAATTGTTATAATAAAATACTCTTGCTTTATAGTTTCGTTTACTAAATGAAAGTATAATTACCTAATTTAATGTAATCTTATATTTTAGATGCCTGGCGTATTGCCTGTGTATACACGATTGTAAATTCATTTCCATAATTTAATTCTTAACCCCCCCCGCCTCCCGGAGAACGCCCTACAAATCTGGTATTATGTTATTGTTTAACAGAAATTGACATGACACATTTACTATAAAACAGGTTAATTACCTATCGTCACGCTTTTTGAAATCCGAAAACAGGATTACTCGAGTTTCGACACATTAAGTGTTATCTTCAGATCCTCGATGAATATAAGTTAAAAATAAAGTATAAAAATTTAAACACTAAAATATAATATAAAATAATAAAGTTAAAAATTTTGTATACACTAAAATGCAATGTTTAATGACACATTTGTTTTTATTTAATGCAGATTATAGTAATTAGTTTATTATAAAGTTAACCTAACCGTTTACGACTTTTAAGTGAAGAGTTACATTTCTGAGGTAGGTAAAATTGTTCATGATTTTGTTGTAATCGTATAGAGACATTTGTTGTAAAAAAGACACAGTAATGTGTGCATTTTTGGTGAATTAAATTGATGGGAAAAATAAGTTCCAACCATAATCAGAACCTGAAATTTGTTATAAAGGTTAATTTGTAACCGTGTACACTCCTCATTTTTATGGATTGAAAATGCAACAGTCGAAATATAAAGCAGTTAAATGAAACTGATCAATCAAAACCATGGGTGAAAGCAGAACCAACATCTAATTTTTAAATATTTTATTCACCTAATTGAATAATATCAACTGTATTTTAATATTACAGTTTTAAAATCAGATAATTTGTGACCAATCAAATTTGATTTCCCAATTTGGAAATATAGAATAGGTCTAATAGGAATATTACGTACATTTTAATTAAGAAAAAAGAAATATCTTCATAATTTGTCAGTAAATGAATTATCAGACAAAACTGTTGCTTCTTATTCTTCAAATGCCTAAGTAGCTAATAATCGGATTTTCAGTCTCATTAGATTATATTCAATTTAATGTTTTATAGATTATATTCCGTTGTACCTAGAAACCAAGAGATGACATATACATTTGCGTACCGGTATGCTACTGTATATTCAAACAGTAGATTTACACTTTTGACGGAGTTGAAATATTTGTTCTCTTTTTAACATCTTTAATGTGATTAATTTCATAATATTATAGGCCAATGTACTGTAGTAGTATCTCTAGTGGGCACAAAACATTTTAAATGTTTTGTCTTAATTATAACATTCAGGACTCAGGTAATATAATCTGATTTTAAATAATAACACTGATCAATAAACTGATTTCCCAAGCATACAATAAAATCAAGTTTAGAAATTATTTTTCCTATATATTGTGTTGAAGTTTAAGTTCAATACATGCCACTTTCACTTTGTAATTTTGTGGACAAAAGAGGCGTACTGCTTATATCACTGTCACAATTTGAGATCAACTCCATTTTCCAGAACTACCATATTGGTCAGGAAACAAAATTATAATAGTTGACACAAATGTTAACATGTAACAAGCATTCGCTGATCGCAATTTTTAATGTTTAATTATTAATCTATTAACACAGTGATACAACAAATAATCACTTGATTGTTATTAACAAATAACAACAAACAAAAATTGATCAAAAAATAATACATAGTTGTTGATAAAAACAAACCACTAACTCCAAGAATAAAACAGAATGCGTAGTACACATGAAAATAAAAGGGTGTTTCTTGTCTGCTGATAATTAGTGGCAAATTTGAATCAGTTGTTTTATCTGTTTGATACTAGTCTCTTTAAACAATTCAGGGCATGGAAAGAATTACAAATTCTGACCCCACTGCCAGTACCATGCTGACTTCAGAATTACCTTTCTGATATTTCCAACAAGTAAGTTTTAATATAAAACTGTTGACAGAAAGACTTCGTTAAACATCAACATTTCCTAAAACCTTAAAAATACAGAATGTTCTTAAATAATATACAAAATTATATAATTATTTTGACAATATTTGACTGATATATTATGTAATAAATACATTTTTAGAAAATGTGTATAATATGTTGTACAGGAAAAGTGTATTTGTAACAATGATGTAAGAAGACTGAATGTTTGGAAAGTGTATTTTGTGTTTTATGTTTATTTACAAAATTAATAAGACGTCAGTATAAAACTGAGTTGTTTAGACTTGTTGTAAGTTAGCTTTCAAGTAACACTTATAAAACAAATTAACAGGATTTTGTTTACTGAAAATGTTAGTTTTTTTTTTATCCAATGGCAGTATACATATTTGAAATTTCACTGGAAATAGTGCCTGTAACTAATGTTTTATATTCATCTAAATAGAGAAATATGCTGTTCGACATGTAAATATGACATTTCAGTGTCAACAATATGTTGTGTGCATTATCAATAATAACTTTAAAGTGAAAAACATGTAATAATAATTCATAGAGGATAACATCGAATTGTAATGAGAGGGCTGTTCCATAATTAACCTGCAGTTGGTTGGTAAAATAAAACAAATGCAGTAGTCAATCCACTCCAAGTGGTCCAGGACAGTTGCCTGACCATTTCGGAAAAAATTCATTTTTTTTGCATCTGCTTTACCTTATGTTTTGGTAGTTCAAAACATATTTTCTTTTATTTTTATTGTATCCAATGATGGCAGCTTTTTTTGTTCTTTTGTGCATGCCATTTTTTCTATTTGCAGCCATTTACAGTTTTCTAACTCTCTGGATTCGGGTTCTAACTTTCAAATAAACTTCACTATTATCAGTACAGTCTAACCAACAATTTGGAGCCCTGTTTACTAAACTAGAATGTTTCTTTGCAGGTGATTTTTGTTTGGGACAGGTCATGCATTTTTTTTTTTATTGTTAGATTTATGTCATTGCACCTATCGATGTACGTCCTTCAATACGTGCTGCGCTCTGCCGACTTCTATTCCTTTTTTTTCTTCCCATGTCCTGTTGCCGCAATTCCGACCCTGTCTCGTTGCTTTATTATAAAGCCCCAACTTTTACGCGTTTTCATTAGTTAATTGCTTTAACGGTAAACAATGTGTTATGCGTTAATTTGTTCACAACAACTCGCGAGTGTAAAGTGCAACTTGTCTCGGTTACAACTACAAGAAGGAGATTCCTGTGTCCACGTCGCCATGATTATGAAGGTGATAACCTCGTCTACCCGCTAGCTAGCAGGTATCTTTCTATCAGGAGCACGTGTAAGTCTCGTCATCTTACCTTGTTATTATTATAAACAGTTACGGGTGCCAATTCCCTTAAATTTCAATCGGCTGGTCCTCCGGACTCTTGTCTCAAACGGAGACAAGCTAACTTATGCTACCCCTTTAACTATACAAAACATGGTCCTCCGGGCTGGATGTGAACTTATTTATTAGTGAATCATGGATTTTGTTAATGACATTTTATGGTTTTAATTTCATTTGTTTCATATTGACTACACGTGGTCACACTGTTACCAGTTTTATCGTAGCATTTTCCTTGTACAATCCGCCATTTTGCTCCAGTTATATTCCGTGTTCCTTGTCGGCCGGCAAACACATGGTTGCAAAATTTAACCTGACTTTGTTCCTTTGTCAATAGCAGCTCACATTCACAACCGATGAAAGTGTTTGTTTACATTGTGATAGCGTGCAACGAAAATTGAACGGTTGCTTTTGGTGTATATGTTTAATTGCTGTGTTCTAACAATAATTAGCAAACTGTTTATGCCTCGAAATAATTATTTAAGAAACATTAAATTTTATTTTCGGCGTTTTTACATATTTATGTTAGTGTCGTTACATTAGTTTGTGACTGTGGACTAAAGTTCCGTTTATCCGAGTGTCGATTATCCGAACTTCTCTATGTTTACCGCATCGTTATTTATGTTTTGCAGTTAAGTACAGCTATGTAGTTCACCTTTTCGTGTATGCCAGTGGTTACTAGATTACAATCCAAGAAAATGGAACAAACCGCTGCTGACCTGTTAGCATTACAAACTCAGGTTATTAAATCGTTGAATATTATTCATAACACTGCCACAGGTAGTGGCAGGTTGCCACCTAAACTGTCAAGCAGAATTGAACATCTTTATACCGAATTTTCTCAAAATCAGTCGCAATTGAAGTCGCTTATTTTGTGGTACTGACACGAATGTTACTGTTACTAAGTTAAATGAATTTCAAAGTCAATTTGATGAAGTCTACAGCCAACTGGTTATGCTTACCCCAGTTGAAAACACTGAAGTGAAACCTGATGTGCGCGAATTAAATAATTTGCATTTATCATCCATCATTTGCTGAAGGTGCAGATTCCTGCATTTTCAGGTGAAATTAAACAGTATCAAAATTTCATCATGCTATTCAATTCATCGGTTCATGAAAATCCTGCTCTTTCTAATGTACAGAAATTTCAATTTTTGAGAAGTTTCTTGAAAGGGGAAGCCCTCCAGATCATCACTAGTCTACCGATAACTCCAGAAAATTATGATGTTGCTTACAATGCCATAATTAATCGTTACTCGAACAAGCGTCGTTCGGCTACTTATTATTTTAATGAGGTTTCCACCTTTGAACCAAATTCAAAACCCAGTTATGAGGGTCACCAACGATTTTTATCTGTGCATAATAATGCTATTAGCGCATTAGAACTTATTTCGGAGACCGATTTAAAGGATTTTCTACTGTTTCATTAGCTTACAATAATCTAGATCCTGAGACTAAGTCTATGTTTGAGCATTCAATTTAAATCAATTTGGTTCCTATGCTGAAGGACCTAATGGATTTTGTTACCGATTTATTAAGATGTACTGAATTACTAGAAATGAATCCTGTTACCAGCATTGCGATGAAGCAGAAACCTGAAGCTCCATCTCATTCTTCACGCTCTCCACGCAGTACCCCTGCTCATGCTGTTTACAGACCTTGTACATTAATCACCGAAAAGGGATCAGCCGTATCGCGCTCTTAACGAAAACCAGCATTGTGTATTTTGCAAATCAGACTATCACAATATTTTTACTTGTAGCCTACTGATTTTCTGTCATTAAGTATTGATGACAGATATAAGCGCATATCAGACCTCCGTTTGTGTTTTTCTTGTTTTGGTAGACACGCTCGTAAAAATTGTCAATCTACTAAAACGTGTAAGACTTGCAATTCTAGAGAGCACAATTCATTGTTGCATCTTTTCACCAAAAAGGGAAGTGCCCCGTCCAGTACATCTACGAGTCCACCTAGTTTTAATAACACTACCCGCACCTCCGTCACTCCAAATTTTGGGGCCTCATCGCACTCTTCGTCGATCATCGCTGAATCAGCTGCATCCGATATTTCGCCGAATCTTTCAGATACGGTTAATTTGTCGTGCCGCACAGGCAATCACACTGTTTTACTGGGGACTGCAATGGCTCAAGTTTATGATTCCACTGGAAATATAATTTCTCTGCGCGCTGTCTTAGACTCCGGCTCTGAAGCCAGTAACAGAAGCCAGTTCCTGATCACGTCTCAAGCCATTCAGAAATTGAATTTACACGTTGATCGAAGTGTTAGTCAGTTAGTCGGTATTGGCGACTCCACGAGTCAAGGGCTCCGTTCGTTTCGACATCCGAACTCCAGAATCTCCTCAGTCACGTCTCTCCTGCCATGCATTGGCTGTTCCGCACATAATTGATCATCTACCTGCTGCTCTACTTCCAGATTCTACGCTACAAAAATTCTCAAATTTCAAACTCGCCGATCCGCAATGCAATCGCCCCGCTCCTGTCGACTTACTACTCGGCTCACATATCTACAGTGAATTGATTCAAGATACACCTCTTATGATTATTAAGGGTCAACTAATGGCACTTAACACCATTTTTGGTTCGGTTATTTTTGGACAGATGCCGAATAACTCGAACTCTGCGCAGAAATCATGCACTACCTTGCTATTATCCACACTTGAACCGCTGAACTCGACTTTACAACGATTTTGGGAGTTAGAATAAGTCAACATCCCGAAAGTTCAAGATTCTGATGATGTTAGATGCGAATAGATCTCCAAGAAGACGACCACTTGTGACTCTGCAGGTTGCTACATCGTCGCAGTGCCGTTCAAAACTGAAACTACTCCTTTGATTACCACTCGTAACTCCGTTCAGCGTCAATACATCAAGTTTGAAAAACGATTGTCATCTCAGCCTGAGATACAAGTTAAATATCAGGATTTCATGCAAGAATACATCAAATTAAATCATATGTCACCCGCACCTGAATCCGTCCCTTACGTCATCCCTCATCACTGTGTATTTAAGGATTCCAGCTCCACTATCAAAGTCCGTACGGTCTTTACGCCTCTTATCCTGACTGTTCTGGTAATTCCTTAAACAATCAACTCCTTTCTGGACCCAAGATCCAAAAGGATATTTGCACTATTTTGACCTTTCGATTTCACGAGTATGTTGTCTGCGCCGACATCAAGATGATGTATCGTCAGATTTTATTATGCGAAGAAGATCGTCGTCATCAACACATTTTTTACCATCCGAATCAAGATTCTCCGATCTTGGAATTTCAACTTAACACTGTGACATACGGTCTTACTCCATCCGCTTACCTCGCCCAGCGTACTTTACTTTTGTTAGTTGAAGATGAAGGTTTTCGCTTCCCGTTCGCTTCTCACGCCATTCAGCACCACACATATGTTGATGACGTTATCTCAGGAGCGTCATCCCTATCCAAGGCTCGAGTGTTAATTAAGCAGCTAATTGAATTATTCGCACATGGTGGTTTTGAGCTTCGAAAATGGTCATCGAACTCACCAGAGTTAATTGCGCACTTTCCTCAAGATCATCTCGAGAAGCCAATGTCTTTCTCCGATGATTCTTCGACTGTCATGATACTAGGGCTTCAATGGACTCCCAACTCCGATGTCTTCTCATATAAAGTTATACCGTTTGACACCATTCTTACCAAGCAAAGCATTCTTTCATATGTCGCTCGATTCTTTGACCCGTTGGGATTTATCACGCCAGTCACCTTATGGGTGAAATCTCTGCTCAAGACTCTATGGCAAAACCAACTAGGCTGGGATGAATATCACTTCTTCACTGTAAATCACTTCCTCATCGGAACTTCATTGCTGCAGGCTCCTGAACTCTGAATAAAGGAGGACGTTACCCTGCAATTTTGTTGGCTACGAATACGCCAGATTCTTCAATCTTTCTGGAATCATTGGTCTAGAAACTACCTTCACACTCAGGCTCAGCGCCATAAGTGGACTCGTGATGTTTCTTCTCTCAAAGAAGGACAAGTCGTCTTGATCTACGGAGAAGACCCTCAACCGAATAATTGGCCTCTTGGAATCATCAAGAAGCTGTACCCCGGAAAGGATGGAATTTTATTTTTACAAAATTCTATAATTCACACTAATTATGGAAATTTCACGTGTCCGACCAGCAAGCTGGTCATGATACCTTCTTGTTAATTCCTCTACAATCCCTAGATTCCCGCATCTCCATTTACCTCTCGTTTTCCGTATTTACATTAACCCCTCGTTCTTATCCTTATTTACTTTTCATCGTTGATCATCAGTCAGCCTCCTGTCGTTAACCGCATTTTATTGCTCCTGCCCCATTTCTTCCGTCCAACCTCATCGTTATCTTCTTCGTTGACCACTACCACATCTCGATGCCATCACCAAGGTTCTTCAGTGGAAAAAGGTAGCCCTGGCTACCTTTGGTGGGCGGTATGTTTGGGATAGGTCATGCATTTTTTTTTTTTTATTGTTAGATTTATGTTATTGCACCTATTGATAGTACGTCCTTCAGTACGTGCTGCGCTCTGCCGACTGCTATTCCTTTATTTTCTTCCCACGTCCTGTTGCTGCAATTGCGGCCCCGTCTCGTTGCTTTATTATAAAGCCCCGACTTTTACGCGTTTTCATTAGTTAATTGCTTTAACGGTAAACAGTGTGTCGTGCATTAATTTGTTCGCACCACCTTGCGAGTGTAAAGTGCAACTTGTCTCGGTTACAACTACAAGAAGGAGATTCCTGTGTCCACGTCGCCATGATTATGAAGGAGATAACCTCGTCTACCCACTAGCTAGCAGGTATCTTTCCATCAGGAACACGTGTAAGTCTCGTCATCTTACCTTGTTATTATTATAAACAGTTACGGGTGCCAATTCCCCTAAATTTCAATCGGCTGGTCCTCCGGACTCTTGTCTCAAATGGAGACAAGCTAACTTATGCTACCCCTTTAACTATACAAAACAATTTTTGTATCCAAAGTTGTCAATCAAGAACAAATAAAATTCAATTTTTATCATGTAATTTGTCAAGGAAGGAAAGAATCTCAGCCTTAATTTTTTATGTGCATATTCATATATGAATACAGTTAATATAGAAAGTATCAATGGTGAGTAACGTATGCTTGAAAAATTACAGTTTCTTAAAAATTGAAATTTTTCCATTTTTTCAAGTTATAAGCTTTGATACTTCTGTTGGGGGACCAGACAAAAATTTGAAAACTGCAGCATGGAAGGTGCAGTAGGAAACTTCTGTAAAAATTTTAACTTTGAGATTCAACTCGGAGCAGAGAAAACAGTTTTGAAAAATTGTTGTTTTCCGTGTAGGGTATCAGTGGGAATAAGCAGAAATTCAATTGTGTAGGATTGTTAAACTAACTATTTTTCTTAAAATTATACATTTCGTTCTTTATTCTAAATAGGAATATAATGCGAGGGCATTTCAAAAGTAAAGGCCAATCGGTTATAAAAGGAGAACAAATAAGAAAATGGAAAATTTATTAGTGGTTTCAAATATATACAAACTTACATCATTGTTCTATATAATGACCATTACTTTTAAACAGTTTTGATGTTGTGAAGCTTTTTCAAACCCTCTGTAAAAAAATCTGGCGCCTGGGATTGTAGCTAGTTTTACACTGAGGTTTTCACGTCTTCAGTTTCCTCGAATAATTGAGGTGCAAGGCAGTTCTTGAGGTGTGGGAAGAGATGGCTGTCACTGGGTGTGATATCAGGACTGCAAGGCAGATGATAATAAATCTCCTATTGGAATTTTTGATAGTGTGAGCAGCCGTGTCTGGACATATGTTATAATGAAGGAGAATAATTCTTCACCTCAGCATTCCCTGTCATTGGTTTTGAATGTCACAGCACTGTTTAGAAAGTGTTTCACAATAGACTTGCGATATGAAGCTTGTTCCAGGCTTCATGAAATTGACGAGAAGCACACCCTTTTGGTCCCAGGACACAGTTGCCATGATTTCCTTGTGAGACTAGGTTTGCTTGAATTTTTTTGGTGTGTGAACTGGAATGATGCCACTGCATCATTATACATCCATGTAATCATCATGGAATCCATGATACTGCATGGATTGTTGTTTCAACTCAGCACTAATGTACGAATCCATGACAATATAGAAAAAAAATTTGTCTCCCTCTCTATGAAAGCGGTCAAAAAAAGCACAATCAGATGTCAATCTCTGGTTTTGTGAGCACTTGTCAATGTTTTTGGCACCATCATGTACGCAGTTTACAGTAGCCTAGAGTGTCAGTAATAATTCTAAACAATGATGTCTTTGAAACTTCGGAAAATCCTATGGAAAGATCATGAAGTGATGATTTTCTCTCACTTTCACATTGCTCAGTGAGATCATCAGTCTGGATGCTAGGAATGGGTTGACCCACAGGGAATATACATTTTCCCTGTATAAAGAAATACGTCTGGGTATAAGTGAGAAACATATCTACATTGTTTTCCATATAGTCAGTGCTCACATTCAGGTACTGTAATAATGTGGCACCAGCTTGTTCACACTCATGTTGAAAAACACTGCCAAGGTACCCATTGATTCCATTAATTAGGTACTTATTGGTTTCAAAGTATGGGGATGCCAGCCAGTCTTTCATCTTCGTGACAAGACTACATTCCTGCCTGAACTCCATCTGTTTGTGCTGTAGAAAATGTTTTCAAAGTGTGCTACTGACAAAAGTGTTGGTACTGGAATTGAAATAATTAAAATGGAATATGGAGAGTTATAATGTTGAAAGGTTGTTAAGGTTACTGTTCCCACTCTGAATGCTCCATGTTGCTGTGACAACCAGTTTGTATGTACCGGCCAGTTGGAGTTAACTTTGGAATAGCCCTCCTTTCTGTGTTTCCCGTTTATGTCTTACAGTTGTGGGTCACTTAGCCATCTCTTGTGTGTGATCATCATTCTACCCATTTACCTTACTTTCATGAAGTTTTACCACTATTTGCTAGATCTCTGATATTATCACAGTGGCACTTATAGTAATCACACACACACACACACACACACACACACACACACACACACACGTAGTTCAGTATATTTCTTTTCTTCATTATTTTTTTCCAACTAGGATTATATGTAAAAAACCACACACTTTTTTGAAAGTACTAAGCATTGGAAATACTCATTAAACACGTATATTCCTTTATATATGTGTTTTATTGAGTGCTTATTCATCCTATTGAGTGCTTACTCATCCTCATTAATTATCTGCCAGTAGCAAACACCTAACCATATATACTTATTTCACTAAACAGTAGATAACATGTATGGTATTACATATATATTTTAACCCCAAAACATGTCTCAAGTAGGCTAAGTGAGACAATGTCTTCATTAGTTTATTTAAAAAATTAATTATATACATTTTGTTTACAAATAACATCCATTTTCACAAAGAATTCTTTTAGATAGAAATGAGTCTGATTTGTAAGACATGACTAAAATTCATTTAAAACTTAACATGTTAATGAGAATCTAGCAAAACCTTTATTACAGTTTACAAATTATCTCTATGTTAGTATTTCTTTTGGTGTAAGAGTATTCTTGGATACCTAGTGCTGCTACCTAGTACTAGCTGAAATATTGTTTTTAATCTTTATTGTAAGTGATAAATGGAATGTATATTTTGATAGTAGACATTATCACAAAATTTAGAGATTGGTGCCATCATATTAACAGAACTCTAGGAACATTTATGTGATAAGCTTTCTTATTTGTCGTTGGTAGTGAGTTTCTTTAGATGAGTAATATGCAAACAAAAAACAACTCCAAATTTTGGTATCATCAAATATGTAGTTTGTAATTCCAAGATATTTTTATAAATGTCAGTGTATATTTTTCATATTATCAGTTTTTGTAATAAGACATGTAATTAAGATAAATAATAAATAATTAAAATATTTTTCAGTTAGTAACATAAAACCATTAAAGCTATATGAATTTCATGTTAACTCTGTGAATGTTTGTGGTTAATATATTTGTCTGCAACAAAATATAATTTTTATTAAATCTTTAAATTGTATTCTTTTGGTGATAAGAAGTTTATTTTATAAGGAACTGGGTAATTTTGATCATAAAGATTATGTGAATGTAAAGAATTGTTTACTTTTATGTTATCTGGACATATTTAATAGGTGAGATATTTGTACAGCCATATCCACAGTTGATTTAAAACAATGAGTGTCATTTTACTGTAATCTGTGTTGACATTAAAAATTATTTAAATTATAATTTACTTATTGTCTTAATATACTTTTTGAATATTATTAATTGACCTTTTGTAAGCTTACAGAAAGAACAAATATGATATTAGTATATAATAATAGTGTTGTAAATAAAAATTCCTAATAGCGCGCGCGCGCGCGCGTGTGTGATGACAAGATACAACAAAAACAAATTTTAATAAAATTTCACTTTTGTAATATTCCTTTTTATACTTCAGAGTTTAAGTTGGACTGTTGGTGTTTCACATATCATTTGCCCTTTGCTTGTAGTATATTATTCAGACACATTTGTATTTAAAACTTTCTGTGAAAAATATGTATTCACCATTTGATTTATATGTAATGTTCAGATCCTGTAATTTCAGAAATTGCAAAAAAATATGTATGGGATTGGTTCTAGAGTACCCTTACATAGCAAGTAAAAATTATACATTATGTCTATAATATGGACTAGATTGGCCAGTTAACAAAGGTGGCTGGACTAGCAGTGTAGGCTTGCTAAAACACACACACACACACACATGCATCTGCAACTGGCACCATCTCACCCTCATTTGGTGCTGGTCTCAGCTCTTTTCTGGCCATCTGGGCGTGTGCGTCCATTGGCAAAGGGTCTGCTATTCTTCAGTGGCCCTCCTTGTCTGGCCACAGTATATATATATTTTTTTTGCTTACAAGATCCATATCTTACTTTCTTGTGCTACTGTCAGAACTACCAACATTTGAATTTAGCTGTCTCTTTGTGTCTTAGATTCTTCTAGTCCCAGATTTGGTTAAATTTTTTGAGGTTGTTCAAATCTCTGTTATGAGTTATGTCATTAATTTGATAATTAAGTTCTCATACATGGATACTGAGTATTTATTTGTTATTATCAGATTCTTTAAAATAAAAAATTGTTGCTTTAGTTTTATTTGTATCAAATTTATGTTTATAGTGTCAAGTTCTGTATTTCAGATTAATTCAGTAGGAATTAATTTGGAGTTTATGGCCTGTAATATTATAATTAGAAAATACCAGTGTTTTTGCTGTAACATTAGTAGCATATCACTATTGACTTTTATGGAGTTTTGTCAATAGGGAATTTGAAAATATTTAGAAGAAACTATGTTATAGTTTGTGCATAAGTTTCCTGCCCAGAGATAGGTGATTGCTTTCCTTTCCAATTCCTTTTCATAAATTTATCCGGTCTTTCTTGCTGGCCACTGCTTTAGTTTTTGTGACTGTAAATACACCTCTGTAAATACGTAATTCAGAATTAATTCTTGGAAGAATTAATGCCAATATGTAGCTAAAATGACCTGACTTTTATTCTAATGAAAAAGAAACTTTAGATGGTATTAAATGTCTTTAAAATTCTTGTTTCCTTATTAAATGAATATTTACATTCACAAACCATCAAATAGAAGTTTATCTTGGAATTGAATTGTCAGACAATTTAAAATTGCATATTTATGTAGGCTTACACAGCCTGAGTAAACCGTGCTCCCTACTAAAACTTTTGGGCTTGTCAGCTGTGGTCAGTTGTTGAAAATAGACAGTTTTCTGTAAATTAACGTTTTAGCAGCACGCGTGGATTTAATCATCAGAGTAGGGACATGGAAAGATGGTATATACATCCTAGAGACTGGTAAGTCTTTTTATCTTTTATATTAGAAAATTATAATTGAAAATAGAAAGTTCTTTGTTATCAGTTTTTGGGATGTTCACACCTTTTTTCCATCTGTTCTTACTCTGATGATGACAGCTCGAGCTGTCATAACGTTTGTATGTAGCAAAGAGTATTTTTAAAGCAACCATGACCAACAAGCCACAAGTTTTAGTAGATAACATTTTTAAATTGGTTTAAGTATTCCAAATGTGTAAGAAAATTTAAACAAAAGTTTGTGTGTTTTTTGTATTTGTATAAAGTAATATCTTCTGATGAAGAAATATATGAGGTTGAATATTTCTCCTGTTTATTAGAAATAGATGTATATAGAAATGTTTTCTGTATAAAATAGTATAGGGTGGAAATTAATCAGAACTGAAGGAGTATTAAGTCGAAAGTATTATTGTGTATGATATGACTTTAAATATGTTTTGAAATTTCTGTAATGAAAATATCAATTAATTTGAAAAATAATTTTAAATTCAGTGTGCGTGTGTATGGGCGCACAAGCTCATGTGTTGGCAAATTACACTGTACCATAGTTAAAGTAATTTTTTTTGTTTTGGATATTTTACTTCCATGTTCCATAAGGAAATGGAAGTATGGTGATCGCGAAAAAATCATGTTCAAAATAGGGGCTGATTCTGATTTTACTACCCTCAAAAATGAAGAAAAGTCATTTTCCGAAAAGTGTTGAACTTTTTCTATGGTGAACGATAACTGTGGCAAATTCAAGCAGAATCAAATAATTTTTTGCATATGTGCCTGAGTTTTGGAGGACTCAAGGCCTATTGATTTTGTTGAAGATCGGTTAAAGGGCTAGTTTACCTGCAATGTTTTACGTTTAACAAGAGTAAAGTACTTAATTTTGATAAATAAAGTATCCTGAAAGGAATGTCATAATAATCCACTCCACAGTAGAAAGGTAGTTGAAATATCTATAAATTAATAGGGTAGTTGAAGGGGGAGGGGGTAATTTTCTTTAAATGAAAATGGTAGTTGAAGGGAGAGGGGATAATTTTTTATATGTTTACTATGTTATCGGCAACAAAGAAATAGTTTGTTGTTAAAATTCCTTCCCGGGCTGTTTGCCTATGGCCCAATGTTTTCTGTAAAACTAGACGTTTCGGTAGTGCTATCGACTGCCGTCATCAGTGAAAATCGAGTGCGCTAATGTGAGGTGGTATACGTTAGTGACCACAGTACTCTGGTTAAGGCTGAAGAAAGAAGTAGTTTCTATGGAAATATTTCAGTTTGAAAATGATTTTAAATATACAACTTAGAACATGGAAGTCCTGAATGGTTCTCCATACCGATATTTTATTTGTAACTGGTGACTTAAAACATTGGTATTTTTGCCAAATAAACAGGAGTGTAATTAAATATGTCCTGCTATTGTGTACTGAAATTTCTACAGTTTTCAGAAGTTTCCTTATAGAAATTAATCATGTTTTTTGTTATCTTAAGGTGATCATGTACCAGAAATTTTTAGTAAATTTCAATTTTGTGTTTTTCATATTTTCAGAAACTACATTTAATTTTGAAAAAATTGTATAAAATGTATTTACCTACAATAATTTAGAGTACCATAATAAATAAATAAGAATACACAATTTTGTGTCAAGCGCTTGTATTTTCAAGTTGGTAACTTTTAGTTTCTCTTTTCCACGTAGGGAATTTTGTTAATAACGTAGAATGTAAAAGGAGAAGCCAAGAAAATAAGAAATTAGAAGAAAATGTTGATGACTCATTAACAGTAAAGTAGGTTTTTCAGGAATGAGTTTTATAATATTAATGTACTTTCCTCTCAGCTTTTGTAAAAGGTAGAAACACTTTTTTTTTTTGAGTTGTAGGGCTAGTTACAGTGTACCTGTTGAACTGGAAAAAAAAAATAAGAAAAAGGTAACCAAGAAATTATAAAAAGTTAATAATGCTTGTAAAAATAATTTTTCAAACAGTTTATTTTAAACAACGTAGTTAATAAAAGGTTTTTTGTTTGAGATGATTATAGTTCCATATCACAGACAATTTTACACATGTTATTTGTCATTTGTATACCAGCGAGGACTCGTTTATCATGTGTCAAAACATATGTATGCAGTTATTTTATATCAAACTATTCAGAGTAACAGATTATAAAATAATCATACACATTTCTACAAAATGTGTTAATAAATCCGGAAATCCTTAAATTTGAATACATAATTTGAAAATAATATCATAGAGCACGTAACCCTAAAATTTATGAAAAAATACTTTTAAAATAATTCTTACATAAAACAGTTGCCTGTATAATCGAGGTGTCTTCCACTGTAGTAAACTTAATGTTTATTAAACTTTTTAAATAATAGTTTTAATTATTTATAATTATTAATTAATAATAAGAAGAAAAAATTATAAATATCATCTGAATTTATTTATTTGTCATCTGAATCTTCACTTGTACTTGAATTTGAATCTTCTATCACGGAAATAATTATTTTGTCCACTTCATCTATAATATGGTCCATAAAAACCAATAGTGCTCTTTTTTTCTTAATGTGCATAACACATTCCACTTTTCAATTGTAAATTTTCAAATATTTTTTTTGCAACACTTTTTTTCCATCTAAAGAATATTCATAAAAATTGTATGCAAACTCTCCTTTAATATCTCCCCAGACAAGTTCTATAGGATTTAGATCGGGATGGTAAGTTGGGAGACAAAGTGGAATATGGCCTTTTGCAGAAATTATTTTGTCGACAATGAATGTTTTTTTCACAGTTAAATGACTTGACATTTTCCAGCAACTGAGATTTCGTCAATGATGTCTGTTTTAACACCACAATTTGCAAACCAGTCAATTATTTCTTGTTTCAGTGAACCCGAGGTCAGCCTTTTATCACTTTCTACACAGTGATACTTGGCATTGTCCATCACTATTACTGAGTTGTGTGGGGGATTAGGTAGTAATTTTTCTGATAGCCACTTACCGAAATTATAAAAATTCATAGAGCTATGGTAGTCTCCAGATGTCGACAAAGACTTAATATTAACAGTGCATTGTTATCCTCTCCCCCACCATGAACTAGTCTATTATGTTTCCCAATTTTCATTGTTGTACCGACCTCTTCAGAAGATTGTCAACCTGAAGATACTGAATTTGATGCCTGCACATATGTTTTGTCAGTATAAACAATACTTTTACTCTCTTGTCTGTATTTATTCGTGACACTTAGTGAATTCAAAGTGATACCAGTTCTTTCTATCGGAAGTTATTTGTACTGGATTGGGAGCAAGTCCACTTAAATGCTAATTTTTCAAGTCGTTTCCTCAAATATTCTTGTTCTCATTCAATGGTATTGTCTTCCTGTAGAGATTGTAGTAAACTCTTTATTGAAGGTGAGTTTTTTTTGATTGCATAAAATTCGTGCACCTTTCTCCTTATTGCACTATTTGTGAAGGAGTCCACTTCATTTTATTTTAATTGTTTTGCAATGTACCTGTGATTTCTTGTTAGAATAGAAAATAAATTTCTTTCACAACCAAAAGTAGGTAATTTCTAACTTTCTTTTAAAATTTTGTACACATAGCCTGAGAGACTCCTGTTGCTTTACTTGAACTAATGGTAATATTATAACCTAAGTTATATTCCTTTTTTGTTTTTTAATTTTCTGCCATGTTGAAAACAATTTCTCTTGCCTGACTTGTTAGAGGTCTCCCAGAAGCTTGATAGATGACGATGCTATTTATAACAAAAATAATATGCTACAGTAACAGTGCGACAATGAATGTGACAACATCTAAAAAAGCAATACAAAAGCAACATAAAGTACACGACACACTATGAGTTCTAATTATTATATAAAATAATAAACAAAAACTAAATATATTTGTAAACAAATCCCATAAATTAAAGCAAATTGCAAATTATTCATAAATATATACCGTATATGGATCTAACTGAACAACACAGTCCTCGCTACGGCCACTTCCACAGTTTTTGAAGTTGTTGACAGACATGTGGGGGTGTGAGTCTTCTCTGCTGAGCCAGTGCATGTGCACTGGAACTATTTTTTTGTATGTGGTACACCTATGAAATACCTCTGCAGAATATGCTAACTGAACTTTTAAGTATTTGCCTTGTAATAGTTTTTGAGGAAAAAGGTACATAAAGTTGATTAACTTCATATTGGGAAGATACATGAACCCTTACTTCATAAGGGTTCAGGTACATGAACCCTTTAATTAAGCAGGAGCGGCCCTGTACATTGAAACTAATGAGTCTTTAGAGTGTTAAGGAATGTTGCCAGTTAGATGCATGTAAGTTATTTTTTGCTCTAAATATAATACCTGAAGTCTGTTGGTTTTGCAATTTAGAATTAAAAATTTTTACTTGTAATTTAAAAAAATGTTGCATTCTGGTTCCTGTTATGAACACAATTGTTTGTAGGTCATCTATTCAGCCACAATTTCATGCAATAAAGATCTTGAAATGCCAGAAAATTACAGACAAGTCAGATATTGTGAATTTTCTATTGAAATCATTCTTCTCTTCTTCATTGTCATCAACTCTTCATCTACTAGGAATGGGCAGCCATTATGGTAACTTCATAATTCAATATCCTAACACATTGATTCACCATTCCTTCACTCATCACACTTAGTCTGTAAACTTCACAAATTGGAAAGTAAATTTCATGCAGTTGAACATGGTTTTGTTCAAAAACCTTATTACCTATCATACTTCACAAGTGGTAGGGCAGTCAGTTGTTTTGTACATGGTAACCAACAACAATAGTTTTCATTAGGAATATAATTAAAGTGGCTGGGCTGTTCATTCTTACTTGGAAGAAAGTAACTATGCAATCTCAAGACTACCAGGTATGCAGGAGATATGCACAAACGGTACTTATTTTGTTGACTCCATTGTAAAAATTATAATGCAATCTGTACAGCTAAAATAACTGCATAAATAATAACACAAGCCCTTGGTCTGGGTACAATATCAGATTCAGTAGAATGATATTTTCATTATTCTGAAAACTGTTAGAAGTATTAATGTGTGATACCAGGTTAAGTGAAGGCTGTCTAAACTGACATAATAATATATCGAAAATTTTAAAAAACTTGTGTTTAGTTGCTGTAAACGTGTTTCCGAGAAAGGATGTTTTCTTTACAATCCTCTGCTTTAAATGACTGCCAATAAGTGTTTTCAAGTTTCTAGTGTACCTCATCCTCAGATGTGACTAATCTCATTTAGAGATTAAATTTTAAACCAGAGAAAATAGGTGTAAATAATTTAATTAAAATGAAAGTTAACAATGAAATCAAGAATATATTTTATTATATATTCAAATAATAAGGAGCATGTAATACAATTAAGTAGTGCACAAGTGTAGAAAAAATACGTGTGTGTTAGTGTGCATAATAAGTTACATGAGAGGGGAGAGAATGACTTAAGTTGATAACTTTCAGTATATATTGAAAGACGTGGATAAACTGTTGAGTCTTTTTTTTTATTATAAACAATATCATCGATAGTTTTGTTAGCAACACCGATAGTTTTATTAGCAACACACTGCTAATACTGATTACTGCAATTAGGGATACTGTGAGACATAAATGAGAAGTGATTACAAGAACATTCATGAACTTTGGAAGACAAAGTACAAAAATTACTATGTAGTTAAAACCATTTGTGGTAAAGTAGGTTGCTTTGGTCAGTGCAAGAAATTCCTTTCATGATTAGATTGGATATTATATGAACTGTGTTGGTACTGCATCTGTCTGTAACTACAGTTCTGTAGTAGTGTAGTAGTATCTGTAACTATATCTGCAATTACAGTACTCAACAGGACTATGTACAGATTAACGCTTAGCATAAACTACCATCAGCAGTCATTACCATAAAGGTTCGTTTAGTGGAATTGTGTTTGTGCCTGTGTTAGCTTGGTGTTTGTTTGTAAAGTTGTAACCATACTACACCTGTGTTTAACAGTTCCTGCAGATTCAGACAAGTGTTGTAATTATAAGTCTGGGTAAAAAAAAAAAAAAAATCGGGAAGCTAATAGTTTTTCGATCAACATACCTTGTGATAAATAACATTAGATAATAAAGAAACATCATCTTAATTATTTAATTGCATTTAGGGCTACAATTACAAGCTAACTTGGAGAATTTACATTCAGATTGTTAGGGATGATATTTTTTTTTCTTTCTTGAAGATAGTGTTATGTAAAATGCGATGAGTGGGTGGGTGGGATGTTTTGAAGGAACACACGGCTGTGTTCCTATAGATAGCCAGGCCCAGTGGCTGCTTAGGACTCTGGAAGAATCTCTTATGTTTATTTAAGAGTGAACACCCTCATTTTGAGATAATAGCCAACAGGTATTTTGAGGAACTTGGGGTGTTCTTTGAGGATGATGTAACAACACTCAAAAGCACTTATTGGTAGTCATGTGAAGTGCAGACAGTTTTGTTTTGGACTATACAGTAGAGTCGCGATTATTCGATCTAAGATTATTCGACATTCTGAATTATCCAACACCATCCTTACTTAAAAAATTAAAATTTACGGAACGGTCAGTTATCATTTTACATGTGCTACCGAGAAGAATACTTAGAATTGTCAAGCTAGTACAGTACACAATCGGCTGGAAAGTTTCATTTTTGGGTGTTGCAGCAAAAGGCATTGAAGTTTTGTGAAGAATTTAAGGAAGGAGACCCTAATTTCACAGCAAGTGTTGGATGGCTCGATCGGTGGAAGAAGAGGTACGGAGTTCGCCAGCTTAATATTTGCAGTGAGAAACTATCTGCTGATTGTGACAGTTTAGAATTCTTTAAGCAAAGGTTACACTCATGGGTTGATACCGAAGGATCAAATCTTTAATTGCGACGAAACTGGCCTTAATTATAAGCTTCTTCCAAGCAAAACCCTTGCAGCTAAGGCAGAAATAGCAGCCCCTGGTCATAAACGAAGTAAGGAACGTGTCACAATTCTTGCTTGTAGTAATGCTACTGCCAATCTAAAGATGAAACTTCTATTGATTGGGAAATCAAAGAATCCTAGAGCTTTCAAACAGGTTTCTAAAAATGCGTTGCCAGTAAGATATTCAAACCAAAAGAGTGCATGGATGAGCTCAGATATTTTTAAGAACTGGTTTTTTGGTGAATTTGTACCAAAGGTGGAAAAATTCTTGGAAAAAAGCAATTGCCAAGAAAAGCCATTTTGTTATTGGACAACGCCCCCACTTATCCAAGTGAAGACGAACTTAGAGATGGAGAGATCAAGACAATGTTTTTACCTCCTAATGTTACGTCCATTTGTCAGCCAATGGACCAAGGTGTACTGGAAACTATAAAAAGAAACTACCGCAGGCAGCTTTTGTCTTCTCTGATTGACTCAATTGACCAAGGAGAGAACATGATTGAGAAATTGCGCAAGATAAATCTTAGACGTAGCTTATTTTGTTGCACAATCCTGGGAAAGTGTTGGTGCAGGAACAGTTGCTAAATCGTGGAATGTTTTATTGGGTGAGAAACCTCATAGTGAAGAATCCGCCTCAGAAGATAATGAAAGTGTGTTGCCTTTGTTAAAACAAATTCCTGGATGCGAAGATGCGACAGTTGAAGACGTCAACGAATGGTTTACCCTAGATCAAGAGTATGAAGTGACTGATGAAGATATCGTCAATGGCACTGATAACGCAGAAGAAGACGAAAATAGCAACAATGAATCTGAAACTAAGATTACCCACAACGAAGGATTTCAAGCCCTTCAAACAGCATTGAAGTAAGTGGAGCAACAAAGAGATTCGACAAGCACTGACGTCCTGCTACTTCAACGGCTACGAGACATGGCGGCGAGAAGGCGTAATTCGGCAGGCAAGCAAACATATATCACCAGTTTTTTTTAAACATACGTAATCTGTTATGCATTAACTTATTATCGTGCAACTTTATTGTATGTGTTGTAAATACTAATATATTGGTGTAAAAATACATTATGTGTCAGTAAATATTAGTATTTTATTTCTTTCCTTATTATTCGACCTTTTTGCTTATCCGACTTTCGGCCGGGCCGTTTAGGTCAGATAATCGCGACTCTACTGTAGTTATTTACTGATCTTAACAAATTAAAGAAATTAATACAATAATTTTTTGAACATTGGGCAATGGAAATGTTTAAACATCTGGTAATGCATAAGCTTTAAATTTGAAATTATGTTTAGTTATAAAGTAAATAAATAGTAAATTAATAAATTGGTAATTTCGTGAAATTTTAGTAGTAGAAATGAATACAGTGAAGTTTCTGATAATTAAGATAGAAACTTTATCATACTAAATGTTTTTTATACAAGCACAAAATCTATGATTTTTTTAATGGTCACTATCTGTTGGATCAGCATATTCTTGCATTAAAATGATGAATAAGTGTGATAGAACATTAGTATAGCGTGGTATACGATTGCTGTATTGGAACTGTATTACAATTGTGCTGTTGCAATGTTCCAGTCCTTCACATTGAGTTATGCTGAAGGTTAGTATATACACTGTAAGTAGCAGATTAATATTAAAATAAAATATTCGTGTGTGAAATATATGTATATTGAAATAAAAACATTTATGTGTGTATTAATATAATTGTGTAATTTTTAATTTACTTAAAATATTCTTGTTGTATGAAATGTATGTATATTGATATAAAAACATTTATGTGTTTTGTAAATATAACTATGTAAGTTTTAAATGATTTAATGTTCCCTTTCTTTACGTGTTATTTATGTGACTTAAATATTCGCCTCCTTTTGCTCCAGCTTGGAACACAGGCTCCCCAACAGTCTTTGTATTTAGTAATTTTTGGTCATGTTGGTTACTTCAGTGTGCTTACTACATCATTGTTTATAGTCACTTTTAGGGCTTGTCTTATTTTTCATATATTTCATTGTGCTCCTAGTTTCTGCTCGTCTTGGTTTATTCTGCCTCATTTCAAACATGGTTCTGATTTCCCTGTCTCTATTTTCCCAACCTGTAAGTTCAGTTTCATCTTCTTTCAGTAGTACCTGATAATAAGATTCAAAATTATACATATGTGAATTAATTCCTACTAACACCTCCACTGGCATTAATTTGCTTCAAACTGTAATCCAGGTTCATTACAACCAGTCCTTATAAGATTAATATCTTCCATTTTAAAACGGCTAAGCATATTAGAAGGCGTAACTCGTGATACCTTTGAATAGGCATAAAGATCAAATAGAAATTCATTCAGGCCAAAATTCTTCAAGTGTGCATCCATTTTTTGTTTCAAACTTAACTTGCCCCCCCCCCCTCTTAACTGTGCCTATTTTAATCGTTATAAAGACTTCCTTAGTCAACACACTTTGTTAGGACTTCTAAAACCTTCTAGCTGGAAGATACAAATTTCTTCATCCAAATCCAAAATAGAAAAGCTGACACAGCATTCATATAATCTATTCCAAATCTTGTTTTAGTGCAAAGCCAACAAGAACCTATAAGTTACAGTGAACACATACGTTTCTTCAAAATCAATCCCCTTTTTCCAGGCATTTGGTTGTTGCCAATTGCAATTTATAGTGGATCTCAAAATGAATCCAAAGTATTGAAAAATATTTACTCGAGATAGTATTCCTTGTAATTCACATTCCATTATGTACATAATTCATTGGCAATTGTCACTAAATATTATACGATTTGTGGGACTATAATGAACACATATTTATTTATCTATGTACTTATTTTCAAAAAATACACTATCAATCTCATTATTAATGTAATAACTCGGACATTACTCATATATTTTGTGGTGACTGTTTCAGTTTCATTTTAAGTACTTCATAGGAAAAGTTGGATGTAGATTCGTATCTCATGTAATTCCAAGGGCCAATCCAATCATAATGAAGCTGGATACACCAGAATTTAAGTCTATATTTACATTGGAATTAATGACATTGGCATCAATTTTTAAGAACCATAATTTTGAATTAAGAATTGCAGGTGGAGCAGTAAGGTATGTTCTGTTTTGTTTTAAATTAAGTTTAAATTAAGTGATGATTATTCAGTTGATTTTTATTAGAGGGTTGAGGCAAGAATGACAAAAGTATTTCCATTTGATTACTAAACAAACAATGATGAAAACACAAAAAAAACTTTAATATGTGGCATCTAATCTGTTTACATGCAAATTACACTGCAGTACTGTATTGTCTATTAAATACTCATATTTTTCAAGTGTTTATATTTTTATATATTTTTGTTGTTGTTCAAAGTGACTATGAATTATTTGAATAGGCATGATTGTTATTTAGATAGGCCTGTATGTGTGTTGTATGAACATGAACCTGTATGTCTTACATTTTTCTGGATTGGTAAGCTTTTAGGTTTAATAATTGTAATTTGTAAATTAAAAATTTCATTTACATTTTTTACATTACATTTAAATTAAAAAAATCAAATATTACGTTTTTAGTAATTATTATTACTGCATCCTTTTTATTTTACATATAAATTACACATTCACTATTAATATTATTTACAGTATTAATATAGTTATTGAAGTACAGTGTGTGAAGTTTCAATATCAGAAACATTCTGATTACTGGCAACATGCCTCTCTTGGTGTGCAAGATATCAGAGCTTTTAGTGTACAAGTTAACATTAGAATGCATGAAAAGAGTTAACCAAAGTACTTATTACTTTTTTATTGGACCAAATTGTGCATTGGACAAGACAAAGCATTATTATATTTAAAATTGCATTAGTACTGCCAACTTGTTGCAAATAAAGTATGTACAATAACCCAAATAATTTATTTAGCTATATTTTCATAGCAAACCTTTAATATGCATCTAGAGACTAACAGCTAGCTCTGTATACATTTTTAATTCTATATTAAAACAACTAAAATATAAATCATCATATTGCTATAAATCATATTGCTATTGCTCACTGCTATAAAACATCATACCGTGAGTACCTTTAAGTGAAACCATATTTCCAATGATGTTTGATTTGTACAAAGGAGAATATTCTGACCCAGACTTGTTTCTATGTACAAGAGAATTTTTTTAATAAATTTGTTTTAAAACAGAAAAAATAGTGATTCATTCACAACTCAGATAAATAATACATATCGGGAATATGCTAAAAATAAACTTAAGTGTAAACATTTTGAACACTTGTGTGAAGCCATTGATAAACAGTTTATTATGAAAAGTGATTTAAAAATTGTCCAAGAAAATTAAGAATATAAGTGTTGACCTATGATATACAAAATCACTGCCCTTGCCTCACATCTCTATAAATATTGTTTTTGATAGACTGTAGTTATACAATATATGCATACACTCTGGTAAAAAAAGTAAGGGATATTGTTACATCTGGTTGGATGGAGAAGGAGTCAAAGGTATACAAGAGATTGGTTCTTCATGAAGAAAACATTTAAAACAGCACTTCAAAATTTGAAAGAGCATTCAAGTGGTGTCCAGAACCAGTCAAGGATAAAACAAATGATGAAACAGATAACATTTATAGAAGAAAATAAGAAAAAGTATTTTTTGGAAAGTAATCCAACAGCACCAACTTTTAAAAGTCAGGTTAAGATACATAAAGAAGGAAAACCAATTAGACCGATTGTTTCTTTTATTAATGCACCTATTTATAAATTATCAAAGGAAGTTAGCAGAGTACTGAAAGAGAAATATGAATTTAGGACAAAATACAACATAGAGAATAATGTAAAATTGATAGAAAAATTAGAAAATATTAGGATTAATGTAAATACAAAATTGATATCACTGGATGTTAAGGACATGTTTACCAATATCACAGTAAATAAAGTTATTCAGTTAATAAACGATAATAATTTGGGAGAATACAGGTATAAAAAGCAGTTGATGAAAGTAATTAAAGAATGTGTAAATCAGAACTATTTTAGATTTAATAACAAGTTTTATATACAGAAAAAAGGTTTACCTATGGGGTCTTCATTATCCCCTATTCTTGCTGAAATATACATGAATGATTTTGAAAAGCAATTAATAACTTCCACTAAGTATAAAGACAATATAAAATTATGGTCTAGATACGTTGATGATGTATTAGTAATTTTGGAAGGAAGCATAGAAGAAGTGCATGAGTTTATAAATGAGGTAAATAATAAGGATAAAAACTTCCAATTTAAAGAAGAGATAGGAGGTAAGAAAATAAATTACTTAGATTTAAACACAGAAATTAAAGATAATGAGAAACTACAGTTTGGGATATTTAGGAAAGAGTCGTATTGTGATATAATTATACCAAGAGAGTCTTACCACCCATATAGATATAAAATGGCGGCAATCAATTCATTTTGTTACAGAGCTCAGAAGTGTTTAAAAGAGACCGAATCAAAAGATAGGGAGTTAAAAACGATAAAGGGAATTGTAAGGAATAATAATTATAACACCAACATAGTGGATAAAGTTATGAAAAGGGTTAACATACAAAAAGCTAAAATAGAACCAGAACAAAAGAATTATGCAAGGTCATTGACATACATAGGTTCACATACTAGAAAAATTATAAAATGTTTTAATAAATATGGGGTAGATATAGCTATTAAAAAATGTGAAACGGTATTTGATAAGATAAGGAATAAGAATATAGAAAAAATTCCAGTATTACAGAAAAGCGGAATTTATAAATTAAAATGTAAAGACTGCAACAAAGTGTACCTAGGAGAGACAGGACGAGACGAAAATTCGTATGCAGGTTGTCTGACCACAAACGTGGAGAAGGTAATAGAACAACCAATTCGTTATATGCAAGACATTTCATAGAAGACAACCATAAGTTTGTTAATCCTTTGGAAGAATACGAAATTGTAAAAGTAGTAAATAACACAGATAAATTATGTGTTTTTTATATCTTGATGCATAGCAGTATGTATCCATTTAGAGTTAAATGTTAATAGACTAAGCACCATTTTTTAATATTGTGTATGTAAATAACATTAAAAACGAGGAATGACTATTGCTCTGTTATTTCATAATGTGGTCCACTTAAGGATATACTACTAGACAAAATTAACAAAGGATGCGGAAAAAATGTGATATACGAGAGTTCAGAGACAAATCCTCACGCGCGACTCGCACCACCGACCAGTCTACAGTTATACTCAAAAGTTTGTCATTTTAATTTAAGTTTTCCAGCAGTGCATATTGTGAGCATCAATTTGCATTTTGCAAGTATAGGGTAATATTTTTCCTTGTTTGTATTACAGAGTTTGTCAGTTGAATTTACGTTTATTAACTATAAGGATTGTGAATGTCAATTGGCGTTAGGAGTATAATTAATATTTGTGTGTATATTTTATAAATATATTTGTAAACCCAATAGAAGTATTTAAACTTGAACTTTTTATACAACGTAGTAATTTCCAGACTTAACACCACAGTTGACATAAAATTTAGAACAGCGTAGAAAATGACAATACAAGAGTTAACTAACAGTTTATAATTAACTCCTAAGTTAAAGTTCAGTAACTCCAGAAATAGAAGTTGACAACTAAGAGGAAAGGCCTGCAATTCGCAGTCAATCATGCCAAATAGTTGGACGAGTTATAGAATTTTTTGATGAAGAAAAGAACAGTGGGTGTTATAAGTACCCAATAAAGCGAGCAGCAGCTGCAACCGGAAAGTCAGAGACTACAATTTGTAAGATACGGAAAGAGGTGGAAGTTCAAGATCAACTGGCACAAAACTGAGCACTCCCAAAAACACACGGCAGGAGAGTACAAGGAAAGTTGTTTTAAACGATTTTTGTCTCTGACACAAATAACTTACCTGATCCACAACAATAACGCCCTACCCTTTAACAATATATCTTAATTCCTTTGTAAGATTAACCATTATGTTCAGACCTAGTAATGCCTACCGACTTGTCAACCACGTATCTGTCTGCTCTTATCATTATTATGAATGTTATTATTTCTAAAACATTTAAACATTTTTTATAAGTAAATTTATTTTTAATGTTTTACCAAGTCCCAAGCGATACCATAGTAAATATTATATCCAAACCGTGCATTTGTCAAACAATATCAAGCATTACACAACATATCTCCCGGATTATTCATAATGTTCAAAATGTTTATATCTTGAGAACATAATATCAAGTTAGAAACTTGCTGCCTGAATTACTTCTTTTCTTCACATAGAAATTAAATTCACTCGTTTCTCGTAATTTCATTCGTTTACACTAAATACTTACTTGTAATAACAAAAACTTTCTCTACCAGCTAACTTTTCATATTGTTTTTCGAAAAAATGTGATAAAAAATAACATAACTTTCTACACATATGAAGAGTACAGAAAAAATAAACATGGCATCGTATTATGTCGTCTTATTGACATAATAAGCTACAAAACAAAGTAAAAATAATCCACTTAGGTTGATGAAGAATGGAAACACAACTGGTTATGTTTTACAGTTCAATACATTATTGAAATTGTGGAGTTTATATCTTACATATTTCTTCCAGCTTTGTTTATGGTCAAAGTAATTAAAACATTTTTGAAACAGTGTAGAATAACAATTTTGACACCATAAAGTTTAAGTATTATAATGCTCTAACTTTAATTTTCAGACAAGTAAATTTTCAAGATGTGTATGAGTTTTAATTTGACTGCACAAACGTTAAGCAGTGTAGGCGAACTTACGGTATCCCCACGCAACTCACAGTGCTAGTGCTCCTACGGCTAAAATGTTAACGTAGATGTATAGTACAGTTATATGTTGTTTTTCAGTTATTATCAGACGTTGAAATTCAGTAGGTAGTATTACATGATTTCCTACGCCGACACACACACACACACACACACACACACACACACACACACACATATGTATGCATTGTCACTGGACAAAAGGCTTGTCGCATGTCAAATGGCCCCAATCGTACAACTCTTCGTTATTTTGGTGACTCTAAAAAGGGCCGTGTGGCGAAAACGCTGTGATGGTTGTTCCGCCTAAGCCGCGCTGAGATGGTCGGCGGCTGCGCCCATTGTTCGTGGCGTACTGCAGTCTTCCTCTTCTTTCGGCATCGGTGTGTAGAGTCCGCTGCCGGCCCAGTGAAAACCATCACTGGTGCGGTACAGGGTGAAGAATGCCAAGAAGGTCCATTCTACTCTTTGGCTATTCCTTCCGGCTGGCTCCACGTCAATGTCGTCCGACAGAGGAGAGGAGATGAAATGCATCCGATGGCGTGGTGATGAAGTGCACAAAAAACACGACTGGGGGTTGCGCGGCTCACGCGAGGCGCGAGTCGCAAGTTGTGCAGTGTCCCGAGTCTCAGAACTCCTGCCACTGGGTCAGTTATGAGTTATTTACCTACTTGTGGATGGCCTGAAGCGACCATGGATGGTGGATTAGACCACCGGGGCTAGTGTACGGGGTTGCTTCCAAGACTCACCTGGCCTCGGAGTATATTACCAAGTCCGGCAATGAGGGAATTGTGGGTCACACGTGCTGATCGAACAAATCTACGCACCAGGCGTCTCACAGTGTCATCAAAAGAGCGGACACCGAGTCCTCTCCTCAAAAGACGAGAAATTACCTGTGGGGGACTTTACACGCGAGCTTAAGTCCCCGGTCGAGAACGCGCTGGAGCGTTGATCTATGACATTGAGCAAGGTATTCCCAAACAGGACAGGCATAGGTAATCATGGGCAACACGTACGAGTTGACGATGAGCTTACCTAGCCGGGGGTCATTCATTGCCGGATTAGAAAGCACGGGCCAAAGTCTGCTGAGTTGCGCCGAAGCGAGTTGTCGGATGTATTGAGTATGGGTTCGCCAGGTTAGTCAGTAGTCTATGTATAGCCCGAGGTACTTGACGCTATTCGTCCAGGGCACCTCGACGGGGCCTACTTTAAGCGGCCGAGACCGCTTACGTTTACGCGAGAATATTACCGCGGCGCTCTTGGCAGTGTTGACGGCAACTCTCCAGTCATCGGCCCACCCGACATACGCGTCGAGTTGGCGTTGGAGCTTGATTGCCGCATAACTTGTGTTCAGCTCTGAGGCAAAAGCCGCAGTGTCGTCCGCGAACAGCGACAATCTTACTCCAGGAACTCGGGGCGTGTCGTTGACGAACAGCGAGAACAGGAGAGGCCCTGGTACACTGCCTTGAGGGACACCAGTGGTAATATGCCTCTCTGAAGAGAGAGCGTGGTCTAGTCTCACTCGGAAACTACTGTCTCGCAGAAAGCTGCCGATCAAGTGAACTTAGCAATCTGGGAGAAAGACTTCTGTGAGCTTGTAAAGGACACCCTCGTGCCACAGCGGTCGAAGGCTTTCTCTATGTCTAGGAAGATCGCGGTCGTCTATTTGCCCTGGCAGCCAGCCTTGGTAATGCATTCCACAAGTCTCATCAACTGATGAGTCGAGGAGTGCAGCTCACGAAAGCCGAACTGTCCGGGGATCAGCACGTCCAGTCTTTGTAGATGGTCGCGGGGATCCTACGCGGGATCAGACGCTCGAAAACCCTTAGACGTCGCGGACAAGAGGCTGATGGGTCTGAGGTTTTCCGCGCGAGAAGAATTCCATCCCGGCTTGGGTATCACTTTAACTGTAACCGTTTTCCATTTCACCGAAAAGTAGGCCAGTAGGCCAGCATGAGACAGACATTGAACAGTTCAGAGAGAAAACGTATTCCTCGCTTCGGAAGGTGGTGGAGTGCGGAATTCATGACTCCGTGTGGGCCAGAGACCTCTTCCGGCGAGATGGGCTTCAGCTGGACTGTGATACCGTCCAATAGAAAGCGACCTACCTCGCGGCAAATTTGCTCAGTGAAGGCCGGGTTCTTGGATGGGTTGGGAGCGAACTGTCACTCGATACTATCAGCCAAGAACTCTGCCTTCGAGGGGGCGTCCAAGGGGTTGACCGCCGGGTCCTTCCAGTGCGGAGAGATGCGCGCATTTACACTTTCCCGTTAGGGCACTGGGAATCCACCAGACATTATGGTCCTCGGCAGGGCCATCCATCTGTGCTACAGCCAGCTCCCAGCTGCATCTACGGAACGCCAGCATGTCACAACGCAACTTGCTGGTCACTCTGTTAAACGCAGCCTTGTCGGCCGGGTCACGAGTCCTCTGACAGCGTCTCCGGAGGCGATTCCTCTCGCAAGCAAGCTGAGACACCTCTTCGGGGATCCTCTGATATTCGGGTGTAAACCCCGGCTTCATCCAGGAGCCCCGAAAGTATGGCTGTGTCGAACAAGGGAACTGCCTCATCGACATGCTGGGTAGTGTCGAGTGGTAGGCGGCGACTAAACGCCGGGCCAAAGCGTTCCCACTCGATTACCCGCCGCTCGTCGCGGACGGTAGAGTGCTGGGTAGCTAGATGCACACTGATAGGGCAATGATCCAAGGACAGTTCCGAAATAACAGACGTGGACCGGTCAATAAATGCCCGTGACCGCAGCAATGTCCAGTACGTCAGGGCAGGAGTTAGCCCTCGGGAGGTAGTAAGTAGACCCGGTTGGGCCCATGACTGTGACCCGAGCTGCATCAGCGTACCTGCGTAAGCGGGCCCCGTTTGGGTTCACCAATCGGGGTGCTTACAGTTCAGGTCGCCCGCCAGGACTATCCTCCTGTGTGCGACAAAGATGGCCTCCAGATCTTTAGACAGGAGCTCCGTTTGTGGAGGTTTGTATGCGGAAACCATGAGTAGACCGCCGAGAGCACCATAGTGCGCAAAAAATTCTAGCGGCACTCTTTTTATGCCCTGACTGGGATCGCTGATTGGCTCGCTCCGAACACATGAGGTGTTATGTCTCGGCTACTGATCCCTGATTGGCTCGCTGCAAATTCGTCAGGTGTCACGCGCCGCCAGGTGTTCGCATTGCTGGTACCGGAGAGCAGATGTTTTTTGCCCTACTGCCTTCACAACTCCCCCGGGTCTTGAATGCTCTCCGGTTGCCAGTCACTGCTCTTTTCCGGCTGTTGTAGCGGTGTCTGTTGCGTGCCATGTTGATTTATGGGCCGGTTGGTAGCTCGCTGGCGTGGCCGTATCGTGCATCCGCAAGATGATCGCGGCCCCACTGGTTGGGCGGTACTTGTCACCAGATTAAAGGCTTGTCACATGACAAATGGCGCCAATCGTACAACTGTTCGTTATTTTGGTGACCCTAAAAAGGGCCGTGTGGCGAAAACGCTGTGATGGTTGTTCTGCCCAAGCCACGCTGAAATGGTCGGCGGCTGTGCCCACTGTTCGTGGCGTACTGCAGTCCTCCTCTTCTTTCGGTATCGGTATGTAGAGTCGGCTTCCGCCCCAGCAAACCCCATCGCTGGTGCGGTACAGGGCATACAATGCCAAGAAAGTCCGTTTTACTCTTCGGCTGTTCCTTCCGGCTGGCTCCACGTCGATGGCGTCCGATAGAGGAGAGGAGATGAAGTGCGTCTGATGGTGTGGCGATGGAGTGCGCAAAAAATTGCTGCCAGAGCTATTGGGATGCGTGTCGTGAGACGTCCCAATGGTTTTCTAGTTCCGAGTGGTCATGTCCAGACGGAATATTGATCAATTATCAGTGGCCACTACAACGGCATGCTTGTCCTAGGCCGATCTATTACTGTAATTGCCGAGGCCGTTTCCAAGAATCACCTGTGAGTGTTTCTTGCCAAGGCCGGCTGTCAGTGGGTTTGCCTGGGTCCTCGCAGCTTGGACTTAAAATTTGCGTGCAAGCCGCCGCACGATGTCATCCAAGGAGCGGGCACCGATTCCGCTCCTCAAAAGTCGAGAAGGGAACCGTTTGGGGGCATTGGCCACTAGCCGAAGACCCCTATCGAGGACGCTTTGCAACCTTCTTTTATTAACGACTGCGAGGTAACAACAGACGGGAATGGCGTAGGTAATGATGGGCAACAGGTATGTGTTGACAATCAACTTACCTAGCTTGCGGGTCATAGCCTTGTTGACAAGTATCGGAAACAGTTGCGCGAGACGAGCGGATGCTCTATTTTGCATCGTCTCTGCATGGGCAAGCCAGGTGAGCCGATGATCTAGGTGTACACCAAGGTACTTAACTTCTCTCGACCAGGGCAGGTACGTTCGACCGAGTTTCACTCGTCCTCGTGGTTCTTTCAGGCGCTTTGAGAATAGCACCGCGGAGCTGTTGGTATCATTGACGGCAACTTTCCAGCTTTCCATCCACGTCATATACGCATCGAGTGCGTTCTGGAGTCGTATCATGGCCCTGTCAGCATTCCGATCGGTGGTAAATACCACCGTGTCTTCGGCAAACAGGGCGATCTGGACTCCAGGCTCTCTGGGTACGTCGTTGACGTAGACGGAGAATAGGAGAGGCCCTAGGACGCTACCTTGAGGTATCCCTGCTGTAATGCGTCTCTCGGGAGAGTCATGGTCATCTATTCTCACGGTCATCTATTCTCACGCTGAAAGTCCTCTCCGTCAGAAAGCTAGCAATCAAGTGAAGATGTAGCGGGTCAAATTTTGGGTGTTTTATTTTAACCGTTTGGGGCATATATGTATATTTTTATGTAGTTCGTTTTGGGCGGACTTTTCATAAAATCCTTGTGCAACGTGTTTGTGCGTATAACAGTCAATGTAACAGACCAGTGAAACAACGTAAGACGCAGTTGTTGTCGAGGAATGCGGCAGAGTATCTGCACCTCCACAAAATTCTGAGAACTTTGTACTTGTGTGTGGCAGCGCACATACGCAACTGCTCAATCACGCTCCAAGTGACGCTCTGGCAAAAAACTAAGATGGCCAGAGAGAGAAATTTTCATCCTTCATTTGGTTTCACTACGGAAATGCTGTGTTAAGTCCCACCCACTTTTATGACATTAGCCAGTGCCTATTTGAAATCGTCTGCTATCGTCACTCCAACAACTACGTGACTAGTATGATTCGAAACTGGGACGACTAACTGGAAGGCATTGATGTCCGTCGTCTTGACTAAAATGCTCCCGGAGTGGGGAACGGAAAGACGCCGGCAGTTCGTTATCGACTCCCGCCTGCGCAGGCCGCCCGTCAACCGGGCTCAGAAACAAATTTTGATAATTAATGCAACAACTAACAATAACAAAGTATGTGACCGCGGTCAAGTAAAAGTGCAGAACATAGTTATATATATATATATTTTTCGGACACTAAAAAGAAATACAAAGGAATGAGGAGTGCACGCGAGGACCACGTTGCCGACGGGGAGGGATATTATTAAAAAATGTTAAGGTTCTATAATTTTTTGTGTGTGTGTGTGTGTGCAAAATTGCAGGCTGGGCAGTCTTGTGTGTGTGTATATAAATAAGGTAAGCTGTAGTATAAGATAGAATAAGAGTGATAATCATGTAACCCAAGCAAAGGATCAATTCTTACGAAAATATTTCAGATGTAGTAAAGTTTGTAAAAAATTTTAAATGATTCAAAACTAAATTAAAATGTTAATTCTCTTCATATAAATGTGTTGTGCAAGTTATTCTCACAACCTTAAAAAATTACGTCTGCATCCCAAACATACGTATGACGAAACCTTGAAGCCACGCGATGGTAAGTAGGAGTGAATTAACATTAATTTTAAATTATTACGATATCATCATTTTTAATAATAATAAAGAAAGTTTCATTGGCGCCACGAAAGGGACGAATTTAATAAAATAAATTCCATACCTATAAATGGGATGCAATCGTAATTTGGAAGTTGTGTGAGAATATGCAAAAGGTACTTATGTAAAGTTAAGTTACGCTAAGTAAGTAAAGAATATTTAAAATATAAATATATATTTAAAATATATATTATTTATATTGTAAACAGAATAAATACCTAAAAATAATAATAATAATGGAAAATACAGCAGAGAACGGAGTCGATTTGTCCGACTCGACTGTGATAAGCGAAATAGCTGAATTAAATGAATCAGCTGTTGTGAATAGTTTTGAAGTACATTCAACGCCGAATGTAGGTCAAGGCGACAAAACTTTAAACACAAGTAGTATAAATGAATCAAATAATACAGATGATTCGGGGATCCAAACGACCCCAAAATCAAATAGAGAAAATAAAAATAATGACAATGAATTCGGCATCACCGACGACAAAATAGAAAATCTAGTGACACCTATCCAAAATAAAAAGTCTGACGATAATTACGAAATGTTTACAATTATACAAACAATGTTAGATATGAAATTCAGTGAACAGAAGAGTGATTCTGACGCTAAATTCAATATATTAAAAAATCAGAATAATGAGTTAAAAAATGAAATACAAGAAATGAGTAAATGTGTAGAAAGTACTAATGAAACGATAAGATCCAGTTTGAATAAATTAGAACAGAGTGTGGAGCGAATGGGAGTACATGTGATGAGGACAGAGAAAAATAAAACAAATGAAAATTGTAATGACAAATGTAAAAATATGATACCAGAAAAAGAGTTAATAAGTGATAACAATAATGTTGAAAATAATGAGAATAATAGTAATGTATTTGAAGAATTAGTATCGGAGACTGATACGGTAAAAATAAAGAATGAGAGTACTGATGAGTTGGTGGAAGGTAGGGATTATGAGATGTTAATGTGTGTCAGTGAGTTAGAGAGAGAGAGAAAAAATAATGTTGTGGTAGAGTGGGGACAGAGGGCAAATTTTCCCTTTATTATTTATGATATTTATGATGATTTATTGAGTCCACAAGTGTTGTGGTTGAAGGGCAAGAGTCCCGTATTGGTAGATGAATTGAGGTGTTTATTTTTGTGGAGTAATTGTGTACCCTCTGTCCGGAATAATTGTGAGAGTGTGATGTGGTGTTATGAAGAGAGAGAGGTAAATAGAGAATGGTATGTAACAGAATTGTATAATTTGCATAGAAAATATGATGAATGGAAAGAAGGCTTAGAAATATATTTGAATAATAATGATTACAATGATTTGGAAAAAATAATTAGACCGAGAGTGAATGAATGTAATGACGGAGACTTAACAAAAATACTTAACGTAGACTGGTTTAATGAGTATTCTGGTAAAATGAGTGAATTTGGTTGTTCTGGTTATGACACACAAAGTAACCATTTGTTTGTAAATAAAAAGCAACAGTGTTATATAAAACCAAGGTTGATTTGGGACGATGGAGGGTAGACTGTAAGACAATAAAAGACAATTAAACATTTTGTTTTATGGTTGTTTGACATGGCAGATTTGGACATGAAGTGAGATACACTTGAACAGTTTTGACGTATATTTTGTAAATAATAGTGAATTCATTTGTGTGTATTGTGAAATGTAATGTGTATATGTTTTAGAAAATGTTGTATTAATAATAATAATATTATTAATATTTTTGCACTCTAATTAAATAACAAAATAATTACGAAGACAATAGTTAATGATTTGTAGAATGTTGATAATAATTGAAATATGTTATTTTAATAATCAAATGAATTAAATAAGTTGAGATGTTTAGATATTGTGATTGAATATTATGTGTTTGGATTTTATAATGAATTTAAATTGTTTGGTGAGATTTTGATTTAATAATAATTAATAAGTAAATAAATGTTAAATGGTCTATTTTGTGGAACATAATGATTAAAAATATGTATTAATAATAAATTTAGAATTGTTGAAAATCTGATTGCAACACAGGATAAATAAATAATGAGGATAAATAAAAAGAGTTAATGAAACATTTTAAATAATAATGTTTATAAATTTTTATATAAATTATTTAAAAGAGAATTGTTTGTTTGATGTATGCTAATAATCCAGGTTTATTGCTATTCGTAAAATAAGGTCCATACTATAATTTGAAAGGTATCATTTTATTGTTGTGTGTTAGATATAGTTGTTGATAAAATGTATTTTCATTATGTGTGTAAATTTTTCTAAGCCAATCATTAGACGCCTGGCAGGCAATCAACATAATAGAAGTAAGTGTTGATAATGTATTACATGTATTTGTTCAATTTTAAGATGTAGTTTCATTGTGTTTTTATTATGTTAGGATATCAGCTGATCAACAATACCATGTCACTGGTATATTGGTTTATAAATGTTACAAGTAATTAATGTTTTGTGTACTACAGACATTTTGAAGTAAAGATAAAAAGAAGATGCAAGTTAATAAAAGATAATTCATGGGTGATAAATGTTTTATGGGACATGCAGACCTGTCCAAGTTGAATTCCAAGTGAGGTTGAAATGATGAATATGATGTAATGTTGTTTTTGAGTTAATGTAATGTAATAGAATCTTGAGAAATATTGATATTGACACAGTAGTTGTGGAGAATTTATGTAGAGTTTTGAATGATATATATTTATGTTTATAATTAATGAGGTTATTTTGTGTATTTGTAGTGAGGTAATGAGATTGAGATTTTTGGGGATGGCAATTTTGTATTAGGGGGTAGTGTATTTGGGGAGTCCGCAACAAGGGTTGGGACGGGATTAGAATAGATTTTAGTGGGGAAGGGGCCGCCTTAGGTAGAATCCGGGCCGCCAAATAAGGGAAATGAGTTTTTGGGAAGGAAACACGTATCCTATGTACAAAGGGTTAGAGAGTATTTTTTTTTTATATATGTAGAGAAGGTGGCGTTTTGTGTTAAATGATAAGTTGGGGGTTAGAATGTCCTGATTAGTAGATATTTTTGATAGAGTTGGGTGTCTTGGGAGTTGCAGTTGATAAATGTTAGAGTCAGGGGGAGAAAGTTTATATATGTATAGAAATATCATACAGAAAAACGAGAATAAATAATTTACATCACCCACAGTATATTAAAGTAAGATTGTTGAAAAGGCAGAGAGATTCATGATAAAGAATATACAATTGTTTATTTTTTTAAACCAGTGACAGAATTTTGATAGAAGTGAAAATAATGTAAAGTCAAGAAGTGTTTATTTTAAATGATGTAAATGTCAAGTTGATGATTAATTATATTAATATTTGTTTGTTTTAAATATTTTGTTTATTATGTTTTGTATTTCAAGTTAGGATATTGCAAATGTTCAATGTGTTTTCAGAACTTTTAGATAACATATGTAGGTCAAGGGTTTTGTACTTGACCTAGTTATGATCAGCTGATGAGTTCATACACCTACTAAGCTTGCAGAGTAGGAATTCAATTTTAATTTGTTTGTTTAATTAATTCAAACTAATCTTTGAATAATTTTAGTAAATGTTAGTTAATAAATAAATTTAATAAAATTTTTTAATGAATAAATTTAAATTTTTTTGAATTTTAAAATTTTTGAAAATTTTAATTTTTTTTTGAAAAAAAAAAAAAAAAAAAAAACTTGATTTTTCGCCTGCCAGCGAACGCATATTTTAGGTAGGGATTGTTTTATTATGTGTGCATTAACCATGTTTATTTTATTGTATTGCATTGTATTGGTAGAATATAAGTGGTTCTCATGTTAGAGTAAGGATGTACTTGTATTAATAGGAATGTTTAGGTTAAGTCATTGAAACAAAAATTAGAAAAAAGAGGAAGAGAATTTTTTGATAAAAGATTTTTTTTGAATATTGAATTTTTTGAATTTATAATAAATTTTAAAAGGAAGTTTTTATTTTAATGTGTTATGATAATATGTAATGTTAGTGTGTGTGAGCCCAGTATCTGCTAAAGGCAGCCCAGCTTGCAAAAAGGGGATACACATCGGCGGAGGAGCTGGAACGATTTTAGCCAGGGATTGAGGATTTTTGGGGGTAGCATGTTAAAAGGCGAGGTGTGCCGTGGTGCGAGTCTGATCAATTTCTCGGTGTTGGGATCTCTTACGGAGAAGTCCAGTGATCTCGTTCAGATGAGTCCATGGTCGCTGAGCCAGGGGGGTTGTGTACCCATGCAGATTATGAACCAGGGGGTTGGTGGCACCAGTTCCTCACCGGTCCTCTTCGGGGTTATCGATGAGATTTCTTCTGTCGTGGACAGCAGAATTCTCATCGAGGGGGTATTGTAGCGGGTCAAATTTTGGGTGTTTTATTTTAACCGTTTGGGGCATATATGTATATTTTTATGTAGTTCGTTTTGGGCGGACTTTTCATAAAATCCTTGTGCAACGTGTTTGTGCGTATAACAGTCAATGTAACAGACCAGTGAAACAACGTAAGACGCAGTTGTTGTCGAGGAATGCGGCAGAGTATCTGCACCTCCACAAAATTCTGAGAACTTTGTACTTGTGTGTGGCAGCGCACATACGCAACTGCTCAATCACGCTCCAAGTGACGCTCTGGCAAAAAACTAAGATGGCCAGAGAGAGAAATTTTCATCCTTCATTTGGTTTCACTACGGAAATGCTGTGTTAAGTCCCACCCACTTTTATGACATTAGCCAGTGCCTATTTGAAATCGTCTGCTATCGTCACTCCAACAACTACGTGACTAGTATGATTCGAAACTGGGACGACTAACTGGAAGGCATTGATGTCCGTCGTCTTGACTAAAATGCTCCCGGAGTGGGGAACGGAAAGACGCCGGCAGTTCGTTATCGACTCCCGCCTGCGCAGGCCGCCCGTCAACCGGGCTCAGAAACAAATTTTGATAATTAATGCAACAACTAACAATAACAAAGTATGTGACCGCGGTCAAGTAAAAGTGCAGAACATAGTTATATATATATATATTTTTCGGACACTAAAAAGAAATACAAAGGAATGAGGAGTGCACGCGAGGACCACGTTGCCGACGGGGAGGGATATTATTAAAAAATGTTAAGGTTCTATAATTTTTTGTGTGTGTGTGTGTGTGCAAAATTGCAGGCTGGGCAGTCTTGTGTGTGTGTATATAAATAAGGTAAGCTGTAGTATAAGATAGAATAAGAGTGATAATCATGTAACCCAAGCAAAGGATCAATTCTTACGAAAATATTTCAGATGTAGTAAAGTTTGTAAAAAATTTTAAATGATTCAAAACTAAATTAAAATGTTAATTCTCTTCATATAAATGTGTTGTGCAAGTTATTCTCACAACCTTAAAAAATTACGTCTGCATCCCAAACATACGTATGACGAAACCTTGAAGCCACGCGATGGTAAGTAGGAGTGAATTAACATTAATTTTAAATTATTACGATATCATTCTTTTTTAATAATATAGAAAGTTTCAAAGATAGCAATCTGGGAGCTGGATTTCCTGGAGCTTGAACAAGAGCCCGTCGTGCCAGACACTATCAAAGGCCTTCTCCACATCTAGGAAACACGCGGCAGTCTGCTCTTTCCGACAGCCGCCATCCGTGATGTATTCAACCAGTCTCATCAGCTGATGAGTGGTGGAATGCCCCACACGGAAACCGAACTGTTCAGGGACCAGTACATCGAAGTTTCTTAGATGGTCTAGAACTCTCCGTTGTACAAGACGTTCGAGGACCTTTGACGTGGTAGACGGTAGACTAATGGGCCGGAGGTTGTAGGAATGGGAAGCGTCCTTTCCCTGCTTCGGGATCACTATGACCGTCGCCTTTTACCATTTCTTGGGAAAATAGGCCAGTCTTAGTCACGCGTTGAACAGCGCAACCAAGAAAAGTATTCCTTGCTCCGGAAGTCGAATTAAGAGTGGCATTCGAGACTCCATCCGGGCCAGGAGTCCTGGACTTTCTCAGTACGTGTTCAACGAGCCGATCTGAGACCTCTTCCCTAGTAATGGGTTCGGGCTTCGCAGTGATCGGAAGAGACAGAAAGTTTTCCACTTCGTTCTCGCCTTCTTCATCGAAGTCCCAGTCCATGAGCAGATTCGGAGTGAACTGGTGCTCGAAACACGCACCCAAGTACTCGGCCTTCGCCTCCGGGCGTCCGACGTAAAATGTCGGTCGCCCGGTTGTACGCTGCCTTGTCGGCTTGATCACGGGTCCGCTGCCAGTGGGGCGTGACGCCAGGCTTCATCCTGGAAGACGCATCGATCGCAGGTAGACAGCCTCATCAAACGCGGTAACTGCCTCGTCAAACCACTCAAAACGGTCCGCCAAGTCGGTGCGCAAAAAATCCAATCCAATCATAGGGCAGCTGCTGGACGTGCCCTAGTGGTTGCAGTGTCCAGGTGAACCCGATGACTGCCTGATGCATAAATACTTGGTAGCCTTCCACTAGAATAAGGGTAGAGCCTTCCTTCTAGGAGGATGGAAGCTGGTAATGTGTTGCAAAACCGCGGAGCAATTCGCAACGGCTGGAAAGAATTTTTTTGTATAACTTGTAACTTGGAGAGGTAGGATTTTGACGAGAGGCCGTTTCACAGGTTAGGTGGGGAGGAGAAGGAGTGTCACTTACGTGATTAGGATGGTGAAGAGTTGAGTCAAGCGCCGCAAAGGGCGGGGGTGAAGGGCAGATATTTGTTGGTATGTCTGGGGGGTCGTCGAGCAGAGCTCGAGGGCGTCTAAGTTTTCGAGGAGGTGGGCCGTCGTCTGCACTAAGGCGGCGGAGGTGAGGATAGGAAGAGGCAGAGGCACGAGTGAAGAGTTTGAGCGCAAGAGATTGCACAAACTCATCCACAGAAGGAACCTTCAACCCTCGTCTGATAACATCATTCCTGACATACCAGGGAGGGTTGGAGATGTACCGGAGGGTGCGAGATGGGAAAGCTTCCAAGCATGCAACAATATAGGGTCATAACAGGGACCAATATGAGGGCACTGCGTACGTAAGGATTGCTCTAAGAAAGAGCAAGTAGATGGTGAGTTTAGCGCGCAAAGGCACTGAACTCCGATGCGATATAAAAGGAAATAGTTTGGCTTTGACGCCACACGGGCTTTCTGGAGACACTGAGAGACATGGGCAGTGAAGTTAAGGCGCTGGTCAAGAGTGATGCCAAGGTAAAACACGGACCTTTTCCATTCGATAGGGATCCCGTTAAGGGAGAGGGGCTGGCATCGGGAAGGGAATTGATGAAAGAAAGCAATCGCTTCGGATTTCCCCGCATTGATTGCCACCCGACATTTCCTTAGCCAGTCTGAAGATTGGCGAGCTGACGTTGCACCACTTTAGCGGCATGACCAAGATTGGCCAAGCTAGAGTGATACATGGCGTCATCCGCATATAGTGAGAGAGTACCTCCAGAGTGAGCAGACAGATCGTTGGTGTACACTAGATACAGAACGGGACCAAGGACAGACCCTTGGGGAACCCCTGCTGCGATCGGTTGGACGGATGAGTACGACCCATCGACGCATACCCTAAAGAAGCGATCGCATAGATACGACCGCAGAAGATGAACGAAGGAGGCAGGTAGAGAGGTTTGAGCCAGTTTGTAGAAAAGGCCTTCGTGCCAGACTCGATCGAAGGCCTAACTCACGTCGAGCATTACTGCTACAGTGGACAGATTTTTGTTGACGGCGTCCGTCAGTTGTGTGATGACCCTGACGAGCTGAAGAGTGGTCGAGTGCTTTCTGCGGAAGCCGAACTGTTCCTGCCGAATGAAATCATCCAGCAGGGGGATAATCCGACCATGTAGGAGCCGCTCGAACACCTTCGAGATAACTGGCAGGAGAAATGGTTCTCAGGGAGCGTACGCAGCTTGCGAGGTTTGGGTATCATGATGAGTTTCGCACGTTTCCACAGGCTGGGGAAATAATGGAGCCGAAGACGTCCATTGAACAGCTCGTGGATTAGCGAGATGAGAGATGGGGGTGCATGCTGTAGAGCCGCTGCGCCAATACGATCCTCGCCGGGCACCCGTTATGGGTGCAGTCAACGAACGGCTGATTCCACATCAGCCAGGTCGAACGGGGGTTGGGTATCATCTGGAGGGCGGGAAAAATATCCAAATAGGAAGCCTGCGACCACGGCCAAATGGTCGGGATCGCAGATGCCTCTATGGACGGTGAATTGCTCCTCCATGGTTTCAGCAAAGACCTCGGCGTTGCCAGCCGCAGAGTACACAATGCTGTCCGGTGATCTAAGGGGATGGCTGGTCCTTTTTTCGCCAACAAGTCGACTTGTAGCGTGCGAGACAGACTCGGGCCATACTTCCAGAGACTCAAGATATGAGTCCCAATGATCTGCTGAGGCGTCAAGCAGGTCAAGCAGAAGCTGCTTGACAACGTCTGATTGAGCATTAAACCTGCGTTTTACGGCAGGGTTTCGGGTACGTTGCCATCGATGGCGGAGCTCGCGCCGTTTGCGTATGGCTAAGAGCACCTCTTCAGGTAATTGAGACCTTCTGTTAGTCTCAGTGACTTGATAAGTGTGTTTTTCCATGGCGGACATTACGACTTCCTGTAGATAGTTGGCCATGCGGTCCGCATCAGCCGGAGTGGCGATGGGTGCCAACGGGTCTGTTGACACTGTTCGGTGGAGTTCATCATGATAAGAGCGCCAGTTGACTCTCTGAACATGGCGGGGAGGTTGGAGAGGTGTGTCCAACGTGAGCTGAACAGTGATAAGTACTGGGTCGTGATCAGATGAGAGGTCTGACATGGCGTCTACTGTGATAGGACAGGCCAAGTCCTCGACAACAACTATGTCAAGGACATCCGGATGTCCCCTTGGAGGAACGTGGGTCGGTGAGGAAGGACCAAGAACATGTACCTGTGGATGACGCTGAACATAACTGTAGAGTGAGCAGCCACACAGGTTTGTTACACGGCTGTTCCATGTTGGATGCTTGGAGTTGAAGCCTCCGGCAGCAATAGTGAGTAGTGAGTGGTCGAGGAGAGCGTTCCACTTCTCTGGCGGCGGCGGTCCATCGCGCCTAGGCGGGAGGTAATCTGAAATAAGGCACACCTCCCGAGCCCCGACGCAAAGAGCCATCGCCGTCACCTCAATGTGACAAGTCGCAGTAGGGGGGAGTTGACGATGAGAGTACGCCTGTGTACCAAGATGGCAGTGCCGCCACTAGGGCGACGAGGGTCGTTTTGTTAAGGGCGATCTGTGCGATACGTTACATTCGCTGGAAGCTGGAAGGATACTCTAGGAGTGAGAAAGATTTCTTGGAGGAGTATGACATCAAGGATATAGTCAGTGACGAAGGCGGCCAATTTGGCACGATGAACCAGAGCGCCTCGGGCCTTCCAGGTCACCAGCCGGAGTGGGTTAGCCATGGGAGACGGGGAGGAGTGTCATGATTGAAGACAGAACGACGACCAGAAAAGACTGTCTGTCCTTGGCAGCCAAGATCTGAGGTACCCAGGTACGCAGGCGTTCGGCAAAGGTCGGATCCGAAGACCCTTCCGCCTCTGGGATTGCCTGTGGCGTGGGCGGGGATTGGCGAAACATTATGCCGTTGTCCGGTTTTGGCCAGGGTGCGGGCTGCTGAGGTTCCTGAGGCTGAGGAGTTGATGCTGGCTTAGATGCAGCGGGCTTCTGCTGCTTGGAAATTGGTTTTATGGTTTTTGCTTTCTTCGGCGCAACATCCTTATGCTGCTGGGTCGATTGGGAGCCAGAGGTCGATGAGGCGGCCATAGCCGCATAGCTGGGCGCTCGGGAGGATGCCGAGAAGGGAGGGGGGCTGGGGCAGCTGCCGGGGCAGGCCCAACGGCCGTGGTTGTAGCCACCGGGTTGGCAGATGTGGGCTTAGATCTAACAGGGGCAGGAGCAGGCAGCCTTTGGAACCTTGTAGATTTTTTCAGGGCTGTCTGGTATAAGATGCAGGCTTTAGAACTAGCCGGATGGTCTTTGTTGCAGTTTGCGCACGTGGCGGGAGCGTCACGATCACGCAGACAGTCGTCTTTGCGCAAAAAATTCTAGCGGTGCTCTTTTTATGCCCTGACGAGTATCACTGATTGGCTCGCTCCGAACACATCAGGTATCACGTCTCGGCTGCTGATCCCTGATTGGCTCTCTGCGTATTCGTCAGGTGTCACGCGCTGCCATGTGTTCGCATCGCTGGTACCGGAGAACAGATGTTTTGCCCTGCTGCCGTCACAGCATGCAATTATTTTACATGCTTTTGACTTTTTATTTATAGTATATCTGTATAGGCCTATGTATATATGTGTGTATAAGTGATTGCAGTTCTTTGATTTGTAGTTTTCTGTGGCTTTCAGGGATTTATTACTTGGGAAAAAACCAAAAGATCTAGATTTTGCAACAACTGCTACACCACAACAGATGAAAGAAATGTTTAATAAAGAAAACATTAGAACGATCAATACAAATGGTGAAAAACATGGAACAGTAACGCCAAGAATCAATAACAAAGAAAACTTTGAGGTATATATATCTCAGTATAAATACGTATATAAATATATAAATTCATATCACTCACATTATGAAAACATAGTGGTATTTCTGAATATTGTAATAATATAAATACTGCTGAAACATTTACAATAAAATAATAAAAATTTTCTTGTTTATAAAATGTAAGATATTATAATTAAATAAATATATTTAGTTATGTATTGTTTACAGTTTGGAATTTTTTAAAATAAAATTCTGTTTAATTGTAAAGTTTTAATTTTAGTAACCTTGTTGCAGTACATAAATTTACTCTGCACATTATGTGAAAATTGAATGTAAAAATGGCTATAACGATAACATTTTAGTGTATATTCATTTATGTTTTGAAATTAAAAAGTGTTTGTGTAAGAGTAAAGTGATATGTGTTCAAGTAGTATTATGGATGACACAGTAGTAGTTAACCTATTCAAATTATATCCAAGCAAACAGCGTTTTTATTCATTGGTGTGACTAAATTGTAATTGTCAATTTATATAGTGTATGTGTTCACGCACGCATACATGTGAACAAGTATTTATAATAAATTGTTTAAGTGTTAGTTTTTCACACACTGTGGACAGTGATAAATAAGGAAGGGAGCACTTTCTCACTTTTCATAGGATCACTGAACAGTTTGCCTTGAATAGCTTGTATAAAGAAAGGTACCTGTTATTGGCTGTGTCCATTATCTTCCTACATAAACGCCCATCTAAACTGTCAAGAATACAAATGCATTCATTATACTTTTTTACATCCAGTATCATCAGAATCATGGCTACATATTCTTACTGAATGAATACTGAAAGTTCAGGCAATAGACTGCAGGAAGATCATGACATATTTGAGTACACAAGTTAAAGTGGAAATTAGATCTAGATTGTACATTTACATTTTAGATTTTTGGATTTCCCCAATATAAGGTAGAGTCACACTCAGCAGTGAATTGACCGTGGCGTGATCGGCACATGCTTCCACCAACAGGGTTAAAAATATTCTTGTAGGAATTTGAAGGGTGTTGTTTCCACTTGCCCAGCGCGTGACCGTGACAGTGCACTCAGTGCTCCCGCCGTTGCCGTACCGTGATCGTCTGATTAGTTGCCGACGATATTTTTCTCTGTTTACGGCTGTGCCACTGGCGTATTTTTTAAGTTTTCCTGTTGTTTTTTCATCAAGGAACATGAATGACAAAAACTTATTGAACTAGTGTGCAATTATCCCGTGCTGTATGATCTGTCCAATTCAAAATACATGGACACGGACTTCAAGAATACTCTCTGGAGTAAGATAGGAGCGGAAATGAAAACAACTGGTAAGTAAATACCTGTATATTTCTGTTTTTTATACATAAATTATTTTTAGGCCCACCTAGTTTTAGCGTAATGTTATTTTTTCATTTTGATAGAATTTAGTAGGTATCTGTTCATCTGTTTTGCACAGTGTACTTGAATAGCTATAACAGTTTCTTATATCTAGGTATTTTTGTTAATTAGGCATAACTGGTATCTAGGTATTTGATAACCAAGGGAGAGATACAGCCTCAGAATTAAAGTATTCTGTGAATAATTCTCTTACCCGCAATGCATCTGTTGTTGCCTTCCCACCTTGCAAATGTAAATTTTGTAGTGTGTGATCCCCACTACTCAAATCCACTTGCTGAGTAACGTAATTATATGTATTTCTATCATATTTTTTGATTAAAGTTATGCAGTAAACAAGTGGCAAGAATTATGTAGTCTATGTTTTCTGGAAAGGCCTGAATCCGCCTATTATAAAGTCTTAAGTTTTTGAGACAAAATACCAAAACTGTTTTCTGATGTCCTCCTCGCACAACTCAAACGAGAGTTGAAGCTACGATCATCCAAATTATCCCCTGGATAAGGTCGCATCGAGTACGTTTTAAGCGGAAATGCCTCGTCAGCTACAATAACGTATGGAACTTTAGTATCTGTGTTTGGTATCGTAGAATTTGCTGGTACATTCAAAGAGCTTTGTTGAAGTGCTTTTCCTAAATTTGAATTGGCAAAGACTCCCCAATCACTATTCTTGCCGTATGCCCCTACATCGACAGCAATAAAATTACAATGTGTGTCTACAAGAGCTAACAAAACTACAGAAAATGTCTTTTTGTAATTAAAGAATAGTGATCCGGTGTTTGGAGGAGCCTGAATAGTAACGTGTTTCTCATCCAAAGCTCCTATACAGTTAGGAAAATTCCACATTTCATAAAAATCGTTAGCAATGTTCTTCCACATTTCCTCTGTCGGAGTAGGCATCAATTTGTCCATCAGATTTTCAGTAATTAACTTGCAGGTTTCTCGTACGATCTTGTAAACTGTACTATGATCCATGCGATAGCTAAACAAAATGTTTGAAAGAAAGAAAACAGTAGGGATATATCCTTTATGTCAATGGAAAATGGAGAAGACAACTACTATAGCTTATTAAAATGACTTTTTTTGTTTATGTTTCAGGGCCATCATGTAAAACTAGGTGGGGCAATATTAGGGACAACTTCAGAAAATCTTTAAAGAAAACTACAACTGTGAGTGGTCAAAATGCGAAAAATGTAAAGATTTACAATTATTCGGAGCAGTTGAGCTTCTTGAAGAAATACTTCCAGGAGAGGGAGCCCAGGAGTAACATTGGTGGCATACTAACAAACCAGGACCTCACACGTGATGATGATGTTAATGAATCAGTATTACATGAAAATGAAGAAAACAATGAAAACGCGCAACACTATACAACATAAGTAGATAATCCTGTAACTGGGAAGTCACAAAGTCACACTTCTTCTAATTCAAAACAAACAGGACCTTTGCGCTGTCCTACACAGTGTAAAAAACCAAAACAGTCAGTACCGTACTGAAAACAACTCCCCCACAAACTGCTGCTGCTACTGTTATGGAGTATCTCATTAAAAAAACGAAACTATGGGCTCCTCTTCGTCTCCATCACAAGATCCAATTAACGCTTTTTTATCAGGAATAGCTCCAGCTTTGAAAAAATTATCCCCACATTACTCGCATCACACAAAAGTAGATATATTTGCTGCTATACAAAAGTATGAGCTTAAAATGCTTATGGAACAACAGCCATGTGTGCGGGGTCATCTTGCTTTTCACATTGTTCTACCCCAGTGTTCTCTGAACAACCTTCTCCTGCAGGAAGCTATCATCAATCTACTTCGGGGAATGAACAGCAAGAAACATCATCTACTGATCAAAACCAACAGGCAACTTCACCCAACTATTCATTGCAACAATATTTTGAGAATTATGGACTGTAGTAAATACAAAGCAAAAACAAGAACATTTAGTTACATTTTCGGGTTTATCTCACAGTTGTGATTTTTTTGGATGTCTGACTGAAAATGTTTTTCACATGTTTGTCTTCAAGATTTTTTTCAAATACTAAAACTTTATCTATATAACTTTTACCATACCTACATTACTTTTTTTGTTAATGCGTTTTCTTATATTTTTGTAATACCTACTTCAATACCTTTTGTATACTTTACTTTCTGATGGTGTAACACAGCGGTTCCCAAACTGTGCTCCGCGAAACATTTCCTAGTGCTCCTTGAAGAAATCTGAAGAATAAAGGAATGACCAGGTCTTAAAATTGTGAATTTTGTGCGGCCATGAGTCATGTGTCGGTAAAAATCGAGTACTTGATCTTCCGCAGGTAACAATGGAAGTCGGACGTTGCCGCAAGACAATAAGCCGTTTGGCGTCTTCTTTTGTTGTGAACCTTTGCCCGCCGACAACTTCTCGGAACCACGTGGCGGCGGCCGGAAGTACAAAGCATACAGACAGCATGCAGCAAAACCAGATACAAAGACACAAATGGCATGCGTGAAGTTTCTATTACATTTTAAAACTTCTCGTTACTTCGCCCCTCCAGTCAGTTGCAGTTCAGTCAGCATTCAGTCGAGAATCGAAACAGATCAGTGTTGTTTATTTATGAGTGCTTTTAGTGCATCATTTTCAATTTAATATCGTCGAGTTTCGTGCAATGGACTGTAAAGTAACAAACAAATTTAATAAATGCACTGCCAGAATCTTACCTACTTTATGCGATCTTTTCTTGCAGACTTACCTTTTAAACACCAACAAACTTCAGGGCTGCCAACACGTTCATTTAAGTTAATGTGTAAACTTTTATACTCTTCCCATTGCACAAACTTTATATAATTTTGCTATCTGACTTCACTCTACCTCAGAAAATTCCATGAGTCGTTAGGCGAGTTTTTTAGCACAAAGTATAGGAAATGGTTACAGGCAAAATGACTAAGCCTAACACATGTTATGCTAAACAAACCTCTTTTTTTTTAATTATATCTCAAACTTCAATTCTCTCTCTCCCGCTCTCTCTTTTCTTCACAAACTAGTCTTTAACAATATTACTTATGTGAACTTATAAGTGAATGATTATAACAAAATTAATAATGAATAATTACTATAAACTACTACTAAATAATTATTTGACGAGCCAGTAATTCTCTCTCTCTCTCTCTCTCTCTCTCTCTCTCTCTCTCTCTCTCTCTCTCTCTCTCTCTCTCTCTCTCTCTCTCTCTCTCTCTCTCTCTCTCTCATACTTCTCACCCCCCTAAATGAGAGATCTCATATTTATTTTTTATTTTAACTGATTGATTCTTTTAATGAAATATAAAATGATTTTAGGGTTGAAAGTTAGTTGATACTTAACAGGAGATGTTATCTGCGATGTTGCCCAATCATGGTAAATTCACTCTTCTGCTTTTAATTCACTCCGAAAAAACGATCCTTAACTGTTTGAATTTTGTTGCTAACGTTCACTGTTCATTATTTACTACCACACCGGTGTTTCACATTATTTAATATACATTTTTTGTCGATCGACCGTAATTTTGCTCGCGAGTACTATTTTTTCTGACCGCGCGGTCTGAAGGATTTTAGTCGACTGAAAGCGTCCAAAATGGTTAAAAGGGCTCGCTGCCTTTTGCCTCACGGTCACCAGGGAGCCTTGCTCATTTTGCGTTTGCTGATTAGTTCAAATGCGGCTAGCAGAAATAATTCGCCTTACTTCCGTGATGAATTTTGGTTCGGAGACTACATATTTTCTTATGCCCTTTCGTGTCCTCTGAGCACATTTCGCAAAAGGCGGCACACACGCGCGCTCTTCCACACAAATACGCACTTTGCTGATAATGAACATTCATGTACCGGTCCGTACCTCACACGGCACTACAGTCAGTGACCAAAAGTACACACTGGGTAAATCAAAGGTCGTCTACAGATTTTAAATATAAGGAATAAAACCTACCCCTGTTGTACCGTAACAATACCCCCCCCCCCAGTGAGAGGTTTTATGCCGAAGCATAAAAACTCTCATTGCTAAAACCTAAGAAGACCAGCTAGGATATGGCGCCACAACCCCCCGTAATTCCTTATTAAAATCATGGGTAACTTACCCCCCTAGTCCGGCGACTGCGGCTGCACCTGCATGACCTTACTGGACTTCCCTTGTCGAGATCCCAACACCATAAAGTCAGACAGGCATGCCACCACAGTATCACAAGACTTTATAACAATTAAACAAAAACATCAGTAACTGGTCTTTCACAATGCCATATCCCCAACTGATTTGGTTTCCTCTTAGCCCGTACTGGTTTGTCCTTTGCAAAGTACTGGTTGCTCATCTTATTTATCCACTAATACATAAATACTTGGTTTACTATATACCCTTAATCTAACATGGTACATTTGATTGAAACTACATATAATGATACTCTTACAAGATAGAATTCAAACACAAAAATTAATTCAACAGTTCAACTATGAGTTCAATTTATCAATATTTCCATCTTACCTTTTCATTAGAATATACATTTAATGTCTCCCTTATAAGGCAGATTACTTCTGTTAACTTTATACAATGCAAAACAGGATTAATACAGAATCGCAAATTATGTAACACAACAGATGCATATAGTACCAGGACAATCTCCGTCGATACTTTATCATAATTATGATCATGATAATCATTTACAAACAACTCTCCTTCCACATCATTTTATAATATCCTCCCTAGCCCTGTTACAATTTGGTAAATAACCTCATGGGTAAACCGTGCAAGGCATCTACACATTTGCATAAATGCTATATTTATGCCCCTGGCTTGTAACGGCCAGCTCCTTTCCACACACTCTATTGATTGTTATGTTGGACTGTAGCGCCCATTTGCTTCCACAAGAACTGAAATGTTTATGGTGTAAATACTGCTTACACCGTTCTTGTTTCGGTGTTATAAAACATTCGGCATTACTGGTATCCTTGATACCAGTAATCCTACTAAAAATTAGTTACATGCCCTTAAACGGTCTACCATCCCATTCGATGGACAGCCCCTGTTCCATAGTTTCTTAGGGATTCCCCAAAATTTTCAAAAAGGTTCAATCAATTTCTAAATTCACCTTTACAACGATAACAAGCTATGGCCAGACTTAGGCAGCACGAAACGTAATGTGCCCTGACCATAGCCGGTTAAAGTTAAGCCAATTCCACGGTCAGGGTTCGGTGAGGCCGTGATCGCCCGAAAGTGGGGAATCTATTTACGTTTAATCTATCTACATAGTTACATATAAAATCCACAAAAATTATAACACTAGTTACATAAAACTTACAACACATGCAATGTGTTATCTAGCCCCATTCATTTCCCTTCGTCACACTTTCTTTACCATGTCTTTACTGAACATCACAAATAGCAGGTACAAAATAATAGTTTAGTTTATTTCACCTAGAATATAATCTATTCACATTTATACAAGATGCTTGTTTGTTATTACTTTTTCAATTCACAATTATTCTTGCAAGGTATGTATTTGTTCATACATACATTTACATATTGTTTCTAAACACACAAACCTTTTTTTTTACGTGAATGAATATGAATTAAAAACACTTATGGCAACGTTAAAGGAGTTGTATAAAGAGCCCCCAAAATTGGCATTTATTATTATAAATATATTATTAATATTATTAACGCTTATGAATAGAGAACAATTTGTTCTTGGACAAGAATAACCCCCTACCTGGGGCAGTCGTGGATGGTTGCATTACTCGTCCTGATAGATATAATTTCTTGTTGATCTCTCTCAAACTAAGCAGAAAATTTGTTATTTGCATTTCATTACCCACAGTCTTACTAGGTAATGAAATAATTTCTAGCAAACAACACCGGTTACAATACCTTGAAGATTGCCTTACAGACCTTTAATTTAGAAACAAGGCAATCGTTGGTTCGTGGGATGTGCCAGTTGACGCACCTCTTTCAGTAACATTTACCCACGAACCGTAGGGGTCCCCCTCTTGACACTATGTAAATTTCTACTTCTACCAATTTGGTAGGGAAGGACCATCATTGTCCCACCCCATGTATGAGGTTAGCTCCAACCATGGTCCGCCCCTAAAAGTCCAAAATCCACGACCAGGGCTGGTGAGACCGTGATCGCCCGAAAATGGGGGATCTATTTAAAATACACAATACATGTTACATATCTATACTTAATTACATCTTAATCAAATAAACTTTTATATTTCACAAAAACCTAGACTCAAAATAAACATTCCTAACCTCATGTTAACATAAAACATTTCATCTCTGAATTTGAATAAAATTTACTAACATTACTCAACTTTTAATTTCAATTTCTATTGACTAAACATTTTAATTGTTTATCTTGCATTATTACTTCAATTTTGACTTTCTATTAAACATTTTAATCATTTAATTTTAATTGTCTACCATTTATTATCCATTTCAAATCACAAATAAATTATTCAAATTTATTACACATATTTCCATCTTTTAAATTAATTAGACCATCTCTTTTAATTAATTACTTTAATTTCATTACTTGAAACATTTTACATTAATTAAATCCTCTCACATAAATTTTAATTACATTATAATCAAAACACTAAGTTACTTCGATTACATTATTCAAAACAATTTCAATTCATTTAATTTCATCTTGCATTTGTTTGCTTTCATAATAAAATTCATTTATTATTTTTTTATAACCTTCAAATCAAAACTTTTACATTTACTACCAAAATTTCTATCTTTTAAACATTTTACATTAATTTAATTTTCATTATAAAGATTCATGACTACACACTATTAATTATTCACTTCAAACAAAATATTATTACTGACATGAACTCAAACTAACCTGTAAATTGACAACATTAAATACAATGTCCATGTAACATCATGTATCAGCTGATATCTCATCGTAACCACCTAACCTTACTGCATAATTACATCTAACACATATAACTACAATACAACTTTATATACAACCTGTTTCATTAAATGTCATTGTTTACCAAAAAAAATCATTACCTTATTCAATCCAGTATCTAAAACCACTACACTCTCATAATTAAATGTTCATTAACAATAACTGTCTAACCACCATCATCGAAAATTTATCTTATTTTAATATAACAATTCTCATTTTTATTTAAATTCATTATATTATTACCATTAATATAATAACCGTTTGAATTCATTCCATCCATTATCCTATAATAATAATTCACAGGATTATCCCCCATTATTGTTCTATCATATGCCATGTCTACTTTGGTATTTTTGGTCCAGTCTCCATTAGTATTTTCTATTACCATAAGTACTTTATCACTTCGGTATCATCATCATCTGCTACTAATACCCCAATTCTGTCCCCAGGTAAGTATTTTTTCTCAACAATATAATCATCATTTACTAAGGTGCTAATTACTTCACAAGGTAAGTTTACACTTCTAATAATATAATCATCATTTCTCTCAATATTTATTCTCTTTACCAACCCTTCATGAACTCTACTCAACTTGAATAATTCTATTTCTCTCTCATTCTCCAAATCACTTATATAACCCCCTCTTACTTCCTCTCTCTCATTCCACACAAAGGGCAACACAACATTATTATAACACATCCTGGCTTTTCCAGGGAAATCATAATACATAGGGGAATTATTTGTAGACCTTTCATCTATCAAATACACTTTCAAGAAACCTTTGTTCTTGCTAAACACACGTGAAGCCTCTACTTCACCTACTACACCAGGGAAATCTGCCCTTTGTCTCATCATTCTACTCAAATTATTCTCCTCATACTCTCTCTCTAACTTACAAACACTTATTACTACCCCCTACTCCCATTACTCTCTCATTATCACTATTACATACCGTATCACTCTTAGATACCCTGTTTTCAACTATATCACTGTTACCACTATTACTTGTTAACTCATTATTATAATCATCATTATAATTATTACTTACCTCGTTAATTATTTCTTCGTTATTCATATTTTCATTTGCACTTAACTTGTCAACCTTATTATTCGTCTCACTATTAAAATCGCTTACCTGTTTAAATTCACTTTCCCTACTCTCTCTTTTTTTCTAATTTCACTGACATCATCTTGCAACTTTCATTAATTTTGCATATGATATCACTCTGTACTCCAATGGATCGAGTATTTACCTCGTTAATTTCACTACTTATTTCATTGAATCTGGTATTAAATTTTTCATCGCTATTATCAAAACGATTATTTGTCATTTAGTTTTACATTTTGTTCATCAAATTTCGTGTCATTTACATCAAAACGACTATTTATTTTATCAAAATTTCTTTCACTTTTAATGCTTTGTTCGGTTAACATCGCTTGCATCATTTTCAGCATTTTATTCTCATCAGATTTTTTACTTTGGATTGGCGTGGAATGAACCATTGAATTGTCTACTATAGCCGACTCGGTCAGACTAATTTCTCTGACCTCGTCCAAAGTTGAATGACCTCCCAGCTCAGCTCTAACAACTGGGTCAGTTATACTGACGTCATTCTCTTTACCTTCCATTTCTATAAATTTAATTATTTCTTAATTATATGGTTAATTATTACTTATCAATTATTAATTAGGAACAAAATCTCATATACGTAACTTATATTAACACAACGCTGTTTACAACCACCTACTTTGTGCTTAAAACAGGTCTATTTAATATAAAAATTTTTTTATATTAAAATCCTGGTAGCGGCGCCACTTGTAAAGTAACAAACAAATTTGATAAATGCACTGCCAGAATCTTACCTACTTTATGCGATCTTTTCTCGCAGACTTACCTTTTAACACCAAAAAACTTCAGGGCCGCCAACACGTTCATTTAAGTTAACGTGTAAACTTTTATACTCTTCCCATTGCACAAACTTTATGTAATTTTGCTATCTGACTTCACTCTACCTCAGAAAATTCCACGAGTCGTTAGGCGAGTTTTTTAGCACAAGTATAGGAAATGGTTACAGGCAAAATGACTAAGCCTAACACATGTTATGCTAAACAAACCTCTTTTTTTTTAATTATACTCAAACTTCAATTCTCTCTCTCTCTCGCTCTCTCTTTTCTTCACAAACTAGTCTTTAACAACATTACTTATGTGAACTTGTAAGTGAATGATTATAACAAAATTAATAATAAATAATTACTATAAACTACTAATAAATAATTATTTGACGAGCCAGTACTTTTCTCACTCTCTCTCTGTCTCATACTTCTCATCCCCCCTAAATTAGAGATCTCATATTTATTTTTTATTTTAACTGATTGATTCTTTTAATGAAATATAAAATGATTTTAGAGTTGAAAGTTAGTTGATACTTAACAGGAGATGTTATCTGCGATGTTGCCCAATCATGGTAAATTCACTCTTCTGCTTTTAATTCACTCCGAAAAAACGATCCTTAACTGTTTGAATTTTGTTGCTAACATTCACTGTTCATTATTTACTACCACACCGCTGTTTCACATTATTTAATATACATTTTTTGTCGATCGACCGTAATTTTGCTTGCGAGCACTTTTTTTCTGACCGCGCGGTCTGAAGGATTTTAGTCGACTGAAAGCGTGCAAAGTGGCTAAAAGGACTCACTGCCTTTTCGCCTCGTGATCACCAGGGAGCCTTGGTCGTTTCGCATTCGCTGATCGGTTCAAATGTGGCTAGCGGAAATAATTCGTCTTACTTCCGTGATGAATTTTGGTTCGGAGACTACATATTTTCTTATGCCCTTTTGTGTCCTCTGAGCACATGTTGCAAAAGGCGGCACACACGCGGGCTCTTCCACACAAATACGCACTTTGCTGATAATGAACATTCATGTACCGGTCCGTACCTCACATGGCGCTACAGTCAGTGACCAAAAGTACACACTGGGTAAATTAAAGGTCGTCCACAGATTTATTATTATTATTTTACGTATATTTCCGAATGTAAGGTCCACCTTTAGGCCAATTATTGGCTGCTCAAAATCGGGGTGTGCCTTATATTCACATACAAATGATAAAATTTTAGTTTATGAAAAGGAAACATATCACCGATACCACAAACCGATATTTTTATTAAACTATTCAAGCTACTGGTATATTCATACAACAACGTCACCTCAAAATTAACAAGTTCATAGGTAACCATGCAAAAATATTACGGCATTGCACCAGGTATCAGTGTCATTCGTCCTCATCACTGGTCTCTGTATCATCACTTGATTTGCCACTGGGGTCTGTCTGAATCGCTGTCAGTAACAAGGCATCACGCTTAAGTCTCCATCGTCGAACATTTGTTTCTGCAACACCGAACGTACGACTATCATGCCGGTTTCCATATTCTTCGGCGTGTAAGATAACTTTTCTTTAAAAACACGCATGGAATGACATTCGCTTGGTTAGTACCATATTTCTCTCCATTACAAGCAACCTTAATCTACAAACTCACTCACTTCTAGCTTCTTACTAATTTCTCTTTTTAATTAAACGTGATAATTCTCATTGTTGTTCTCAGAAACTTACCGGTACTTTCAACAATGCACGCTTGGTAGAGACGGTTTAAAAAACATGATAGCAAACAGAAGATGGAACATTAAATTTGTTACGGTATAGTATACTTAAATATTTTTGCGATCTGCTCGTAACTTTTCACTTTTATATCGTACATCTTTGATTTTGGGTTGCGGAAAAAATACTTTTTTTACTATATTATATCTTGAATTTGGGGTGCGCCTTACGTTTGGAAATATACTCCATACGGTATTATTACTACTAATATATTTTACCCAGCTGATACGAATATTATTTTTGGATTGTAGTGTGGAAGAAGATGGAGTAGTTGCTGGTGTCAGAATTTCTGGAGAAGATGTAAGTTTTTTGGACGATTCAGCGATAGTGGATGCGACAGCACCTCCTGAAGCTAAGAACCAAGTGCCGAGTTCTTCGGAGATCAGTGGCACAGGGAAAAGAACAGTAAAAAGGAAGTACTACGATTCCTACTTAGACATTGGGTTTATTGAAACCAGCGACAACAAACCGCAGCGCGTAATTTGCGGCAAAGTGTTGCCAAACAGTGCGATGTTCCCAGCGAAAATGTGCCATCATTTTGAGGGGGTCCATCCAAAATGCAAGGGCAAACCAATTGATTTGTTCAGAAGGAAGGGCAGTGAACTTGCAGAAGCCCAGAAAATTATATCGTATCACTCAAAAACAATTAACAAAAAGGCTTTGATGTCATCATACTTAGTAAGTTACCGAGTTGCTCAAGCTGGCGAAGCCCGTACCATCTCTGAAAACCTTTTCAAGCCTTGTGCAAAGGACATAGTTGAATGTATGCTGCTGGATGGAAAAGCCACGAAATTAATAGACACAATTCCTTTGTCAAATAACACTATTTCATGACGCATCAGGGACTTAGCAGATGACATGAAAGCTACTTTACTTTCATGAATAAAATTCACTAAATTTTTGCTTCAAATGGATGATTCAACAGATATAACTGGGTTGGCAATTTTAATAGTTTTTGTGCGCTACCAGTACTTGGAGTATTTTCAAGAGGATCTGCTTCTCTGCAAATCATTACCGACTACCACAACTAGCGCTGAAATTTTTAAATTAATAGATGAATTTTTCACAGTGAATGGCATCCCATGTGATACTTGTGTCGATGTGTGCACAGACGGCGCGAAGGCCATGACTGGAACGACGTCTGGTGTTATCTCAAAAATTAAACAAAAAGCGAAGGAGTGCAGCAGTAGCCACTACATCCTCCACCGCCAAGCCCTTGCTGTGAAGAAGATGCCACCTTCCCTAAAAGGAATCCTGGACGAAAGCATGAAAGTAATTAATTTTATTAAATCACGACCTAAGAATACCAGGCTATTCAAAGTGTTGTGTGATGACATGGGGAGTTTACATACATCTTTACTTCTTCACACAGAAATAAAGTGGCTCTCTCGAGGCAAAAGTTTGACTCGACTCTTTGAAATGAGGGCTGAAGTCAGAACCTTCCTGACTGACAATGACTTCGTTTTGGGAGACAGGTTATGTGACAAACGCTGGCTAATAAAATTGGCATATTTAGGTGATATTTTTCAGAAAGTTAATAATTTAAGCCTCTCACTTCAAGGAAAAGCAACAGCAGTGTTTGACGCCAGCGATAAAGTGCAAGGGTTCAAAAAGAAAATCAAGTTTTGGGCAGAATCAGTGAACAGTGGCAATCTTGACAGCTTCCCAATGGTAAAAGAATTTATAGAAGAACTAGATTCAGACATACCTGGGGATATCTTAAATGAGTTTTGAGTTCACCTACTAAGTTTGCTTGATAGTTTCAACAGTTATTGTCCGGAAGAACTCCATGAAAAAACGAAAGAAAACTTTTGGGTTGTAAACCCATTCTCTGCTGTGTCAGAAAATCCAGCCTCTCTGACAACGCAGCAATATGAATGCTTGATTGATTTGACATTAGATTCTATGATAAAAGATAATTTTTCAAGTAAGAAGTCACTATCTGAATTCTGGTGTCAGTTAAAAGACGAATTTAAAGTTTTGTCTGATAAAGCTAAAACCATCCTTTTGCCCTTTGCAACCACTTATTTATGTGACTCAGGATTCTCTGCTTATGCAGGTACTAAAACAAAACATAGATCTCGTCTCGATGCGGAGCCAGATATTTGGCTCCAGCTGTCCCAAATTCAACCAGATATAGCTAAGTTATGTAAATCAATTCAGTCTCATCCCTCTCATTAGAATAGTTTTTTTACGGTCCCAAGTAGCATTTTTGGTTTTGCAACATTCAAAATGGTTTTATGTACCAGATCTATGAGGATATATTATGGATTTATAATACTTGCTTTTAGTTTGTTTTAAAATGTGTTGCCTTAATATGGTTTTTGTTTGTTTGTTTTGTAATGTATGTAGTGAAATTGGAGTGGAAAATATTTTTTTGTAATGAAATAAACTAATAAAGCATGTTTCATATGTCTAAAGTTCTAAATTCTGAATGTTTACCTTCTATCCTCAAATAGTATGGTCATATAAGTGCTAGGTGAAAATTAGTGCTCCGTGATGAACTTTTCTACTGAAAAGTGCTCCATGACTTAAAAAGTTTGGGAACCACTGATCCAGAGGTCATCCTCTGAGAACTTCACCATATTCGCCCACTGAAGTGCACTGCCAGAACACTGATAAAACACTGACAGAATGTGAATAGAAATCACTGTGGGATCACGGCTGGTAGGATCACAGGCCGATCATGCTACGGCCACTTCACTGCTGAGTGTGAATCTACCTATATGGGATCACTCCCAAGCACACACACACACACACACACACACACACACACACACACACACACACACACACACACACACACACACACACACACAGTGTTGTAAATGAAAGAGATTAGTATTTAAGGATTACGGTGTTGTAAATAAAAAAAACGTATTTAAGGATCTTGTACACATAGGCTATTAACACAATATACACAAAAGTATATTATACATACACAATACACGAGTATATTATTTTATTTTTTAAATCATTACTTTTGAATCTACAGTGTTTTGTGAACATGTGTGACCTTATAGTGAAAATGTGATAATTGAGTTTTCGACTCTCTAGATTTGAAGATAAAGTGGACAGAAGTTGAGTTTAAGGTTGAAATGAACTACAAATTAACTATATAGTAACTGTTTTATTAACATATATTTTATAACTGTTATTAGTAAACATATTGTATGTTTAATTTTGAAAAATACATTTACTGTTTCTTACAGGTAACCACTCTCAGAATAGACACATTGCCAGATGGCAGGCATGCTGAGGTTGTGTTCACAAAAGACTGGCTTTTGGATGCAAGCCGTAGGGATCTTACAATAAATTCTATGTTTCTGGGTAATTCTTGAGAATATATGTTTAACAATATATTTAAAAAAATATGTAAAAAGAAAATTGTTAATCCACTGTATGGAATTTGTTTTACTTTTCCAATACTTGTTCCAAATGATGATTATTGATAATCAACTGGCTTACATAATAAACATACGTTTTTTCTAAAAAAAAAATTTATGTCTACGAACATAATCTGTATATAATTTAATAAATTTATTCTGTCCTCAAGTTGTCAGTACTTTCAGCAAAACAGTTTTTATCAAATTCACTGATATACTTATTAACAACTTTCATATGCTTTCGCGAATGTCTTTCCAGACAGCCATGTTTTTAAATCTGAAAACAGAAGAGAGTGGTATAAAACTAAATCTGCAGACTAGGATCCAAATGGAACTAACTGAAATTGAAACACAATTTTGCTATGTATGACAAGTGAGTTTTTATGATCTGATTCATTATTGTGATGAAAACAGTATTTCTTCTTCACCAAGAAGTATATTGATTCTTGATCCAACAACATCATCCACTAACATTCATTCAATAATCTGCAAAATATTCTCGTTATAATTTTCAAAATAGACAATAAATTTATACCTTTTTACCATGTGCATCACAGGTAAGTGGTAATTTCCTCCTCTCCCTCAATCTCCTTCTTTCTCATTCCCTCTTCCCCTCTGCCCATGTAGAACTTGTGGACCTACTATCCAGTGGTGATTCTTGCTAGGGTCCAAATGTCTCCTACAAGACTTGGTAGATTTTTTCATCTTTGGCATTGTCATATCGAATGTTCAGGATATTGTTTAGCAAAAGTTCTTTTTACACTTATGTTAAATTCAGCAGTCACATTTTTTATTGTTGACATGAAAGATGCTGCATTGACTTGGAAATATTTCATAATTATTTCTCACCATAATCAAAATTTAATTCAAAGTTGATCTCATCAAATTCTGTTTCCTTTTAAATAAAGGAGTTTGTTCACAAATTGTTCAAAAATTGGCTTTTTGACAAACCGCAAATTGTCATATTCGCATGTAGACTTCCGCGACCAATGTCCATTTGTATTTGAATTCTTCCGGTATGGACTGTGTCGAATATGTCTTCTAAGACAATGTTTTGTCCATATTACAGTGGTCACCTAGACCTGATGATATCCATTGTATGATGGGTGAAATGTCATACAAGACACATTCAATCCAGTGCATACTGGAAGAAGACTTCAAATACATAATATGCAAAATAATCAATTTCAACAAACAAAAATAAGTGGTAGGTAGTGTTGGGATCACTGCCGCTGAGGTTTTTGGCAGAAAACATCTTACCCTGGCAGTGTTGCTGGGACAGGTGTTTGTAGAATTGGTAAAAAAGAAATGAACTAACTTGCATGTCTTTTATTTTGTTTCTCACAATGTTGACTAATTTGTAAAATGTTGTTAAAGTCAGGACAATAGTATGAGTAGTACGATATGTAAGACTTACATGCTACATTTATGTCTCCAGAGAACGTTAAGTCTATTATGATATTTTTTAATGTTGTGAAATCAGTTAGATCCATGGCCAACACCAATAAGGTAGTCGCGGAGATATTAGACGTTCGCTGAGTGGATCTAATGGTGGCAAGTGTGTTGGCTTCAGTGGATGCGTGAAGCCGTTACTCTTACTCAATGTTGGCACTTTTCCTTGTTTTACAGATGTCCAGAGTTTGAGCACAACATAAACTGTTTGTCTTCATCTGTGAATTCTTGTTGTAAGAATTGCAACATAGCTGCATTGGGTTGTTAACGATAACAAACTCCACCAAAAAAACCCAACTTGTTGCCGTAGGATGACTTTTCAAAGTGCTCTGTTGTCAGACGCCAATGGGTTATAAACACTAAATCTCGGTTCTCAAACGTCTCATCTGCTTGTATTTCATAGCATTCCATCAGTTCTATTTCACTGTCAACATTCGTTGTTTGTGAACTGGCATTAGGTGTTGCGGTGTCTGTGCAGCTGGTGCTCGCCTTGACTTTTTGACACTGTCTCATTCTCCGCATTCGTTCTGCTGCTGTCATAGAGGCCTTTTTGTATTCGTCATCCATTCTTCCTTTACTTGTAAGTATTTACAACAGGCATTTAGCTTCTTGTTGTGAAGATGTTTTAACATTTTTGAAATTTTAAGGAAAATTTGTCCAAGTTCAACAATTTGTCACTGTATTATTTATTAAGTTCTTTCACTACTATCACTATTAGTATTTTATTTTATAGTACTTGACCTTTATAAATCAGCACCTCAAATAACATCCTATGCATATGCGTTTCTGAGCTATACTAGTTTTTCCGCCCAGTGAACCAGTGATTATCCCCTCCAACTTGGCAGCCATCTTGTGATGGCGCATGATGTCACATGCAAGGTTAATATCGCTTGAAATTCATTCATCCTTGCTCTTTTGAATCATGTATTGCTTAATTAAATATGCAGTTTAGTTTTAAAGATGTTAAAGTTTGGTATACACAAAATCGTAACATCGACTTTCCCATATTTTCACCCCACACTGGACCACGGTGTAAGACGTTTTCCGTCAAAAAAATCGTTGCTAAGTTATTTGGCAATATCATCTATGTTGTTTGTTAATTTTACAAGTTTCAGCCATTGTATGACTTCCATTTCTTTGAAATCTAACCCCTGTGATATACCAAGTTTCTGCATTTCATTGATACATATTTGTTGTTTTTTGACACTTCTGTAAATACCTAACTGTTGATATAATAAAAATGACTAGGAAAATGGTGCCAGTAAATTTTCTTTTTTTTTTTAATGGATTTATAAACATGACTGAAAATATATTTGTCTCTTCAGGCTTAGATGGAACACTGTATGATTTCTTCCATGGTTATGATGATCTGAAGAAGAGAAGAGTTGTATTTGTAGGCAATGCAGATACCAGAGTAAAAGAAGATTATTTGAGGATACTACGCTATTTTAGGTAATAATTATAGTATGTCATGGTATACTGTACTACCGTTTATTTATATTTATCTTTATATATTGCAACAGTACAAATGTATGGGTACTGTGCATTGCACAAAGTAATTAAAATAATTAATTAAAATAAATAAATAATTCATATTGTTAATAATAATAGTTCAGCTTGCAATATGAACAACCAAACTTTCATGTTGGAACAGGTGGATAATGCCAGCTGCTCTGTCTATGTGTACACACGTATGTTAGATGTGTGCGTGAGACCTGTCCATTCCTGAAAAGCGTCAACCCTGAAGGAACGCTATCAATTATTTGAATTTATTTAATTTGTAAAGATTGTGTGCATAATAGCACAAAACCAAATTCACCAAAATGTGTATAAAAATAAGACGCATATGTGTATAAAAAATAGTGTAAAAAGGATAAAAAGTGTAATTACGGGAAAATAAAAATAAATAGAACTTATGTTAATTAAGATAAAGAAAAACGGTTTGTACATGGTGAACACACAAAAATTACCTACAGAATGAATATCGGGTAATGTGCAAAAGACTTCGCAAATCGCGAAGACAGGCAAATTAAGTGTGACAAGAATCGTGTGTGAGAAGTGACGCCACGACAGTCTCTGACATGCAGAATATTGTTGAAACATGATTTTAGCGCCCTGGGTATATATACAGGAGACGCTCTAACATCACTCTCTTTCAACCATAGTCGCAGCCGGAGGCTCTGCTTCACAACTACAGCTCTTTTCTTGATCGATTACTGATGCGGCTGGAGGCTCTGCTGGACGACAACTCTTCCTTGTTCAACAACCGTAGCGGCCGGAGGCTCTGCTGGACGACAACTCTTCCTTGTTCGACCACTGATGCGGCCGGAGGCTCTGCTGGACGACAACATATTTTCGTCAGACTACAGTGGCAGTTGGAAGTGAGTGCAGACAACAGCATCACTTGTATTCAACCACAGTTGCAGCCAGAGACCAATACGGAGGACGAGGAAGCAGCACACTTCATGGCACAAACCCTAGACATAGAGGACTAGTCATCTTGTATAGTTACGTTATTTTTGAATTTATAAATACGATATATTATATCTCACAAATGTGGTTATGTATACAAAACTAGGACGCCATCTTTTACTACCTAAGTCATGGGCCAGAAGTTCGTTACGCGAAGTCATAGGAAACGGAAATTGCTTGAAATAACAAAACAGCTGTTCTAATTGTTACCAATGAAATACCCCTTTTTATTCTTTACTTTGTTACATAACATTTTTTAAAACCAACTGTAACCCTTCCAAAAACATAATGTGTAATAATAACTTTGATTAAGTTAATGATTATATGTTTAAATGATTATACAATAATAACATGTATATATTTATATAGTGGTGCTCAACCCAGCACTTAGAATAATTATGCACGCACACAACCACTCACCCTTTCATTATCATGGTACAACTTATTTAAATTTTGGAGCTCCTTAAATTTAGATTGAAATTTTGAATAATTTGTTAAATGATTGATTTCTACAATAACATATATTGGGAAATAAAGGATTCAAAATATATAAGGAACGCTCTCACCAATTTCCGTGTTGGCTTCCTCGCACTGCCAGTTTCGTTCGTATATCGGCACAATCGGTGTATTTTACTGCGCTTGACGGGACACCTTTGGTCAACCCACGTAACCCACCGTCGTTGGACCGATTCTATACGTCGATCTTGTTTACGAACGATTTAATCGGTCGAGGACGCCTACACCACACCGAACTATTACTTTCCTTAATACATTTTGATAGTAGATATTATACTGTTTATTAACCACCTACAGTGGTCTAAAAAGTTAAAATTCACTCGTAAGTGAATGGGCGGCCGGCCGGCTCAAATCAGAGCTGCAGATGAAATGACGGCAATTTCTGGTTGAAATCTGCGGAAGTGGGGTGTATTGACGTCACATTCCTTTGTCTAAGTTGTTGACATCGCCGTTTGTAGTTGTCAACACATTCTCCGCCTCTGACGTAACGAAGGCTTGGCTCTGCTTATCTCAATAACTGCACACTGTTTTTGTGATGTGACACCGTTTTTTGTCATGAATTAGTTCAAATCCTGGCAAATACTGTAATATAGTCCACTCACCGTAAATTCTATATAGGGTGTTTGAGGTTGGGTTGGGTATGTCAAAAAATAGGAAAATACAATATTTATGATCTCGTTACCATATTTTATGTAATTATACAATGTACCATGATTGTACCATCACAAAACCCCCTCAATGAAAGATGGTGTGACGAAGCACACAAACTTTCATTGACCCTTTCATACTTCCTAAAGGGATCAGTCAGGACAAGTCGCCACAACCCCCTTACAATTTTATATAAAAAATAACAATAACTCACCCTTGGTCTGGTGATGAGGACCGTACCTTCATGACCTTACTGGACTTCTCCTGCGAGATCCCAACACCATAAGGCCACTTAGGCTCTTAACGCCCCTGCTCTGACGCGTTGGCCAGCTCAGGACCGCTGTCACACCACCAAACACTGAAACAATTTATAAAAAATATTAATATAGTGGCTTATTGAATCACTCCATCCTCAACTGATCTGGTTCCCCTTAGCTAAGTGCTGGTTTGTGCCAATAAGCACTGGGTTGGCTTAATATATTTTAATATGCTTAATAAAATTATAAGATTATATATTATAATCTTCAAGAATTAAAAAGAATATTATACCAAAATTGAATAAGATATAATTGAAAATATAATAAGAAAATTACACATTATAATCTCCCAAATCTGGAGAAAAACAAATTATAAAAGAATTAATAACTCTATATATTTATTTATTGAATACTCTTAGTGCATGATAAAACAAAAAAATTATTATTAGTGTTATTATTAACAGTTAATTATTTGGCTGATAAATATTATTAACAGCGCCATTTAAAAATTTTTTTTCTCTTCCTACACATATTATAACATCATGTTAAAAAGTTTTCAAATAAATACATAATACATTAATAATTAACACTGATATATTAATAATACAGTTAATACATTTTAACTACTCAATCATATTCAATCATATCTTAATAAATAATTAAGATATATCAAAATTGAAATATCATTTAAAAATGTTAATTCTTTAGTTACATTAATAAATTTGTAGACACTTTCCAAGTCCAAAACATCACTTTTCTAACACTCCAGGAAAACAATGGATCTTCTGATATGCTTAGTTACATAAAAAAAATATAACTCCTTACTGAGTTAACCTCTTAAGTTACACAATTTTCAAATTTTATTCTATGATAAAACAAAATTTCATGGGATTAATGCCAAAAGATATTTTTTTTTTTTTTTTTTTTTATATCCCAAGAATTAGGGGTCCCCCTCCCCGTTCAATAATAAGATTAAATTTTCAAATTTCTACCAATTTTGTGTGGAGGAAGACCATCGTTGCTTTCACTTCCTGACGTCAGTTCCGCCAACCATGGTCCACCTCCCAAACTCCAAAATCCACAATCAGAGGTGGTGAGTCTGTGATCGCCCGAACATGGGGGAGAGTCCCTTCTGTAAATCAATAACTAAATTAATACTCATATACTCCAAATATAAAAACACCAACATAAAATAACTAAGTCGACCAGTACAATTTTAAATTTGTAGCATTGTGTGTTCCTACTATCTCTCCAGTTACGTTGTTCTGTAATACCGCACTTAACTTAGCGGTTAGGTAGGCGTAGTTCCTTTGAAATTTCCTATAAAAGTTGCACAGCCCAAGAAAACTCTGAAGTTGTTTGATGTTTCGCGGTTCAGGGAAACGCATAATAGATTCGACCTTGTCCGGGTTTGCGGAAATTCCTTCCGATGTAATAATGAATCCTAAAAAATTAATCTTCGTTTGTAGAAATTTGGACTTATCCCAATTTACGGTTAATCCTCCCGCTTCTAATTTTCCTAAAACATATTTTAAATGTTCTAAATGGTCTTCAAATGTACGTGAAGCTATTAAAATATCATCTACATAAACTGTGAGAAAATCTAAATCTTTTGGTCTCAAAATTCTATCCAAACATTTAATGAAACTAGCTACGCTGGTATTTAGCCCAAATGGTAGTCGCTTAAACTGATAATTTTTTCCGTTAAACAAAAATGCTGTGTATTGCCTACTTACCTCGGCTAAAGGTACCTGCCAATATCCAGCAGTCAGATCTAAGGACGTCATAAATCGTACGCCACTAAACTTTTGAAAGATCTCATTTATAGATTCTGGTGATTCTCAGTCTGGTATAATAATTTGATTAATTTTCCTTGCGTCTAGGCATAATCTTACTCCTCCTTCCTTCTTGATTACCACCACTAACGGATTTGAGTAGTGAGACACTGACCTCTCTATGATACCATTATCTAACATCTTATCCAACTCCTCTTGCACCGCTCGTCTTTTAGAGTAAGGCACTGGATAACTCCGCTGCATGAATGGTGTGTGTTCCTTTATCTGTAACATACATTCATAATTTTTTGCCCTTCCTGGAATATCGGCAAACACTCCCTTAAACTGCTCTATTACCTGCCATAACGCTCTACGTTGGCCACTCCTTATCACCTCACCCCCACTACAGAATTCATCCGCCCTTATCTCCCATACTTCATTATTAATATTACTCATTTCATTATCAACATCTTCTAAATACTCACCCTCTATACAAAAATTTACTTTAGTATCTAAGTGATTCTCAACTACTTGTTTCTGTAACAATTTCACACCAGTGGTTCTAACTTTATTTATCACATTTTCAAAATTAATTTTCACAGACCGATCACCCCCATCTAACTCCACCACTTTTTCTTTAAAATTTATTACAGCTTTATTTCTTTGTAAAAAATCATTTCCCAAAATGATATCCAAACTTAACCCCTTGACTACCAAAAATGTATTATCAAAATTAATACCTCCAATTGAGAAACTTAAATGTATCTGTTTTGTCACCCTTTTACTACGTACCCCCGTGACTCCTATTACTGTAACCCCTGCTACGGGTAAAACTGGAATATTCTTATTCAATTCTTTCAATTCACTTAAAATGTTCTCGGCTATTACTGAAATTTCACTCCCTGTATCAACAAGTGTTTTAAAGTTTCTATTATCTATTGTTACCTGTATTTCCGTGAGTCCAGCTCTCACCTCCAATGTCGTGTTACACTCCTCCTCCAATAAATCTGCAACGATGTCTGCTTTTATTACGTTGGATTGTAAGTTCTCGATGGGTCGGACCTCATGAGTTTCCCTGAACAGTGGTCGGGTCCTACTTACTTCAGTAAGTTGACTTCAGTTTTCCGGCTGTGTCCTATTATGACTTGTTGATGGCACAGGGTGTCCGCGTGTTGGTCCCTGATGGTGGTACGGTGCTCCTCTGTTGCTCGGGGCTCCTCTGTTCGCAGGTATGAATTGCTTTACTTGGTTATTTCTTGGTGCTTTACAGAAATAACAATGCTGCATGTGACCCCGATTCTCCTTCCTGCAACTAGAACAACTCCAACCGCCTGGTGTCTGTAAATCATTTCTAACATTATATTTATTGCCAGTATGATTAAAATAAGGCCTTGGCCGATTAAACTCATTGTTATTATTGTTATGGTTATACGTATTTGGTTGTATAGGGCGTCTACCCATTTCACGATCATTTATACTTTGTAGTATATCTAATACCCTTTCCAGTTCATCAAGATTTTCTATTTCTTTAGTCATCAGAGTGACCTGCACTTCTCTAGGTAAGTGCTTACTAACATACCTAACAAATGACTTAAATGGTATAGGAGGCTCTAAATATTTAGCTTCGTTGTACAATTTTGTTACATAAATAGTAATGTTATTATTACTAACGTTACGTCCCATGAAATTACCCGTTCCCATAATACGGCTTCTGAAAGTCTCCTGCTCTTCTTCTGTCCAATATTTACCCTTAAAAGCTTTTTCAAAAGTATTATAGCAATCCCATTCTAACCTATGAGCTTCAGCCCATATGACTGAGTTACCCTTGAAACATTTAATAATTTTATTTAATTTCACTTCCCAGCTACTACTACTAAAATGATTATAATCCCTAGTCTGATTAAGGAATCGCATGGGATGTATTACTCTGTTTTCATGGCTAAAATTCTCTAGTTCTATTTCATTATAGAAATCTCTAGTTACTACTACTCTATCAGTTATGCTTGAAACATTTTTATTTATTTCTCCCCGTGATTCGTTTTTTACACTGGTCAAATTATTTGCAATCATATCATATTTATCATGCACATCCATACTATTTTGTACAGTTAAGTCATCAATTTCTTTAATCTTACTTTGTAACAAATTAAATCTACTCTTGGTATTTTTCTCATGTTCAGTTATGGTACTATCTATAGTTTCTAAATTTTTAGTAATATCTATCACATTTATTTCAATGTTTTCTAAATGATTTTGCAACACATTGGTTTTAACTTCTACTTGACTTTCTACAAAATGTAAACATTTCTGTTGAATTTCTGTACTGCTTGTCTCTAATTGACTTTTAATCGTGTTATTTACTGTTCCATAAACTAGATCGATTTTCGTGTCTAAATCATTTATGGTACTATTGAACTTGTCATCAACAATGGCTAGTGTGGTTTTCTGTATGTTATCACAACGTGTTTCTACTGTGTTAATTCTCTCTTCAAATTGACAATTTTGTCTTTTTATTTCATTCTTTAATTCATTGAATTTAATATTAGAATCGATTTTCTGTTCATCTAGTTTTTTATCAAAACTGTCAAATTTATTTAATAAAAGTTGCATCATTGCATTAGTTTCATCCTGCTTACTATCTAAACTAGTTGAAATGGATGTATTGACTTTCGTTATTGCTACAGATACAGGCGTATGCCTCTCGTCAATCTGACTAGTTTGAGGTGTTTGTACATCCATCTCGCCAGTCAAATTTACATTAGTTGTACCTATTTCTAACGTAATATTGTCATTAGTACTCATTTTGGCAATTGTGTAATGCACGCATGCATACAATTGTCTAACCTAATTGTGGGGTTATGTTTACTAGTTATAAAATTTTGTCTGTTACCTCAAGCAATTTTTTCCCGTGTTCTTTCTAGGCGTATCCCATGTAATAATATATATACATAATATTACATAAGGTCCCTGTTCTTACGGGCGACATCTGTATAGTTACGTTATTTTTGAATTTATAAATACGATATATTATATCTCACAAATGTGGTTATGTATACAAAACTAGGACGCCATCTTTTACTACCTAAGTCATGGGCCAGAAGTTCGTTACGCGAAGTCATAGGAAACGGAAATTGCTTGAAATAACAAAACAGCTGTTCTAATTGTTACCAGTGAAATACCCCTTTTTATTCTTTACTTTGTTACATAACATTTTTTAAAACCAACTGTAACCCTTCCAAAAACATAATGTGTAATAATAACTTTGATTAAGTTAATGATTATATGTTTAAATGATTATACAATAATAACATGTATATATTTATATAGTGGTGCTCAACCCAGCACTTAGAATAATTATGCATGCACACAACCACTCACCCTTTCATTATCATGGTACAACTTATTTAAATTTTGGAGCTCCTTAAATTTAGATTGAAATTTTGAATAATTTGTTAAATGATTGATTTCTACAATAACATATATTGGGAAATAAAGGATTCAAAATATATAAGGAACGCTCTCACCAATTTCCGTGTTGGCTTCCTCGCACTGCCAGTTTCGTTCGTATATCGGCACAATCGGTGTATTTTACTGCGCTTGACGGGACACCTTTGGTCAACCCACGTAACCCACCGTCGTGGGACCGATTCTATACGTCGATCTTGTTTACGAACGATTTAATCGGTCGAGGACGCCTACACCACACCGAACTATTACTTTCCTTAATACATTTTGATAGTAGATATTACACTGTTTATTAACCACCTACAGTGGTCTAAAAAGTTAAAATTCACTCGTAAGTGAATGGGCGGCCGGCCGGCTCAAATCAGAGCTGCAGATGAAATGACGGCAATTTCTGGTTGAAATCTGCGGAAGTGGGGTGTATTGACGTCACATTCCTTTGTCTAAGTTGTTGACATCGCCGTTTGTAGTTGTCAACACATTCTCCGCCTCTGACGTAACGAAGGCTTGGCTCTGCTTATCTCAATAACTGCACACTGTTTTTGTGATGTGACACCGTTTTTTGTCATGAATTAGTTCAAATCCTGGCAAATACTGTAATATAGTCCACTCACCGTAAATTCTATATAGGGTGTTTGAGGTTGGGTTGGGTATGTCAAAAAATAGGAAAATACAATATTTATGATCTCGTTACCATATTTTATGTAATTATACAATGTACCATGATTGTACCATCACAATCTGAATTCCGAGAGGAGTACGGAGGATGAGGAATGGACTCGGGACTACACGTCTATGAGGGATTCACCAGTAAAGGACTCAGGACCAGAAAAGAGGAGGGTACGCTGAGGAACCACTACTAATAAGGTGAAAGAAAGCCATATTTTCATCTAAACTAAAGACTGAATAAAAGACAATTTAATCTTGTAAAACAAGCAGAAAATAATAAGAGAAAGACACTAATCTAATAAGAGTGTAAATTGTAAGATTAAATGTAACTTTTCTTGTATATTAATTAGGATAAGATTCAAATAATCAAAAGTAATACTCACAGAAATATTTAAATTCTTTTACTAATAACTTACTGAAAAGATTGATATTTGATTTTGAAAGAATAAGAATTTTACTAAAGTAACGTAAAGAAGTAATGCGTATGCAACAAAAATAAGAAATTATTTTAAAAAGAAAGATTAGAAAAATCAGTAATAATTTAAACACACTATACTGAGCAAACCGTGAGCAGTATAAAATAACAACCACATGTTTATTATAGTTATAAGTGAATCTTATGTTCTTATATTTCTGTATAATACACATGCACATAATATAATAATAAAGAGAATTTACATAATAATGAGAATTTTAAATCGCAAATTAGTTGAATTTTTGAAACAATAAAGGTTCAAAAGTCATTCTATTATATTGTACGTTGTTATTACGATTACACCTACCTATCTATACACACATTCGTTAATAGTGTTGTTGTAAAGTATTTGGCGCTCCAAAGCGTGGGGCATCCAAAAAAATAAAAATAAATCTGTTGTAATATATTTATATTGTAGCGTGACAGGAAATCCACATTGTTCTAATTTAAAAAATAATCATGTATAAAATAAAAATAAAATGACTTCAAGGAAAATTACTCTAAAAATTAATCAAGGACCACAGTAAATTGAAATAATAGTTCGAAGAAATAAAGTGAAGTAAAAACAACCATGCAATTACAACACCAAAAATTTCGAAAAGTTTTATTTTATAATTAGCAGTAAGGAATGTCACTGGAAGCAATAACGAAGGGTGTATGTGTGGAAAACATATTTTGTAAGGGACAAAAGGAGAACGAGCAAACACGCTCTAGTGACGGACAGGTCATAAATTTCGTAGGCAGCTGCAACGCATACCCTGTGAACAAGCAGAGTTCACTGCTCCCGGTACGTAGAACACCAGTTTTTTGTGAAAACACATTGATTCCATAGGAAACTACATACAATGTGTACAGAGCCATTAAAGGAGAAAAGGCTTAACAATGGTGAAGCATACATGTGTACTCCATCTGTCAGGAGAAAGCGACGAAGGGTGGATTGATTTGAAGGACTCCAGCGGTCGATGACAGGGTTTTGACCTTACTTGGAAACGAAAGCGCAGAGAGTACGTCCCAAACTCAAGGATGGGGTGTTGCCTGGCAACTAAAAGAAAAAACCAACTTTCAAAGAAGGGTAGGCGAGGCCCTTGAACAACAATAGATAATAACGCCAGAGCGACGAAGTTCAGAAACAATGCAAATGGAAGAGAAACTCAGAGTTGTCACTGAAGACTTTAGAAAAAAACGACAGATACAATTTATTGCTGCGTTGTCTGAAAATGACAACGACCTCAAAATACGAAGCAAGGGAAGAATCTGGTGGGGAACCAGGAGCCCTATCAGAGAACGCCTTTGAAAAGATAGGTGGTATTTGGACTTGGAGGGAAAAATATGAAACCAATAAGGACACGGCGTCGTTGGAATCAGAAGTCTGGTGGGAGATTTGGTGAGGAAAATATAAGAAGGAGACAGGAACGCGCTCGGGAGTTCTAACTAAATTTTGGACGCGATCAGAGTGAAGTCCGTGACGGGAGAAATTAGCATTTTATCGAACTTAGAATAATTCGATACACAGTGTGAGAAGGTAGTTTTCGAACTTATAACAAAAATTAATACAGTCATTACAAGCAAACAAACTATGAAGTAGAGTCACACTATTAGCCTACCAGTGAACATTAACTGAAACAGGTAGTAACCAGACAATAATGTAATTTCAGCGTATACGAACACTTTACAACAATAACTTTTAAGAACGATTAACAACACAAACTACATTCATGAACACTTAATAACCAGACATACCGCAACAAAGGTGCATAATATTAATTCAGATTTGAAATAATTTACGATGTCGGTGTACAACAGAGAATGCTAACTTTTATTCATAAATTATAATCCGAATGCGTGGAGTTGGTGAGTGAAGTGTCTGTGAGTGACATCGTGGAATTCATCCAGTACCATCTATCATCTGGAGGAGTTATCTGCACGATTCTAGAACGATCGACATGAGGGAATCATCACCGCAACCATCAAGTGATTGGATATTCGAATACCAAGTATAGTAAAACATGTCTTAATTAATTTAGATCCACTGTCTGTCATCTCAAAGAATCCACACACACTAAAATTCAATAAAGTAATCGTAAAGGAATTAAAGAAATCGATTCTAAAGTTTGTTTAGAAGTAAAATTATCATTCTTTATCAGTTTTGGAGTAATGTTTATTTCCAAGTTCTAAATGAATCCGTAATTACAAAATATAGTAACAACTTAAGAGATATTCATATTAAGAATTTATAAGATGAAGCTAAACATTATAATTTACTTAAGTACTAAACGCAATTGATGAATGATCATTAATATGCAACCATTAGATTGAGAGTTTGGATAACTAATTTTATTAATTTATTATTTTGATATTTACAATTTAATAATGAGTATTCAAGTTTATTAATGTATTATTGTTTGATATTTACGATTTAGCCATGAGTATTAAATTTTGGTAATGTGTTAATTTTATATATTTACAAGTACCAATGAGTACGTAGAATTTTGTGCTATTTTAATATTTACAAGTAATAGCAAACTAATGTGAATAAATTTAAGAGCTATCAGTAGAAATGAGCATTTATTATTATTTTTTAACCCTGAGATAAAGAGAATAAACAAAAATTAATGTTAAATTGGTGCTCCAGAACTTGGGGCACAGTAATTAATGTTAAATTGGCGCCGCACCGCACGGCTTGATAAAATAGTAAGCTAGGGCAGTGACAGACAGTGGCTAGCAATAAGTTTAAAATAAGTACATGTAAGTAGCTTAAGCTATATTATTGTTGTCGTATATCGGTCTCTAAGTCTCTGAATGATAACCCGAAGTCAAGCTAAAATGGCATCTAGTGGAGAGAAATCAGATGAATTTGATATCAATAACCAGATGGGTTATGAGCAGCCTGAGGACGGAAACGTAATGAATGAAGAAAGCTCAACAACCGGTGCAGGAACTAGGGCCGGGGGACTGCAATCACAGTCGCAGTCATCTGAAGCAAATTTTCAAATGTTAATTTCATTGATGAAACAACAATTTGAAGAATCGAAAAAACAATTTGAAGAATCGAAAATGCAACATGAAGAAACAAGAAAACAAATAGATGAAAGAATTAAAGAATCGGAGAAGAAGAACGAAGAAATGCACAAGAGAACGGAAGAAAGAATCGCCAAGAAAGTGGATGAGAAATTAGAGTTAATGAGGGGAGAGTTACAAGGACAAATACATCAGGTAAATACAGAACTACAAAGACAGTCAGAAAAGTTAGAAGAAGTACATAAGAAGAGCAAAATCGGAATCAAAGAATTGAGCAAAGAATTAAAGAAGCAGGTGAAAGAAAATAAGGAAACCCGAGAAAAGGACAGGAAAGAATGGCAGGAAGCCATAACCAACACTCAACAACAAAATCAACACCAAATCGAAAGCGTAGAACAGCAAGTAAGAAGCATCAAGGAAGCGCACCGCAGTACGGAGGATAAAATAAAAGGTCTCCACGGAAAAAGGGCGAGAGCTGGAGGAAATCACAAATAAACTAACGACTGTTCGCGAGAGCCAACAGCGGGTGCAACGTCGCCTGGAAGAGATGGAGCAGAGACCGGCTGGAGCCATGAATGCAGCAGTCATCAATAAGGAAGCCACGTTCGACGGGGAAGACAATTTCCCGATGGAATTCCTAAAGGAATTGAGGGAAATCCAGGAAACCTACTATGGGGAAGAAAATACTCGTTGGATTGGGCGACATTTAACCGGCGAAGCAGCTCTATGGTGGAGAATTGTAAGAGAACAGATTAAGTCCTTCCAAGAGTTCGAGGAAGCATTTACCAGTAAGTATTGGAGCGCGACCCAACAGGAGCGGGTTCGTGACCAATTAGAGTACGGTAGATTTAATTCGAGCGGTAATCTCGACATGATTCAGTACATGGGGAGATGTGTGCTGAAAAGCCGGCAATTAATACCTATATTGTCGGATAAGCACATGATAACGAAGTTAGCCTGGCATTACAATAGAGAAATTCAAATCGCGGTGGTCACCAGAGGTATAGTTACCATAAATAGTTTCGAAGGTCTGCTAAGGGAATACATGGACATTAGCAAGAGGGTAAATAACGGCCAACAAAGTGAGCGACAGCCCATAAATTTTAAAAGAGACACTCATCCGACCCGACAACAAAATAACGATGTCAGTAAGCCGCGTGCCAACTGGCGGGAGAATTTCCGACAGAGGGAGGTAAACAGACCCAGTGCGGGGGAAAATAAACAAAACCCTGTCAATAGTATTGTTATTGAGCGACAAGTGAAAGGGAAGCCAGACGAAGGGCCGTCTACATCGAGGCAATGACTTCCGACGATGAGTACAATGAACCCGGCAAGTAAAGATTAGGTTGAAATAAACACCAGAACGGTAAACATTACCACAATTTTTCCTGATCTTAAGGAAGACCTAATGGAAGAATCTACTCAAAATATTGACGTCAAAATGATAAAGAGCCCGGAGTTACTAATTCAATTAAACCATGTACCCGTAATTGCCCTAATAGATTCAGGCAGCGCGGTAAACGCGTTATCCGAAGACTGGTATAATAACCACAAGAGGGAGATGGGGAACCATGAAATATTAAGTGTAAACAATACGAACATAATTAGTGCTGTCGGGAGTAAATCAAAAAGTATAAGAAAACAAATATTTTGTGAGGTAATTATTAGAAATAGGTTAAGCGTAGATTGTGTCTTCTTAATAGTACCTAGTTTAGTAAGGAACTGTATATTGGGTATGAACTTCTTACATCAGTCAAGAAGTGTAATCAACATACCTGAACGTTGGATACAATTTCAACCAGAGGGAGAAGTGATTGATGAAGAACGCCTTTGTGAGATACCATTACTCAGCGTGGAAGAAAAGGTGGGCGGCGTTGAGGAAGAAATCAACAAGAAAATTGGAGAACTGGAAGGGGTAAGCCAAACCAGGAAAGGTCAATTAGGTCAACTGTTAATTAAAAACAAGAGAATCTTCAATGAACGGCCAGGTCTCATCACGGGATATCAGCATTGCTTCCGGGTGACCGACAGCACACCCTACCTGCAGAAAGGATGGCCCGTTCCCATCAAGCACCAGAGGGCGGTCCAGGAGGAAATTAAAAGAATGCTGGATTACGGCGTCATAGAAAGAGCTAACAGCCCTTACGTCCAACCTCGGGTCACTGTAATCAAAAGGGACGGGAGTGTGCGATTGTGCTTAGATGCCCGGAAGGTGAACAGTATCACCATCCCAGATTATGAGGGACCTCCGCCAATCAATGAAATACTTGCTAGATGCAGCATATCAAAGTAATGTCTATGATTGACCTCACTAATAGTTTTCGGCAAGTCCCACTCCATGAAGAGTGCCGCGACCACACTGGTTTCCTGTACGAAGGAAAGGGATACCGATTTAAGGTAACACCTTTCGGATTGAGCACAAGCTTAGCGAGTTTGACAAGGGGGCTCGATCACGTGCTTAACGACGAGGTAAAAAGGCATCCCATAATATATGTGGATGACATTCTGTGCTTCTCTAGGAACGAGGAAGAACACATCGAACATCTAAGGAACTTGCTGGAAAATTTGAAGGAGGCGAATATTACGGTAAACCTGAAGAAATCCCAGTTCTTTAGAAAGGAGATCCAATACCTGGGGTATTGTCTCACCACCGATGGAATTAAACCAACTGATGATAAGGTGTCAGCGATTTTAAATTTTTCGGTTCCACGAAACCCAAAACAACTGAAAGGTTTCTTGGGCTTAACCAACTTCTACAATAAATTTACCGACAAGTATGCCGAATATACCCAACCAATGTTAAAACTTCTACAGAAGGGTAATAAATTTAGATGGGATGCCACCATGCAAGAGCATTTCCAGCGGGTAAAAGAATTGTTTATAGATTCCGATGTACTAAAATTTCCAATTCAGGGACGCCGGTTCTATCTTCAGTGCGATGCCAGCAGCTACGCGTACGGAGGCCAGTTATACCAGGTTGACCAGAAAGGAGAGATAGCAGTAATAGCATACACCAGCAGGACTTTCAAGAACGCAGAAAAAAATTATTTCACCACAGAAAAGAATTATTAGCCATAGTACAGTGTTTGAAGAAATTTAGGATATATATACTCGGACAACCTCTCACAATAATCACAGATAACAAAGCCTTAACATTCATCAAGAAATACCACTAGAATAATACAAGAATCACACGGTGGATACTGGCAATCCAGGAATACAACTTTGAAATCCTCCATTGTAAAGGGAAAGAAAATATCGTTGTGGATATTTTAAGCCGATACCCTGAAGATGAAGAACTGAACGAACCACTCGACGAGAGACAGGAATATTATATACACGCCATAGAAATCAAACTAAGCAAAGATACAGCTACAAAATTAAGGAAAATCCACCAAGTACAATTTGAAAACCCGAAATTCAGGCGAATAATTGACCAGATCAAGGAAGGAAACAATGGTAAATTAAACCAGCATTTTAAAATCATTAATGAGAAACTATATCGGAGATGCAAGGAGAGGTGGAAATTGTACGTTCCAAGGGAATTTCAGACGGAGCTAATCCAGGAGATTCACAGCATCTATGGACATCCCGGGACGAAGAAAACACTGCAGCTCCTAAAAGAGCACTTCACATGTGATGAGATGTGCAGAAGTGTCAGCAAGATCATCAAGTATTGTGACTTGTGCCAGAGATGCAAAGACAGCGGGAATCGAAATACCGCCGGGGAAACAAGGCCTATTCTTCCTACAAAGAAGGGAGAAATCCTCAGTTTAGATTACTATGGAAGTTTACCGACATCTAGCGGTGGAGTAAAGTATTTACTTGTCGTTGTAGACAACTTTACGAAATATGTAGAGCTGTACGCTGTACGTAGAGCTACAACAAGTATAACGTTAAAACGACTCCAACAGTATATTGCACAACATGGAAAACCGGAAAGCATACTGACAGATAACGGTACTCAATTTACATCCCGTAAATGGACACAAGGCCTGAGAGAACTTAACATTAAACCAAAATAAATAGCCATTAGAAATCCATGCACCAATATTGCCGAACGGTGGAACAGGCAACTTGGAAACATGTTCCGGATTTTTGTACGTGAAAGGCATACAAAGTGGGCGACGTACATCAAGACGATTAAAGCGTGTCTCAACGAAACATCAAGAAACTATAGGAACAACACCACATGAAGCCCAGTTTGGAACGAAACCAACCAGGCATTGGGAGAAATATTTAGACCCAATAGTGAAGAATGATGAGGGAGTAAACGTAGAGAAATTACAATTACGAATAAAGGAAAGAGGTGAGCGGCAGGCTGCCCGAATAAATCAAATGAATAAGATTACTGACTTTGACGTAGGAGACAAGGTTCTTATACGAGCAGTGAATTTATCTGACGCAACACAGAATATTATCGGAAAATTCTGCCCGCTGTATGAAGGCCCGTACACAATAATACAAAAAGTAGGAAACGCTACATATAAACTGCAGGACGAATCCAGCAACGGTACGATAAGGGGCATCTTCAGTACTAGGCAACTGAAGAAATATCATTCAGGGGCTTAGGGGGGCCTAACAAAAATGTAAAAGAATTTGTATAATTTGCTAGAAATTAATGAAATGTCTTAGTAGTAACATGAGATAAAAAAAAATAGAAATAAGAAAGCAAGTGTATAAAATGAATTATTTTAATGATTAGTTGTCATAGTCAATAAATGTCATGTTAATGATTATGAATAAAACAATTAATGATAATAGATGTCAATAAGAGTGAAGAAGATAGAAGGGTATATGTTTAAATGTATATATATATATATATATATATATATATATATATATATATGTGAAGACAATTAATAGAATTGTGAGAGAAGTATTCAAGTGGTATGTACTTAAGATCATGTTTACGTAAGGACAATTTACAAGCTTTGTATAAGATTGTATAATATAATTGTGTTCAAAGATGTTAGTAAATAGAAAAGAAAAAATTTTTTTTTTTTTTTTGTGAAAATGCTAGCGAGATATCAGAAAATATGGACTAACCAGAGACAGTAATAATAGAATAGGTTAGGAAACTGTAGTGAATTAGGATATAGAAATACGTATTATTATTATTATTAATACCAATGTGCTATTTATAATTTAGTGATGATAGAAAGTATGATGGTCACTAAGAATTCTATTTATATGTGGTAAGTTTTTTAAAGTCAATTAATGTGGAGATATTAATGCATATTTTAGTAATTTGTGACATAAGGATTAAATGTATTAAAAGGATACAAAGAAAATTAATCCTAAAGGCAAGAAATATTAATACCAGTATCGAATAATTTGTGTAATTGAATTTTGTAGATATTGAAATATTATATGAAGAATAGTTAAGGAGAATTACAAATTTAATTTAAGATTTTTGACTAAATATAAATTTGTAAATATAATACTATGTTAATTAGAGTGAAAGAAAAACGGATTAATTTATGATGTCGAAAGCGAAAGTACTTTTGAGGGGATGGGGTGTGTTTACCCTTATGTAACGAACCTTTTTCTGTTATGCTGAGAATAGGTCAACGAGGCAATGTAAACAACACTATACTAGGTCCAATGAAGAACGAGCCACTACAAGGCAACACAAAGTACGCATATTGGGACGCAGATTTTGGCATTTAAACCTTACTGAAAGGGCGCAAAATTTTGGATGTACAGAGTCCATCCAAACTGACAAAATTTGGGGACAATATAACATCAAAAATTTCGAAAAGTTTTATTTTATAATTAGCAGTAAGGAATGTCGCTGGAAGCAATAACGAAGGGTGTATGTGTGGAAAACATATTTTGTAAGGGACAAAAGGAGAATGAGCAAACACGCTCTAGTGACGGTCAGCCTTTCGTAGGCTGCTGCAACGCATACCCTGTGAACAAGCAGAGTTCACTGCTCCCGGTACGTAGAACACCAGTTTTTTGTGAAAACACATTGATTCCATAGGAAACTACATACAATGTGTACAGAGCCATTAAAGGAGAAAAGGCTTAACAATGGTGAAGCATACATGTGTACTCCATCTGTCAGGAGAAAGCGACGAAGGGTGGATTGATTTGAAGGACTCAGTGGTCGATGACAGGGTTTTGACCGTACTTGGAAACGAAAGCGCAGAGAGTACGTCCCAAACTCAAGGATGGGGTGTTGCCTGGCAACTAAAAGAAAAAACCAACTTTCAAAGAAGGGTAGGCGAGGCCCTTGAACAACAATAGATAATAACGCCAGAGTGACGAAGTTCAGAAACAATGCAAATGGAAGAGAAACTCAGAGTTATCACTGAAGACTTTAGAAAAAAACGACAGATACAATTTATTGCTGCGTTGTCTGGAAATGACAAAGACCTCAAAATACGAAGCAAGGGAAGAATCTGGTGGGGAACCAGGAGCCCTATCAGAGAACGCCTTTGAAAAGATAGGTGGTATTTGGACTTGGAGGGAAAAATATGAAACCAATAAGGACACGGCGTCGTTGGAATCAGAAGTCTGGTGGGAGATTTGGTGAGGAAAATATAAGAAGGAGACAGGAACGCGCTCGGGAGTTCTAACTAAATTTTGGACGCGATCAGAGTGAAGTCCGTGACGGGAGAAATTAGCATTTTATCGAACTTAGAATAATTCGATACACAGTGTGAGAAGGTAGTTTTCGAACTTATAACAAAAATTAATACAGTCATTACAAGCAAACAAACTATGAAGTAGAGTCACACTATTAGCCTACCAGTGAACATTAACTGAAACAGATAGTAACCAGACAATAATGTAATTTCAGCGTATACGAACACTTTACAACAATAACTTTTAAGAACGATTAACAACACAAACTACATTCATGAACACTTAATAACCAGACAAACCACAACAAAGGTGTGCGTAATATTAATTCAGATTTGAAATAATTTACGATGTCGGTGTACAACAGAGACTGCTAACTTTTATTCATAAATTATAATCCGAATGCGTGGAGTTGGTGAGTGAAGTATCTGTGAGTGACATCGTGGAATTCATCCAGTACCATCTATCATCTGGAGGAGTTATCTGCACGATTCTAGAACGATCGACATGAGGGAATCATCACCGCAACCATCGAGTGATTGGATATTCGAATACCAAGTATAGTAAAACATGTCTTAATTAATTTAGATCCACTGTCTGTCATCTCAAAAAATCCACACACACTAAAATTCAATAAAGTAATCGTAAAGGAATTAAAGAAATCGATTCTAAAGTTTGTTTAGAAGTAAAATTATCATTCTTTATCAGTTTTGGAGTAATGTTTATTTCCAAGTTCTAAATGAATCCGTAATTACAAAATATAGGAACAACTTAAGAGATATTCATATTAAGAATTTATAAGATGAAGCTAAACATTATAATTTACTTAAGTACTAAACGCAATTGATGAATGATCATTAATATGCAACCATTAGATTGAGAGTTTGGATAACTAATTTTATTAATTTATTATTTTGATATTTACAATTTAATGAGTATTCAATTTTATTAATTTATTATTTTGATATTTACAATTTAATAATGAGTATTCAAGTTTATTAATGTATTATTGTTTGATATTTACGATTTAGCCATGAGTATTAAATTTTGGTAATGTGTTAATTTTATATATTTACAAGTACTAATGAGTACGTAGAATTTTGTGCTATTTTAATATTTACAAGTAATAGCAAACTAATGTGAATAAATTTAAGAGCTATCAGTAGAAATGAGCATTTATTATTATTTTTTAACCCTGAGATAAAGAGAATAAACAAAAATTAATGTTAAATTGGTGCTCCAGAACTTGGGGCACAGAAATTAATGTTAAACAATATATAGAAAATTATAGGAAAATAATGGTAGTCCAATGTATAAAGTAATTATACCCAGGTAGTATAGGAGTATGTAAGGAAATACCCAGAATAAACCGACCTCCATAATAAAAGGACAACTTTTGGAAAAAACATATTATAAAAATAGAAACCCCCAAAAAAGATTAAATGTCCATAAGAAAAGTATAACAACAAAATCAGAATAAATGTAAAGTAGATGTAAGTAAAGGTTCTAGATATATAATTAAAAGTGTACCAGTCCAATTTATTTTTATAATGAAAAGCAAATCTTAATGATCCCCTGTAAGTGAGATTCTTGATCTTATAAGACTAGTTAAAATGAATAGAAATAAGATCAGAGAATAACAGTGGACCAGTGCAATTTATTTTTGTTATGAAAATCTACTAATGATGATCCCATGTAAGTGCTATTCTTTATCTAACAATATTAGATAAAATGACTAATAATAAAATAAGAGAATGCAGTAAATAGTGAAGTGAACAAGCGGAAATCCCTAAACTAAAACAAAAACAGCAAAAGACTGCATAGAAATTAATTTTAATAAATAATTTAAATGAAGAAAAAACAGATGTGTTTTGTTTATGTTAGCAGTTCATTGAACTCAAGGCTTGAATGTTTGAGATTGAGTATAATTTTTTTGTTATAGAATATTTATTATGTTTTAATGGTATCAGTTAATAATAAACGTTACTGTAATTAAGTAAGGGAATTTTAATTAAGATTTTATAAGAATTATATGTCAGAAAGGGTATTAGCAAGCTGAAATAATAATAAACATTGTATGTAAACACATGTAAAATATAGGCCAAATGGTAAATATCACCCACATTATAATTAGTAAATAAGTAAAGGAAATTAATTGAATTGATGAAAATTATATGTCAATCAATCACTGTGTATTATAACTGTAACAATACTTTGTAAAGGTATTGAAGGAATGTATAAAATATTATTAGAAAAAATGCAAGTGTAATAACACTGGAATCTAAGGGGAAAGCCTAAATTAAAGATAATATTTAAATTAGTTAACCAAATCATAAAATTACAAAGAATTCAAGAAAAATAACCATTTTAATTCAATCAATGATCTTGTTCAATGATAATTAGAACATGACAGAAATTGTAAACCATATAATGGCAGGAAGTACAATAGTTAAAGCCTACATCCAAATATACTGTAAATATGACTTTTTGAGTTAGAAAATACTATAAAGTATATCATGTTTGATATTAAATAACGCAGAATTAAATAAGGAAATTGGATATGTAATTAGTATTTAATAAGAATAAATAATAAGCAAAATGTAATTAATCATATAATGTAAAAGTCAATTATTTAGTTCAACATATAATTGAAGTGGAAATGCCAGATGATTAAAACAATGTCATTTTAATATTAAATCAGCCAGGACCTTTTGTATGAAGAAGAAAGAGAGTTAGTTGATTGTTACACGTTGAGATGCACACATCGGAACGATCTCACACAAAGTAATTATTTAACAAAGATAGAAGAATAATTGGATACGAACTAAACCTAGTAAAATTAAACCAGAGAAATTTAAAAATATGAGTCAACACTGAGTTCCAATGGAATAAACCAGATTAAACTATTTATGAAGGTTGAAAAGTGCAATCCCGATAATAGAAAATATAAATGTTAATTCCGAATTTTATCGAGACGAAATTTGCCATAGTCAACCTTATGAACTAAATGGAACAAGAACACTTTTGAACACTGATTGTCGAGCCGAATAACTGACCACTAATCCAGAATAACTACACTGTTACGAAGAGAAATTAATCACTACTGCTTGGATAAGGAACACCTAGAGAATAAACATTTATTTGAAGAAATTTCGTTGTGAAGACGCCTACTACATACACAGCAAGGGAGCCGCCATTTTGGGAATACTTCGAGTCGAGCACAGCTGAGATGACGTCACCTTCACACAGTGCCGTTGGTTCGAGAAATCTAACTTATTAACACATTCGGTGCCAGGCCCGAGTCTAGCTCGGGCTTGGTGTTTTAGTCAGCTGTGCCGCGCCCGAGTCTGGCTCGGGCTGTCATATGTGATCTTGTGCAAAATCCACTGGTGGTTATATACGGGCAAAAAGCATTTTGAACAATTCTTTTGAATATTAACTGTAATGGTGTGCACTCTATCGGCTAATAGAAGAAGTTTTTATTTCGATACAATCGGTGTCATTCTGCGTTGTTTTGTGTTTGTACTTATAGGTTATATATTTTGGCGTACGGTTTGTTCATTATATTTTTATAATATTACTAAAAATGAGTGATAGGTATCTCAATAACGATGAAATAATAGAGATAGTCAACGAAATGTACGACGACTGGTTCAGAAGGTGAAATAAAATATTTTGGGGACGATTTGGATGAAGATCCTAAAACGGTACTAGCTTTAAAATAAATTTATTATTGTGTAAACATCGATTATTTTATTACTTTTCATGAATCTCCAGGGTTTCGTCAGGTGTACTTATTGACAGAGAGAAATGGGTAAACGCAAATGAACAACACACATTGAAAGTTTACGAATACTTTTCATTTTATTCCCATTATGTCAATTTCATTATATTGTGATTATATTTGGCCACGAGGCTCAAGTTAGAAAACAACTCATTGTAAACAAGAAATCAAATGAACTTAACTACTAAGGTTATTATACCAAATTACGAAACCAGCACTTTACGTCATATTAATTTAGGTACCTACACACACACTCTCACGCAAACATATACCCCATACTAGGTCATACTGTATTTTTTATTTATTGAGCTCAATTTTTGAAAAAGAAAAGAATTTAGTATTTTAAATGATTTAACGAAAAAAATGTCTACTTTCCTGCTATTGCGGCGTAGATATCAACTTGTGGTTTACAATCCTCGTGCTTCACATTTTATGTCCGAACTGTTAATTTATATTCAATTGTACTCACTGCCTCTACTTCATTGTTGTAAAATAAAGAAACTGTTTAAATACTGAAATTTACATTTTTGTTGCTTTGCGGGCCCGCAAATTACGCACAGCCGGACAGTCGGCGAACGCGATAGTTTTATGCGTCCGTCACTTGTAAACGTTGTATTCCAACTGACTCTTTGTTCTGTGGGTGGACGAAAACTAGTGGCGCTGCCGCACCCACATTCCAGCATTATGTAATGCGCTGGCGTAACATCGCATGATGCTAGTTATATAATTTGTTTACTGTTGTCACATAACGTGTTTATTGGTTTCGTTTTGTCATTGTCCTTGAACTGCCTTTTGCACAGTTTGTCGGTTATTAAAACTGTCCACACAATATTATTAAGTAATTCTGCATCGTAAAAGTCAACAGCAGTGCAGCCACCGTCGTTTTCATTTCAAACAGTAAATTTACCTAAGTTTTGTTTATGTTTGTCCCTACATCAAAATGTTGTTTTATTTTATAAAAAAAATACAAATTGCCTTATTATACCAGGTAGGCCAAAATGCCATGTTACAATACCCCCCTCAATGAGATATTTTATGCCGAAGCATAAAAAACCTCATTGACACATTCATACTTGCTAAAGGGATCAGCTAGGATATGTCGCCACAACCCCCTTTATGGTTTACCAAAAATATAATCAACTCACCCTTGGTTCGGTGACTGTGACCGCATCTGCATGACAATACTGGACTTCCCTCTCGAGATCCCAACACCGTAGAGTCAGACAGATACTTAACGCCCCTGCTCTGACGCGCTGGCCAGCTCAGGTCCGCCGCCACAGCATCACCAAACACTGAAACAACAAATCAAATATCAAAATAGTGGCCTTATACAACACCATATCCCCAACTGATCTGTTTCCCCCTAGCGGTGCTGGTTTGCGCTAAGAAGCACTGGTTTTGTTTTTTACTTATGACTAACATATATATCAGAATACCTAAGAACAACATAATACCCAACTTAAAATTCCCAGGCTATCTACTTTCTCTTGTTAACTTAATCCCAAAATTTAAAATCATTGCCCTGATTCCCATCAGAATTTAAATAAACAGACGATCGACTCATAAACATTTCCCATTACCATATTACATTTCTCTCATCTCCAAATTAAAATGCATTTAAATATTTAAAATCATAAAATTCTCTTAAACTAACAAACACAATATAACATAAGAAAACATAGTACATTAATAATTCATATTGTTATCATTATCTTAAAACAAACAACTTGTATTTAAAATGTTACACACTTTCAATCATTATTGAATTTGCATATAAAATCATAAAATTATCCTTTAAACTCACTTTATTTTTATTAATTCGTTTCTCAATTTTTTTTTTTTTTTTTTTTACTCATCGAAAAATTTATTTCATTTTTAGCAAGAATTTTTAAACCCTGAAACTTATTATTATATTTTTATAATCCTTATTCCTAACATACTACATACAATCAACACAATAAGACATAATAAACACAATATATAGAATATCTAGTGCATCTATTTTTTCAAATTTTAATAAAAGTATTTAATAGCGAGTCATCATTATACTAAAATGCAACAAAAAATCTTTTAAATCGTTACCCACCTTGGGTAACCTCCCAGCCACACACACTATGACCCCCCCTGGACTGTGGCGTCCAGTTGCATGACATCTCCGTGTCCTTGCTTCTGCGTTACATTTAAAAAGGTATAGATATCAATATATCTGTGTTATATAAATATGCGCCCTTACACGGTTCTACCACCTGTCTTGCTACCCCTACGCGGGCAGAGTGGCAGCCGCTGTTCCATAATTTGGTGATTCCCCTTAATTTTACCCCCCATCAATTTCAAAGTACACCTTTACAACGATAACAGCTATGGCCAGTTAAGGCAGAACGTGACGCAATGAGCCCCAACCATAGCTGTTAAAGCTAAACCAATTCCACGGTCAGGGTTCGGTGAGGCCGTGACCGCCCGAAAAGTTGGAGAATCACTAGTATAATATGTTTTTTTTTTAATTTATATTACATGACATTTCTAGTCTTGGTGGTGTTTTAACATCATACATTTCTTTCTTAACTTTCCCTATCTTAATGTCCATTTACATAAAATACATAATGTGTGTATAAACAATGCTAACAATTTATAATAATAGAATATTAAAATGTCTGTTTATGTATGAAAAATATTAATATTTGTAAATACATCCATCATCACTCAGCTAGATAATACTTTTTTAATTGGGTCACATTATAGGTTCCTTTTATTTCTCGAGTTTGCAAACCTACTAAAACATAAGCATTCTCCATTTTCACTTGGCTAACCTCATATGGACTGTTATACAATAGAAAGAATTTCTTAATTTCAAAATTATTATTAACATTTATTTTTAACCTTAATTTTATTCCACAAACTAAACTATTTAAGATTTATTTGTTCATTAATTGTTATTCAATTGAAATCTCCTCAAATAATTTAAATATCTCATAAAAATTCAATCATACAACATTAAATCATAATATTTAACCATCTCAAAATATTCACTTCAATTGATTATTAAACACAACATATTTCAATTATTATCAAAATTTACAAAGCAACAATTATGGTCTTCATAATTATTTATTTAAACTGCAAAATATTAATAATATATATACACAAATGAATTCACAAATTATTTACAAATCATTCGTCAAGAACTGTTCAATTGTTTCACACTGCATATGTCCAAATCTGCAAGGTCGTTACCATAATTTACAAGATTTACCAAGGTCTATACACTGAAATTTTAGTTCAACCTCCATCGTTATATATATATCTAATGTATTTGTAACATGCTTCATTGTTATACACACTCAATTTGTTATTACTATCATTATAATAATCATCCATTATCTTTATTCCATTCATTATGTCATTATAATTGATAGGGTTATTCCCTATTAATATTTCATACAACTTGTCAACATAAGTTATTATTGTCCAGTCTCCATCGGTAAATACATTCATGATTGGTTTAATTACTTTTGTCAGATAATTATTTACATTATTCTTCAAGTATACTGTTAAACTTTCTCTCCATTTGTCATACTTTCGATTCACATTATATAATTCTGTTATTTGATTAACATACCATTTTCCACTTATATCTCTCTCACCACAACACCAAATTAAACTTTCAACATCATTATTATTACAGACAGAGGGTACAACATTATACGACATCAATACGGAACTCTTTCCCTTCTTAAACAACACTTGTGAACACCTTGGTTCAGAAAAATTAATAGGAAAATTTACCTTCTGCCCCACATACTCTATTCTCTCTTTCCACTTTCTCTCTAACTCATAATAATTTCTTTTTAACTTGTATAATTCTATTTCTCGCTCTGCATACAACTCTCTATATAAATCTCTCTCACTCACATTCGTTAACATCTGATTAATGGATACATTTAAGTCTTTTCTGACTTTAATTATTTCACGCTCATGTTCTGCTTGTTTATTCTTTAAGCTAGTTACATTAATGTTAATTGCATCAACTTGTTCACAATTACTTCTGAATGCATCATTTATATTTTCTTGTATTTCACTTTGCTCACACTCATTAATTAAACATTGAACATTACAGTCCATATTGTCATTTGGCTTTTTGATTTTATCATTACATTTACTTGTCAATGTGTCAAATTCTTGATTTGTCTCTAACGTTTGCTCTTTTTGTTTTTCGTTAATTATTTTTCTATCGTTTCTCATTTCGTCTTGTACATTATTTATAACACTAGTCAGTTCATCTCTCACTCCAACAATAACCTCATTCATACTTTCTAAACGGCTATTCATATATATTTCACTCGCTCTTAATTCGCTCCTCACATTTATAAACTCGTTATTTAAATCAGTTAGTTTAACATTTATAGAATTTACTTCTGATTTAATCTCAGTTTTCATTCCTGACATCATCTCCATCATCAATGCTAATTGGTTAAATATATTTACCCCCTCGTCTCTACTACTCCCCGCTACTACAGTTTCGTCTACATTTGTTTCAACACTTACACCAACAAAATCATTGGTTGTTATCATATGATCTTGCGTGACATTTAAAATTGATTCTTCTACGCTACCTCTACCTAAATCTGCGTTCATATTCCTCTCTGCCATTTTTTCGACCTGTTTGTAAATTTTTATTATACTAATTTACAAGGTCCATGTTAACGGGCGCCATTAAAACGGTACTAGCTTTAAAATAAATTTATTATTGTGTAAACATCGATTATTTTATTACTTTTCATGAATCTCCAGGGTTTCGTCAGGTGTACTTATTGACAGAGAGAAATGGGTAAACGCAAATGAACAACACACATTGAAAGTTTACGAATACTTTTCATTTTATTCCCATTATGTCAATTTCATTATATTGTGATTATATTTGGCCACGAGGCTCAAGTTAGAAAACAACTCATTGTAAACAAGAAATCAAATGAACTTAACTACTAAGGTTATTATACCAAATTACGAAACCAGCACTTTACGTCATATTAATTTAGGTACCTACACACACACTCTCACGCAAACATATACCCCATACTAGGTCATACTGTATTTTTTATTTATTGAGCTCAATTTTTGAAAAAGAAAATAATTTAGTATTTTAAATGATTTAACGAAAAAAATGTCTACTTTCCTGCTATTGCGGCGTAGATATCAACTTGTGGTTTACAATCCTCGTGCTTCACATTTTATGTCCGAACTGTTAATTTATATTCAATTGTACTCACTGCCTCTACTTCATTGTTGTAAAATAAAGAAACTGTTTAAATACTGAAATTTACATTTTTGTTGCTTTGCGGGCCCGCAAATTACGCACAGCCGGACAGTCGGCGAACGCGATAGTTTTATGCGTCCATCACTTGTAAACGTTGTATTCCGACTGACTCTTTGTTCTGTGGGTGCGACGAAAACTAGTGGCGCTGCCGCACCCACATTCCAGCATTATGTAATGCGCTGGCGTAACATCGCATGATGCTAGTTATATAATTTGTTTACTGTTGTCACATAACGTGTTTATTGGTTTCGTTTTGTCATTGTCCTTGAACTGCCTTTTGCACAGTTTGTCGGTTATTAAAACTGTCCACACAATATTATTAAGTAATTCTGCATCGTAAAAGTCAACAGCAGTGCAGCCACCGTCGTTTTCATTTCAAACAGTAAATTTACCTAAGTTTTGTTTATGTTTGTCCCTACATCAAAATGTTGTTTTATTTTATAAAAAAAATACAAATTGCCTTATTATACCAGGTAGGCCAAAATGCCATGTTACAATCCGGACTTTTTACCCAGTAGCAGTTTTTAGTATCGTTTGTTTCTTCATATACAGTAATGAATATTATGATTATTAGTATGGACTATTATCATTATAATTACGTAAATAGCTTATGTATTTACCACGTTATAAGGTGGTGCAATTTACTCCCAAAAAATAATAGAATTGTATAAAACAATCTTATTACAACGTGAACGATACACACGTAATATTTTCTATTTGCGTTATCTGATAACGTGAAAAATGTACAAAATAATTGTAACTGTACTGTAGTTTTATTTCTGCTGATAAATGTGCGTTTAGAATAATGAAATTATTAATTTTCCACTTACTATTTGTATGATGAAAAAAAAACAGATTACTATTTTTGGTTGACCTCACCCTTTTGTTTACTGTGTATTTTTTGAACAATAACACTACCCATTACAGGCCTGTCATTTTCTTTATTTTTGTTTCTCTGTTAGCACAAATTACTCTGTAAACATTTTCCCCTTCTCCTTCATGCTATTCAGTAGTACAAAGTATTTGTGTATAGCAGTGGTGGTGCCCTGACTGTGAAGTTGGACTATGTTTACCTGACTGCTTCAAAGTGTATCACACAGTGGCAAAATATTATTAGAATAAACATAAACATTTGTTTATAATAATTATAAAAATTGATGCATTTTTCTCCCTTTTTTGATAGTAAATTATATGTAAATTAATTATTTTGGTACACCTTGACAAAAGTGCTTTATATTTATAAAACATTTTCATAATTGTAATAAAACATATGTTAGACTTTTTTCAACAATGCAAAACATGGTTTTGTTATAGTGACAGTAATTAATTATTTCTTATAGCTATATGTACATGTTTCATACAGTTTTAAAGCAAACTCAGTTTGTTATTATGATGTTTAGACCATTAACATTGACCAAAGATTAATTTAATTATTAATTTCTATAAAACCTTAAAAATGCCCGGTTTTCTGGTATTAATAGTCTTCTAATAGGCCGGCACTGAAAGTGTTAACATTTTCTATTAAATAATATTTTTTATTTTTAGATAATTAAGAATTTTTTACTTGTAAGTGTTATACTTTTCAGCTTTGCCCTTTCTCTGACTATTTAAATAACAGCTAAAAGAACCTGTAATTTAACATTAATAATTTATATAATGAAATCAATGGCCCTGAGATATGAGTTTGCGAGCTGTCGATTAGCCGATCGATTCAGAATCGATTAATCTCTATAACATTAATAAATTCATTGAATATTATAATTTTGAGTTTTATTTATTAGTAAACATATAGATAGAAGAATTTCAGATAATATTTGACACCTGGACTCCAAGAAAAGAAGAAAATAACATCATTGAAGGAGTACACTCATTGAATAACGGAAGACCGCTAATCGATTTTTACTTTTTATAATCTAGTTAACGCGGAAAAACAATTCTTGTTATTATAAAGTAATAAATTAATAATTAAATAATTAATAAATGAATAAATCATAAAAAATAAATAAATAAAATATAATTTTTTTATTTTCAAACAAAATTTTTTATTATAATTTTTGTAACTCCGAAACTTTTATATTTTATGTTTTGTTACAATATTCATTGTAAAGAAACAGTTTGGTCGTATTAGATTTATGTATATAAAATTATATTTGATTTGATTATGTTATATTATATATATGTTTGATTTTACTTCATATATGCACTAGTAGTTTGTATGATCTGCTTAAGTATAATTGATTGATGATTGAAGCAGTTTACAGTGGGATGTAGATATAGAGAACTTTTATATAACAGTGCGTAAGAAATAAAATAGTTAACCAAACTGGTAGCAGTGATTGTATCAGAATTCCATAATTCTATATTTATTGATCTGCAGTGTCTTTTTTTTTGTACCAGATACCAGGGGTACAGAAAATGTTAAATTTCCCTAGAGTGCAGTTTTTTTGTCCAAAACTTCCCCCAAAATGTTGTCTGTATTCATATGAGTTTAAGTGATTGCTGAATTATATGTCGGTGATTACGAACTAACATTAAAGCATGTAAATTAATGCTTGTATTTAATCTAGTTAGTAATTACAAATCAAATTTATCTATATGTACAAGACATAAACATGTGTTTTGTAGCTGCTTCATGCTGTTAAAGATATGAACATGCAATGTATTATTATTTAACATTAATCCAGGACTCATTCATAAACTAATTTTAAAACTGTAAAAAGCACTTAAAAATGTAAATTTCTTTTGTTTGAATTTTTTGTATTGAGGTATTCACAGTGTTTATGTAAACAAGGCCATACTATTTTCCATCAGTAAAATGGGTGGATAAAATGGTGAATATGAATACCTTAATGTATAGGTGCTCTACAATAACATCGGACCATTAAACATTACACATATTTGTTAAATAAAAACAAATAACATAAATATAGTAAATAAAATAAAAATTCTGTTCAATAATTCACCATTCAGTCACTGTGCTGTGATCAAATTCAAAATCCACGTATTCAATATGACACATTTTTGCTAAATAGTTACCCAGTTAATTATCATGATGTTAGTTGCTTTTATTTTTCTTGATGTATTCATCTTCAACCAGTTAGTTTTCTTGGCTGTTTGTTACTCATAATTTTATGTATTTATTTATTTTTTACTCCATACCAAAATGTCCCTTTTGCTTCTTTAATTCCCCCAAAACTCATTAGTGCATTCAGACATATTCTGCAACTCTGCTGAATTCCATAGATGGCTATCTTACAATGTAAGATCTTATGCATTGTATCATCCAGTTCAGGATTCTGTTTTCATGCATCTTCCTAGCCTTCCTCCTTCCAAGAGCTACAGTATCCTGAGACACATGTACAAAAAACATATTGTTAATTCATTTCTCATCTCTTTATTGTACATTTCATACAATAATAATCATCTGGTGTAAAAATAACATATTGTTTGAGCTCTGTGTCTTCGGCCAAATACCACATTTCCTTGTAGTCTTTCCAACCATCAGAACTTATGATCTTTCATTCCTCTCCAAGATGGTTTCAGCAATCTTCAGTCAACAGTTGGAGTCATTGTAATCTTTCTGGTGTTTACAACACCACTCTGTAACCTACTAATGAATATTCGTTCTACGGTAAACAACTTTTCACCATCTTTACGGTTGATTATGTGTGTCCATTTGATTGGCCATATTTTAAGCTTGATGTTACACAAATAAGTGAAATATGTAGTGAACACCGCATCTTTTAAAAACTTTCTTTGTGTACAACATAATGGGAACACTAGTCAAATTAGGGATTGGTGAGATTTCAGTAAATTTTGTTAAATACTCGTGTATCACCAGATATCTTTAACTTTTTATGTTTAGTGATGTCAGCATCAGTCACTTCCTAAAGCCCTTTTGGCAACTCAGAAAGAGAGATTCTGTCACTTTTTCCATATTTACCTCATGTTTTGAGCATGATTTTAAAATCGACTTGAGAATCTTAATATCAGCAGTTATTCCTGGTTGTCAAACTGACCACTAAGCAAGACACTTTACCACTACAAGATGTATGCAATGAATGAGACAAATCTCTGCTCACGAACATCTTGGAACAAAAAGTTGATGCCCTTTAACAGTAGTTCACTGAGATAAACTAAATCACCTAGTTCTTTGAAAGATTATATGTCATCCATGGAAGACAAAACTCGACGTGTTTTAAAACCTTGCAACAATGATAGTTCTCTTCTGATTTTCATATCTTCTGTAATTGTAGGTCTGGATGTCAGTTAACTTCTTTGCCATATTGAAATGGTGGCCATATTCCACTGGTTGGAATGTGCTGGCCACATTCAATTCCATCTCATCCAAAATATCAAGATATTAAACTTATGCATTTAGGGGGTTTCTTGGAAGCACGTTTACTATATTAAAGGTCTTTCCCGGAACATAAACAATGTCATAATTAAGTTTTCTGAGTCAGATTTTAAAGCATTAGAGTCTAGCACTGTTTAAAGACACTTCCTCTTCAGAAGCATGTGTTCAGATCTAATTGCATAAACATTCTCCAAAACTGTAAAAGAAAACTTATTTGCAAACATTGATATAACAATTTGTCAGAGTATAAATTTGTAATGAATAAAAATTATACGTTTATTAATTGGTTGTAACATGTATAAATATTTCATTTATTTTAGAAATCATATTAGGTTGCACAGTTATATAATTCAGAATAAAGATAAGCTCTGTAAAGTCATTAAATGAAAAGGTTTAGATTTATGTAATGAATTGTGTTCAATAATTTCAGTATTTTCATAATTATTGAGGATACTGTTCACATAGTTAACTAATCTAGAAGTTAATGAGAACACTTAATTGTGAATGGATTAACCACATATTAACCATATTCATGTAGCTCTTTAAAAAGGTATATATTCAACCATATGCAAATAAATGTGCTGTCCTCCCAATCTAACTCTGAATCTAAGTAGGTGTACCCTTATAAAATATTTTATGTGTATAACATTGCTATTATTATTATTTTTGTTTTTTTGAGAACAAGAAATACTGTAATGTCTGTTCAGCCTTTTCATAAGAATTTTTTGCTAGGTTTTATGGACGAATTGCAGACAATCCAGATGATCATGACAAAGACACACTTGAAGCTATAAAGCTTAATTTAAAAGGATTAAATCAGATATCAGGAGAAAGAATGTGGTTAGAGCTACAACAGATTTTGACTGGCAACTTTTTTGGAGAAATTGTAGTTACTATGCTAAAAGTTGGAATTGGCCCATACATAGGTAAGAATACAGTAAAACCGCTATATAGCCCTCTTCAATGGATCATCAAAAAAGAGCTGTATATGGGTCACATTAAAAAAACATGTTTTAACTAGCTACAAAATGTATTCTTACCGTACATATAATCATAAGTAGAGAATGTAATAATTTTTTGAAGTTTCTGCTGCTCAATTAAATGTTAAAAGCATGTCACTTACAAATTCAAATTGTGTTTTAAACACAATGGTCTACCCCCATAAGTGGTTTCTGAAAAGAATCCCTTGTCTCATTGTATACAAAGTAGCATTATTCTCTTACTTGTATGTTTTATAATCTATTGTGTTGTAATGGTTAGGATTTTAAAGGAGGCCCTTAAACCTATCATGCAAACGACTTTAAAACAAAAGTCCAGAGTTGCCATTAGCATTTGACAAGTCAGTTTGTGGAAGATGATCACAGTCCTTGTTATTTTTAATTTCACACATTTTTTTTATCTTGAAAGAAATCCATCCAGATTCATGTAGGTGAACCCACTGAACACAAAATAGAATATGGTAGGGTGATGTCTAAAATAATTTAACTAGTACTTATTCTCAGTGGTGGAAAGTACAAAATATAAATAACCCATAAAATCGATAGATTATGAAATTCTAAGAAAAAAGTTGATATGCATTTTTCTATAGAAGCCAATAGATTTTGAGTTATTGCAAGTTAAAAATTGTGACCCCCCCCCCACAATCGTTACCTTGTTAGAGTCTTTGTTAACTAACTCACAAAATATTGAACCTATTATAAAAATAATATGAACTCAATGTTCGTTTTACTGGAAACAAGTTGAGATTATTTTTATTTCTGTAGATTCAATACTTTGAGAGATGTAATTGTTTAAAGATGGTGCGTCGATTTCTTGTCCTTAAAAAACAGTTTTTGACTCTCGATAACTTAAAAACTGGTTTTGAAGAAAAGTGTGTATATAATCTAAATTGAAGGTCATAAAATCATCTTTAAAATTGTTTTGCTGTATCGTAATATCAATATTTATGCTGTAATTTAGTACTATGTAAAAATTAAAAAAAACCTTTGCATATCATTAACCTACACTATTCTCAGTATGCTCAAACTTTTTATGATTCTTCAAACTCATCATTTTGATACTATTAGACTGTGAATTTTAGATCAACTTAGTGATTTCATCACTAACCCCAAAAATATTTAAGTTAGCAAAATATAGATATACAAAATAAAGTTTATGTTATGGCAGATAAAATCTTCTTACCTTTTTATTACAGTAAGCTTAACACTTCAAGAGACATGACAGTTTAAAGTTGGCGCTTGAATTTTTAAACCCCCCCCCCCACAAAAACAAGATTTTTGACCTTGAATAACAGGAAAACCATATGTCTAATGAAAACAGTACTCATAAGATATATTAAATGTTACTAATATATTATCCTTACAATGAAGTCTGTTTTACTATAATATTATTAAAAATAATGAAGTTATGGTAAAAAAGCCTTTGTGCGTTATTCATACTGTTTTCAGAAAATTGGCTTTTTTCCTAGTATAGTTTGTTATTAGAATTACAAAAAATACCTACCAAGTATTGTTAACTTACATCATTTCCTTAAATTTTTAAGATTTTTCCAGCTATCACTTTTGAAACTTAGACTTTGAAGGTTAGATTAATTTAGTGATGTGTTTGAAAAATTTTCTATTTTCACTAAATAACCGGAAAATACTGAATTTAACAAAGAAATGTTTAATTCAGTTTTTAAAACCATATGTCAAATTTTTTAACAAATACTATACAACAAATACTTTGCAAGATATGATTGTTTAAATTTAAGGGGAAACATAAATGAACTGATCAGTGGGAACTATACAGGTCAGCACTGAAGTGGTCTGTATTTAAGGAAAGGCATTGTACCTTCGACAACTTATGTAAAATTATAAAATGTTGTATTAATAAAGACGTTTAACTATTAGGAAAATATTAGACCCATGAAAAATTTCAAAAGGTTAGAAATTAAGAAGTAATGATGAAATATATCAAAGTATAGAAAATATAACAGAAACAATGAGAAAAAGAAGACTATTATTTTTTGGACATTTATATAGAATGGATGACAATAGGTTAACAAAGCAGATCTTCAAATGTCTGTGGGGGAAGAAATCAACCAACATCAAGTTGGATTAAAGAAGTCCAAAAAGATTTAGAAAAAAATAATATAAACGCAGAAGAAGCAATTAAAAGAGAAGTTTTTCGGGCAAAAGTGTTAAAAATGGAAGAAGTCCAGGTTAGGAGAGAGAAAAACGCATGTTCAAAGTGGACTGAAGACAGGAAGAAGAGACAGTTAAAGATGAAAGAATATTGGAGACAAAGAAAAGAACAAAGAATAAAGAATTGAAATTGGCATGTGGTCCTTAGATGGCCAATACAAAAAAAAACTTTAATGTTTTCTTAACTGATTCCATTTCTCTATTATCACGCTCTTTGTATTTGACTATCATAGGAAAAATTAATTCAAAGATACAGATCTTTTGAAAAAGTTCACCCCCCCTTCTTTAAATTGGCCATTTTGACTTCCCTGTGTTTTACTATATTTTTGACTTTACTTTCTTAATCAGTGCCTTCGAAAACCTAAGTATACAATTTATTCCTAGTTTACTACAAAAGAAATTTCCAGCCTTTCTGGGTGCTTTCAATCTGTACTACCTACTTTGACCACCATAAATCTTACTTATGTTTCCACTTGGAAATTAATTTTTGAATATCATAAGAAAATTTTTTTAATCACTATTTTATACATTTCATCCCCTTCAAAATTGTCCCTTTTGACTCCCTAAATGCTGTACAATGAACGTAATATTTAAGTTCTCAATCAAAACCACAGAAACATTAATTGTACATAGTTTCATAAATTAGTTAAATAAAAATCATTTTTTAACATTTAATGGTTGTTTCCACCCCTTAGAAGTGAGAGCACCCACAACTTTTGTTTTAATTTTTATATAGATACTATATAGAAGGCAATACAAAAAGTTTTATGTCAGTTGGTTCTACTGCAAAGAATTCCAATCTTTAGTGGTTTTTCTGGCTTCATTAGTGCCTCGTTTTACTGACCTCTGTTAAAAATTTAATGGCCGACAGATCACCTGTTAAGGATTTAATGGAAGAAAACCCGTTTTATCAAGCTCAGTTAAAGATATCAGCTGTTAAAATTGCCAGTTAACAGGAGATATTTGGCCTGTTAGGTAACTAATGTTAAAGCTAACCTTAAAATTATGTTTGGTTTTATTTACGTTGTTTTCCTTAAAGTAGTCGTTCGTGTAACATAAATAAAATGTGCATATTTGTTTGATTTTTATGATCAGAAAATTTGTTTTATCTGTTGTCTGTTCTTTCATTAAACAATTTACGTTATTTTCAATTGTTGCATATATGTATATAAGCTATTGTGACACACAAAAATGAAGCAGTGATAAAATACACTTAAGTAACACTGGTATTAAAAAATTATCCAAACATAAACGGAAAACAAAGGCTATCACTACAGAATAGGCACACCTGTTTTGGTTATTTGAGTAAGTCAAAATTGATTGAACACTAATGTGCTTCTAAATAAGTTACTTAAAAATTCATGAATTGAGGTTACAGAGGAATATCTTCAATAACAGGAATAAAAGAAAATGTACAATGAAATATAAAATAAAATATACAAATAATCTTGACAAATAGAAAATGATGGACCAGTAATGTCACCCTACAGATTTTTTAGAAGTTGTTTAAAATTTTCAGCCTATCTGAAGCAAAATCAACACTTACCATGGAAACATAGTCGTGTTATCAAGAGTTTTTTTAACCGGGTCCTAACGGGCATTGATGAAATGGCTATTAAGAAAACAGCCATTAAAATTTATTTTGCCAGTTAACAAATGGTCCGTTAGGAAGAAAAGTAACAAACGTTCATAAAACAGGGCATAAATCAACTGTTTCTTTAGTGGAAAGCATCAGTAAAATGTATAGTTAATTATTCATTTATATTTACGAATACAAGTTCACCGACAGATAAATTTAGTACCATTTTTCTGACAGAATCAGGGTTAAAGTAGGCCATCTGAATTAGATACACTGATGAAATGAACATCTCAATGAAACAGTACAAAATTGCGTATTTTATAGTACATAATAAAATACTGCAGTGAGGCAAACACTCACACTGTGTAAAAATATAGGGGGGTGTATTTACAATAAGCCTTAGTTGGTGTCCTGTGCAAAGGGATGTCAGTGTTGTTAAGACAATATTGTTATTAGACTAAGTACTGTGTGTTAATGTAATGTAATGTGATAATAAATAATAAAAAACAGCAGTGCAGTGCAGTGTGAAAGTGAATAAGTATTGTCATGTTACAAAGTGCGTGAAGATAATTAACAGTGTTACGAACCGGAGTCGTACCCGTTGAAGCCTCACCTTGCTGATGCCAATCTATTACCTTATTTTATTTTACTTAATGCTGTATGTTGTTTTCTTCCCGATTTAAGGCGCCAAATTGTTTTATTTCCAAAACAAAATGATTCTTCTTATCTATTTCTCCTTTTCTCTTATTTTAATTTAATTCAACTCACCTTCGTCTTGTAGTCGATGTGAATTTCGTTCCAAAAAAATAGGGGTTACCAACCTCTATTTTTGGAAAAAAATTCCACCTTGGCTATATTAAGGAATAAATTGTCAGTAATATTAACATAAATTAAAGACACAGTTGATAATAGTCAATACGGTATTATTTCTTTAGTGTTTTTTTTACTTTCTTTTAAACAAAATGAAATATTTTTATCTTGTTGTTGCATCCTCTTCGTTCACTTTATTAATTTAATAATATATATAAACTTTCACTAATGAACTTACTGTTGTCACTTCCCAAACGTTTTGAGATGTTGTTTCTCTTCTTCAGTGGGTGTATACTGATTGTCGATTACAGAATAACCATTACGGAAAAATGGTGTGTGTGGTGGGGGTTGATGGTGGGAAGGGATTGGCGCTGAGGTTCGAATTGTGTGTGTGGATCAGTGTATCGAATAGTGTATGTGATTTATAATGTATTTGTTCATTTAATATGTTGTTTGGTTGTAGTGTGTGATATCTGTATATTTCAAATTGTTCAGCTGTGTTTAGTTTTCTACTTTTAGGTAAGTAGTGTAATATTTCCATGTTGTGTTCTATGTTTGTGTAACTGTGGTTTTCGTTATGTAAATGTGTGGCAAATGTGGAATGTATGTAGTTTGTGGTGAGGGCTTTTAAATGTTTGTAATAATCTATTTTCATTACAATTACAAATACAAATACATAAAATTCTTTGTCACCTTCCACCTACTTTTTTTTTTCTCCCAGGATCCGGCACACGAACGTTAAGATGCAAGTATGATTATAGGTTATTGTAATAATTTACGCAACTCGCTTTTTGTGAAGAGAAATTAATTAAAATTTTATTTTATACTTCAAAATTTTCTTTAAATTTTAAATTGTTATTTATTTGGCCTCTTAGCTCAAATGATTCAAAATCATGGAAAATGCATAAAACCTTTACTGTTAGTTACATGGTTGGATTAAACTTATACTTACAGAATTACAATAAACACCTTACCTTAATTTGACAGCCCAATCTGCTAACATACACACATTCACACTATTACAAAACCAAACTCCTTTTATTTAATTTACATGTTTGCACAAAAACCCTTTATAAAAAAAATGTTGAAATTACGGTTACGGGTTACCAGACGGCTTCACTCCTTTCGCTGCCACGTGGCTCGTATTCTTTAAATGTCCGAAAGTTTATTATTCATTTTATTTTGGCCCGCTCACTTCACTAATTCTGTTTTGCAATATTATATCTTGGTTACCACTTTTGTCTGATGATCGATTCACTCACGGTGTCTCCCCGGCTACGTCGCACTATGCACATGTTAAACTATATTTATACGGTTAATCAATTTTTTTGGCCTGCCAGCCCGTTATGTTCAAACGGCCGCCGCCGTCTCACCACAACACCACTGCTGATTCACATTTTGCTATATGATTTAGATGAAAATTTGTGTCCAGTCGGCGGACGCACTACGGTTCGCGTCCGGCAGATTATGATGTTACTTTCCGACTGCCTTACATGCTGCCGGACATTACTGCCTTGGCTGGGAACAAATCTCTTCGCCGCTCGCAGCCTTCGTTATCCAAGTTTTAGTGGCAGTACACATGGCACACAGGATTTTTGAGTGTTGGCCGTCGACGATATTTCACTGCCTTTACTTTCGTCACATAAATAGGTGTGGCTTACAGTTATGTTTCCGGCATGTTGAGTGCATGTGTTGGACAAAATTCGCACCAAGACATGTTTTGCGCCTTTCGTTTAGCGTGGGTTAGGCGCCCCGCAGATGTTGGTGCTTGCGCATTGATGAGTGGATGTCACACAGCTGCAAAGTTCTAGGAATCGTCGACAGCACATTCCTTTCCAAATGTTTCAACACAGTTACAGCGTAACTTTGCTTTGTTTGAACTGCGAGTTAGATTCAAACTGGGGACTGGCCACATATATGAAGTGAATTGTGCAATTTTAATAAAATCAAAACCAAAATTAATAAAATAAAAAAACCCTTTTAATTTGCCCCATTACAATACCCCCCCAATGAGAGGTCTTCTGTCGAAACAGAAGAAATCTCATTGCTAATACCCCTAAGAGGACCGGTGAGGATATGGTGCCAACAAACCCCCTTTAGCTCTTATACATCATGGGTAAACAACCCCCCTGGCTCGGCGACTATGGCCGCATCTGAACGAGATCACTGGACTTCTCTATACGAGATCCCAACACCATAAAATCGAACAGACGCGCACCACAGCGCACCTAACCTTCTAACATGCCAACCCAAAATCCAAACCCCTGGTCTTATATCATGCCAGATCCTCAACCGATATGTTCCCCCTTATCATGCACACTGGGCTGCCTTTAGCAGTTACTGGGCTTGTACACACTCTCATAATATTTTATAAACCAACTCATCATTTAAAAGTCACAAAATATTCATCTTTAACTTCACTATTCTTTTAAGTTCAAAATCAGATTGTCATATTATTGTTATTTTCAAATAAAAAAAAAAAAAATCTTTTACCTGAATTGATTGATTCTCTTTGTTACTATTAATACTTAGAAAACAAATAAATGGAACATTTAATTAAAACATGAACTTCCTTATCCTAACATTTGATTACACATATATCCTACACAATATAATTCAATAACACTATTGATACACCTAAACAATAATACAATCAAAATGCAAAACATCAATTTGATGGCAGGCACAATTTTTTTTTTTTTTTTTACTACCCCCTTCTAATCCCTTAACCCCTGATACCCGTTACATATTCATGTGTTCTGCGCTAGGCTTCTTGGCCCTTGCCAGCCTCATCCTAGCCGTAAACCACATCTCCCTCGTAACCTGTAACTAGGTCACCGCCCATCCACACTCACTATTTCCCCCCCTGAGACTGTAGCGCCCAGTTGCTTTCACAAGGACTGATGCGGAAGGGGTGGACATTTTTTCTTTTATTCCACCCCCATCCTTGCTTCGGCGTTACAATAAAATTCAGTGTTACACCTACTATTAATGAATGATACGCCCCTAATGGACTACCACCCCTATCTGGGTGAAAATAGCCCTGTTCCAAAATTTGGTAGATTCCCCTAAAATAACCCCCCTACTAAGTCTAACAAAACACCGGGTTAACAAAATAAAACAAACCACAAGCCGGTTATAGCAAGTAAAATTTATGATTTGTCACAATTAACTACTTTCACGGTCATGATCCGGTGAGGTCATGACTGCACTTAGGTGGAGAATCTACAGTTAAACATAAAACATAGATTGTCAAATGTAAAAGTTTACCTGAATAGTTACATGAACATCTTATTTTCCCAAACACTGTTTCAGCTTTAATGTTATTTCAGTTTTCAATTTTAAATGAATATTTTAATCATTGTTTACATCAATTAGTATTTAATTTATAATTCCAGTTTGAATTCAAATGAAAATAAAGTTAAGTTCATTATTAAAAATCATCTTTTCAATTAATTTAATTATCAAATTAATTGAATTATATTTAATTTCTCAAATTCTAAGTTGCAATAATTACCTCATTATTATTTTATTTGTTCAAAGCAAAATATTAATTGTATTACAATAAAAAGCCACCTCCATTTCAACACATCTTACATTTCTTTTATTTCATAATAGGATTTACTCATCAGAATACTGATTCATCAGAATAAACAGTTACCAACTTCAACACCTGGCTGTGAACATTAGTCAAAACATACAACACACCTGTTTACATTAACAGTTGTCTGCCAGACTGTTGTTATAAACACTCCTTCAGTCTAAACATTCTGCTTACCACATACTGACACATATACTTCCTACAAATTTTTGGTTTCTATAAATCTGTTAGTTAACATATTTGTCAAAGTGTATTTATTACAGTTCAAACCAAATATAATTTTAATTCACCTTTCAGTTATTACTTTTTAATTACAGTTTCTATTTAGTACAATCATTTCAAATGAATCTCATCATTGAATCAAAATCTTTTCACACCTGTAAACCTTTTATTCTATCTAATTGGTATTATAAACTTTATACTTACAGTACATTATTCACCTACTGACATAACCTCTGAAACATTTAACAACAGCGTTATTTCATACCAAACAATTTAACATTTATCTATTTCTTACTATCAGCCTCACATCTCATAAAATAATTTAAATTCATTAGAAAATTCAGTTACATAACATTTAAATCAATCAAAAATATTTAAACATCTCAAATTATTTTAATTAAATTAATTATTAAAAATACAAGTTCAATTATTATCCAAAACAATTACAATTCGCTAATTACTGTCTTCAAAATTATTTTTGTTATTTATTTAGACTGCAAAATACTATTATTATTATCACAACGATTACCTACATACACCTTGTTTACCTAACATTTTACAATACACAATTAATTTCACTATCAATTTATTTACAATTCTTCATCATTAATTATTCAAATTTATCACATTTCATTGTCCAAGTTTGCGAGGTCAGAACCGTAAATCAAAATATTTAAAATTGTCCATTTATGAATTTATGTTCAGCCTCCATCGTCAAAAATTAGCCTTGGTTTCAAATAACAGTTTTCAATTTTATTTACACACATATGGCTATCTTGTGTGTAATAACCATAAAATTTCAGTTTATTCATTTTACCACAATAATCATAAACCATGTCAACATTATGTATTTCTGTCCAGTCTCTATTAGTAATTATATTCAATATCGGGTCAGTTATTTTTTCATCATAAATTAAATTATTATTGTTCAAACACACTTCTAACATTTCTTTCAACTCATCATAATCTCTTTAATTTATACAATTCTGTCTCTCTATCAACACACAATTCTCTATCTAAATCTCTCTCATCATAACACCATCTCACACTTTCAACATCATTCCACACAGAGGGTACTAATTCATACAAAAAGGGGTAACAACTTAAATCTTCCACTAATAAGGGTCTCTTGCCCTTCAATAATAACACTTGTGAACACTCTGGTTCATCACAAATAAGGGGAAAATTTACCCTCTGCCCTCCATATTCATCTACTCTCTCCCTCCATTCTTTTTCTAATTCATCGACACTAATTACTACTCCGTTACAACATATTACTCTCTCTCTCTCACTCACTATCTCACTAACTATTTTCAACGTATCACTCTCTGATACCACCTTTTCAATTACATTACCATTTTCAATATCATTGTTATCATTTGTTACCTTATTCTCTAATACCACTTTTTTTAATTATATTCTCTTTTTCGACATTATTGTCATCATTTGTTAATTTTTTATTATCATTATTATTTTTACTTTTAATCTGTTCTCCTACTGACTCTACTATTCTCTCAATGTCTTGTTTCAATTCGTTACAACTACTTTCGCATTTCATTTTTACCTCATTAATGTCAAATTTAAGTACATCAAATTTACAATTAAATTCACTTTTAATTTCGGTCTTAATTTCATTCAATTTTACATCGCTATTGTCAAAACGATTGTTTATACCATCAAATTTGCTATTCTGTTCATTGAACTTAATATTAATATCCCCTCTTAGTTCACTAAAATTACTATACATCATATTATACAATCGTGTTAGCATATTGTCCTCATCGGACTTCTTATTTTGGTTGACTGAAATAGGTGTCGATTGATGTTCGACATCTTTCATTATTTTTGATTCGGTTATTTCTACATTACTGTCAGTGAAGCTGAGTTCTTCATTATTAGTTGTACACTCCCTACTCAATTTTGGGGTTATTTGAATCCCCAAATCATCTGTACTATTTGTTTCATTTGTAATAGTTTTTGTTTTATTTTCCTGACTCACGTTTGGAGTCGAGTGGATTTCAACATTATTCATCTTTGAATCATCACAGTTTTCGACACTAGTCGTTTCCTTTATATTACTTTCACTATTTCCTGCCATCTCTATAAGTTTATTAATCTAGATTTTCTTACATAAAAAACATCTACCACTTAACTCTTAAACTCTGAACATTGATATACTATTTTATATGTGCTGCGTAATTTTTACGTAGTTACTTAACCCTCAGATCAAACTTGCATCTATCGTAGGTATTGAATTTTAATTATTCAAATTCGAGCCCCTGTCGTGACGCCATTTGTAATAATCTATTTTCATTACAATTACAAATACAAATACATAAAATTTTTTGTCACCTTCCACCTACTTTTTTTTCTCCCAGGATCCGGCACACGAACGTTAAGATGCAAGTATGATTATAGGTTATTGTAATAATTTACGCAACTCGCTTTTTGTGAAGAGAAATTAATTAAAATTTTATTTTATACTTCAAAATTTTCTTTAAATTTTAAATTGTTATTTATTTGGCCTCTTAGCTCAAATGATTCAAAATCATGGAAAATGCATAAAACCTTTACTGTTAGTTACATGGTTGGATTAAACTTATACTTACAGAATTACAATAAACACCTTACCTTAATTTGACAGCCCAATCTGCTAACATACACACATTCACACTATTACAAAACCAAACTCCTTTTATTTAATTTACATGTTTGCACAAAAACCCTTTATAAAAAAAATGTTGAAATTACGGTTACGGGTTACCAGACGGCTTCACTCCTTTCGCTGCCACGTGGCTCGTATTCTTTAAATGTCCGAAAGTTTATTATTCATTTTATTTTGGCCCGCTCACTTCACTAATTCTGTTTTGCAATATTATATCTTGGTTACCACTTTTGTCTGATGATCGATTCACTCACGGCGTCTCCCCGGCTACGTCGCACTATGCACATGTTAAACTATATTTATACGGTTAATCAATTTTTTTGGCCTGCCAGCCCGTTATGTTCAAACGGCCGCCGCCGTCTCACCACAACACCACTGCTGATTCACATTTTGCTATATGATTTAGATGAAAATTTGTGTCCAGTCGGCGGACGCACTACGGTTCGCGTCCGGCAGATTATGATGTTACTTTCCGACTGCCTTACATGCTGCCGGACATTACTGCCTTGGCTGGGAACAAATCTCTTCGCCGCTCGCAGCCTTCGTTATCCAAGTTTTAGTGGCAGTACACATGGCACACAGGATTTTTGAGTGTTGGCCGTCGACGATATTTCACTGCCTTTACTTTCGTCACATAAATAGGTGTGGCTTACAGTTATGTTTCCGGCATGTTGAGTGCATGTGTTGGACAAAATTCGCACCAAGACATGTTTTGCGCCTTTCGTTTAGCGTGGGTTAGGCGCCCCGCAGATGTTGGTGCTTGCGCATTGATGAGTGGATGTCACACAGCCGCAAAGTTCTAGGAATCGTCGACAGCACATTCCTTTCCAAATGTTTCAACACAGTTACAGCGTAACTTTGCTTTGTTTGAACTGCGAGTTAGATTCAAACTGGGGACTGGCCACATATATGAAGTGAATTGTGCAATTTTAATAAAATCAAAACCAAAATTAATAAAATAAAAAAACCCTTTTAATTTGCCCCATTACAATACCCCCCCAATGAGAGGTCTTCTGTCGAAACAGAAGAAATCTCATTGCTAATACCCCTAAGAGGACCGGTGAGGATATGGTGCCAACAAACCCCCTTTAGCTCTTATACATCATGGGTAAACAACCCCCCTGGCTCGTCGACTATGGCCGCATCTGAACGAGATCACTGGACTTCTCTATACGAGATCCCAACACCATAAAATCGAACAGACGCGCACCACAGCGCACCTAACCTTCTAACATGCCAACCCAAAATCCAAACCCCTGGTCTTATATCATGCCAGATCCTCAACCGATATGTTCCCCATTATCATGCACACTGGGCTGCCTTTAGCAGTTACTGGGCTTGTACACACTCTCATAATATTTTATAAACCAACTCATCATTTAAAAGTCACAAAATATTCATCTTTAACTTCACTATTCTTTTAAGTTCAAAATCAGATTGTCATATTATTGTTATTTTCAAATAAAAAAAAAAAAAATCTTTTACCTGAATTGATTGATTCTCTTTGTTACTATTAATACTTAGAAAACAAATAAATGGAACATTTAATTAAAACATGAACTTCCTTATCCTAACATTTGATTACACATATATCCTACACAATATAATTCAATAACACTATTGATACACCTAAACAATAATACAATCAAAATGCAAAACATCAATTTGATGGCAGGCACAATTTTTTTTTTTTTTTTTACTACCCCCTTCTAATCCCTTAACCCCTGATACCCGTTACATATTCATGTGTTCTGCGCTAGGCTTCTTGGCCCTTGCCAGCCTCATCCTAGCCGTAAACCACATCTCCCTCGTAACCTGTAACTAGGTCACCGCCCATCCACACTCACTATTTCCCCCCCTGAGACTGTAGCGCCCAGTTGCTTTCACAAGGACTGATGCGGAAGGGGTGGACATTTTTTCTTTTATTCCACCCCCATCCTTGCTTCGGCGTTACAATAAAATTCAGTGTTACACCTACTATTAATGAATGATACGCCCCTAATGGACTACCACCCCTATCTGGGTGAAAATAGCCCTGTTCCAAAATTTGGTAGATTCCCCTAAAATAACCCCCCTACTAAGTCTAACAAAACACCGGGTTAACAAAATAAAACAAACCACAATCCGGTTATAGCAAGTAAAATTTATGATTTGTCACAATTAACTACTTTCACGGTCATGATCCGGTGAGGTCATGACCGCACTTAGGTGGAGAATCTACAGTTAAACATAAAACATAGATTGTCAAATGTAAAAGTTTACCTGAATAGTTACATGAACATCTTATTTTCCCAAACACTGTTTCAGCTTTAATGTTATTTCAGTTTTCAATTTTAAATGAATATTTTAATCATTGTTTACATCAATTAGTATTTAATTTATAATTCCAGTTTGAATTCAAATGAAAATAAAGTTAAGTTCATTATTAAAAATCATCTTTTCAATTAATTTAATTATCAAATTAATTGAATTATATTTAATTTCTCAAATTCTAAGTTGCAATAATTACCTCATTATTATTTTATTTGTTCAAAGCAAAATATTAATTGTATTACAATAAAAAGCCACCTCCATTTCAACACATCTTACATTTCTTTTATTTCATAATAGGATTTACTCATCAGAATACTGATTCATCAGAATAAACAGTTACCAACTTCAACACCTGGCTGTGAACATTAGTCAAAACATACAACACACCTGTTTACATTAACAGTTGTCTGCCAGACTGTTGTTATAAACACTCCTTCAGTCTAAACATTCTGCTTACCACATACTGACACATATACTTCCTACAAATTTTTGGTTTCTATAAATCTGTTAGTTAACATATTTGTCAAAGTGTATTTATTACAGTTCAAACCAAATATAATTTTAATTCACCTTTCAGTTATTACTTTTTAATTACAGTTTCTATTTAGTACAATCATTTCAAATGAATCTCATCATTGAATCAAAATCTTTTCACACCTGTAAACCTTTTATTCTATCTAATTGGTATTATAAACTTTATACTTACAGTACATTATTCACCTACTGACATAACCTCTGAAACATTTAACAACAGCGTTATTTCATACCAAACAATTTAACATTTATCTATTTCTTACTATCAGCCTCACATCTCATAAAATAATTTAAATTCATTAGAAAATTCAGTTACATAACATTTAAATCAATCAAAAATATTTAAACATCTCAAATTATTTTAATTAAATTAATTATTAAAAATACAAGTTCAATTATTATCCAAAACAATTACAATTCGCTAATTACTGTCTTCAAAATTATTTTTGTTATTTATTTAGACTGCAAAATACTATTATTATTATCACAACGATTACCTACATACACCTTGTTTACCTAACATTTTACAATACACAATTAATTTCACTATCAATTTATTTACAATTCTTCATCATTAATTATTCAAATTTATCACATTTCATTGTCCAAGTTTGCGAGGTCAGAACCGTAAATCAAAATATTTAAAATTGTCCATTTATGAATTTATGTTCAGCCTCCATCGTCAAAAATTAGCCTTGGTTTCAAATAACAGTTTTCAATTTTATTTACACACATATGGCTATCTTGTGTGTAATAACCATAAAATTTCAGTTTATTCATTTTACCACAATAATCATAAACCATGTCAACATTATGTATTTCTGTCCAGTCTCTATTAGTAATTATATTCAATATCGGGTCAGTTATTTTTTCATCATAAATTAAATTATTATTGTTCAAACACACTTCTAACATTTCTTTCAACTCATCATAATCTCTTTAATTTATACAATTCTGTCTCTCTATCAACACACAATTCTCTATCTAAATCTCTCTCATCATAACACCATCTCACACTTTCAACATCATTCCACACAGAGGGTACTAATTCATACAAAAAGGGGTAACAACTTAAATCTTCCACTAATAAGGGTCTCTTGCCCTTCAATAATAACACTTGTGAACACTCTGGTTCATCACAAATAAGGGGAAAATTTACCCTCTGCCCTCCATATTCATCTACTCTCTCCCTCCATTCTTTTTCTAATTCATCGACACTAATTACTACTCCGTTACAACATATTACTCTCTCTCTCTCACTCACTATCTCACTAACTATTTTCAACGTATCACTCTCTGATACCACCTTTTCAATTACATTACCATTTTCAATATCATTGTTATCATTTGTTACCTTATTCTCTAATACCACTTTTTTTAATTATATTCTCTTTTTCGACATTATTGTCATCATTTGTTAATTTTTTATTATCATTATTATTTTTACTTTTAATCTGTTCTCCTACTGACTCTACTATTCTCTCAATGTCTTGTTTCAATTCGTTACAACTACTTTCGCATTTCATTTTTACCTCATTAATGTCAAATTTAAGTACATCAAATTTACAATTAAATTCACTTTTAATTTCGGTCTTAATTTCATTCAATTTTACATCGCTATTGTCAAAACGATTGTTTATACCATCAAATTTGCTATTCTGTTCATTGAACTTAATATTAATATCCCCTCTTAGTTCACTAAAATTACTATACATCATATTATACAATCGTGTTAGCATATTGTCCTCATCGGACTTCTTATTTTGGTTGACTGAAATAGGTGTCGATTGATGTTCGACATCTTTCATTATTTTTGATTCGGTTATTTCTACATTACTGTCAGTGAAGCTGAGTTCTTCATTATTAGTTGTACACTCCCTACTCAATTTTGGGGTTATTTGAATCCCCAAATCATCTGTACTATTTGTTTCATTTGTAATAGTTTTTGTTTTATTTTCCTGACTCACGTTTGGAGTCGAGTGGATTTCAACATTATTCATCTTTGAATCATCACAGTTTTCGACACTAGTCGTTTCCTTTATATTACTTTCACTATTTCCTGCCATCTCTATAAGTTTATTAATCTAGATTTTCTTACATAAAAAACATCTACCACTTAACTCTTAAACTCTGAACATTGATATACTATTTTATATGTGCTGCGTAATTTTTACGTAGTTACTTAACCCTCAAATCAAACTTGCATCTATCGTAGGTATGGAATTTTAATTATTCAAATTCGAGCCCCTGTCGCGACGCCATTTGTAATAATCTATTTTCATTACAATTACAAATACAAATACATAAAATTCTTTGTCACCTTCCACCTACTTTTTTTTTCTCCCAGGATCCGGCACACGAACGTTAAGATGCAAGTATGATTATAGGTTATTGTAATAATTTACGCAACTCGCTTTTTGTGAAGAGAAATTAATTAAAATTTTATTTTATACTTCAAAATTTTCTTTAAATTTTAAATTGTTATTTATTTGGCCTCTTAGCTCAAATGATTCAAAATCATGGAAAATGCATAAAACCTTTACTGTTAGTTACATGGTTGGATTAAACTTATACTTACAGAATTACAATAAACACCTTACCTTAATTTGACAGCCCAATCTGCTAACATACACACATTCACACTATTACAAAACCAAACTCCTTTTATTTAATTTACATGTTTGCACAAAACCCCTTTATAAAAAAAATGTTGAAATTACGGTTACGGGTTACCAGACGGCTTCACTCCTTTCGCTGCCACGTGGCTCGTATTCTTTAAATGTCCGAAAGTTTATTATTCATTTTATTTTGGCCCGCTCACTTCACTAATTCTGTTTTGCAATATTATATCTTGGTTACCAATTTTGTCTGATGATCGATTCACTCACGGCGTCTCCCCGGCTACGTCGCACTATGCACATGTTAAACTATATTTATACGGTTAATCAATTTTTTTGGCCTGCCAGCCCGTTATGTTCAAACGGCCGCCGCCGTCTCACCACAACACCACTGCTGATTCACATTTTGCTATATGATTTAGATGAAAATTTGTGTCCAGTCGGCGGACGCACTACGGTTCGCGTCCGGCAGATTATGATGTTACTTTCCGACCGCCTTACATGCTGCCGGACATTACTGCCTTGGCTGGGAACAAATCTCTTCGCTGCTCGCAGCCTTCATTATCCAAGTTTTAGTGGCAGTACACATGGCACACAGGATTTTTGAGTGTTGGCCGTCGACGATATTTCACTGCCTTTACTTTCGTCACATAAATAGGTGTGGCTTACAGTTATGTTTCCGGCATGTTGAGTGCATGTGTTGGACAAAATTCGCACCAAGACATGTTTTGTGCCTTTCGTTTAGCGTGGGTTAGGCGCCCCGCAGATGTTGGTGCTTGCGCATTGGTGAGTGGATGTCACACAGCCGCAAAGTTCTAGGAATCGTCGACAGCACATTCCTTTCCAAATGTTTCAACACAGTTACAGCGTAACTTTGCTTTGTTTGAACTGCGAGTTAGATTGAAACTGGGGACTGGCCACATATATGAAGTGAATTGTGCAATTTTAATAAAATCAAAACCAAAATTAATAAAATAAAAAACCCTTTTAATTTGCCCCATTACAATACCCCCCCAATGAGAGGTCTTCTGTCGAAACAGAAGAAATCTCATTGCTAATACCCCTAAGAGGACCGGTGAGGATATGGTGCCAACAAACCCCCTTTAGCTCTTATACATCATGGGTAAACAACCCCCCTGGCTCGGCGACTATGGCCGCATCTGAACGAGATCACTGGACTTCTCTATACGAGATCCCAACACCATAAAATCGAACAGACGCGCACCACAGCGCACCTAACCTTCTAACATGCCAACCCAAAATCCAAACCCCTGGTCTTATATCATGCCAGATCCTCAACCGATATGTTCCCCCTTATCATGCACACTGGGCTGCCTTTAGCCTTTAGCAGTTACTGGGCTTGTACACACTCTCATAATATTTTATAAACCAACTCATCATTTAAAAGTCACAAAATATTCATCTTTAACTTCACTATTCTTTTAAGTTCAAAATCAGATTGTCATTATTGTTATTTTCAAATTAAAAAAAAAAAAATCTTACCTGAATTGATTGATTCTCTTTGTTACTATTAATACTTAGAAAACAAATAAATGGAACATTTAATTAAAACATGAACTTCCTTATCCTAACATTTGATTACACATATATCCTACACAATATAATTCAATAACACTATTGATACACCTAAACAATAATACAATCAAAATGCAAAACATCAATTTGATGGCAGGCACAATTTTTTTTTTTTTTTTTACTACCCCCTTCTAATCCCTTAACCCCTGATACCCGTTACATATTCATGTGTTCTGCGCTAGGCTTCTTGGCCCTTGCCAGCCTCATCCTAGCCGTAAACCACATCTCCCTCGTAACCTGTAACTAGGTCACCGCCCATCCACACTCACTATTTCCCCCCCTGAGACTGTAGCGCCCAGTTGCTTTCACAAGGACTGATGCGGAAGGGGTGGACATTTTTTCTTTTATTCCACCCCCATCCTTGCTTCGGCGTTACAATAAAATTCAGTGTTACACCTACTATTAATGAATGATACGCCCCTAATGGACTACCACCCCTATCTGGGTGAAAATAGCCCTGTTCCAAAATTTGGTAGATTCCCCTAAAATAACCCCCCTACTAAGTCTAACAAAACACCGGGTTAACAAAATAAAACAAACCACAAGCCGGTTATAGCAAGTAAAATTTATGATTTGTCACAATTAACTACTTTCACGGTCATGATCCGGTGAGGTCATGACCGCACTTAGGTGGAGAATCTACAGTTAAACATAAAACATAGATTGTCAAATGTAAAAGTTAACCTGAATAGTTACATGAACATCTTATTTTCCCAAACACTGTTTCAGCTTTAATGTTATTTCAGTTTTCAATTTTAAATGAATATTTTAATCATTGTTTACATCAATTAGTATTTAATTTATAATTCCAGTTTGAATTCAAATGAAAATAAAGTTAAGTTCATTATTAAAAATCATCTTTTCAATTAATTTAATTATCAAATTAATTGAATTATATTTAATTTCTCAAATTCTAAGTTGCAATAATTACCTCATTATTATTTTATTTGTTCAAAGCAAAATATTAATTGTATTACAATAAAAAGCCACCTCCATTTCAACACATCTTACATTTCTTTTATTTCATAATAGGATTTACTCATCAGAATACTGATTCATCAGAATAAACAGTTACCAACTTCAACACCTGGCTGTGAACATTAGTCAAAACATACAACACACCTGTTTACATTAACAGTTGTCTGCCAGACTGTTGTTATAAACACTCCTTCAGTCTAAACATTCTGCTTACCACATACTGACACATATACTTCCTACAAATTTTTGGTTTCTATAAATCTGTTAGTTAACATATTTGTCAAAGTGTATTTATTACAGTTCAAACCAAATATAATTTTAATTCACCTTTCAGTTATTACTTTTTAATTACAGTTTCTATTTAGTACAATCATTTCAAATGAATCTCATCATTGAATCAAAATCTTTTCACACCTGTAAACCTTTTATTCTATCTAATTGGTATTATAAACTTTATACTTACAGTACATTATTCACCTACTGACATAACCTCTGAAACATTTAACAACAGCGTTATTTCATACCAAACAATTTAACATTTATCTATTTCTTACTATCAGCCTCACATCTCATAAAATAATTTAATTTCATTAGAAAATTCAGTTACATAACATTTAAATCAATCAAAAATATTTAAACATCTCAAATTATTTTAATTAAATTAATTATTAAAAATACAAGTTCAATTATTATCCAAAACAATTACAATTCGCTAATTACTGTCTTCAAAATTATTTTTGTTATTTATTTAGACTGCAAAATACTATTATTATTATCACAACGATTACCTACATACACCTTGTTTACCTAACATTTTACAATACACAATTAATTTCACTATCAATTTATTTACAATTCTTCATCATTAATTATTCAAATTTATCACATTTCATTGTCCAAGTTTGCGAGGTCAGAACCGTAAATCAAAATATTTAAAATTGTCCATTTATGAATTTATGTACAGCCTCCATCGTCAAAAATTAGCCTTGGTTTCAAATAACAGTTTTCAATTTTATTTACACACATATGGCTATCTTGTGTGTTAACCATAAAATTTCAGTTTATTCATTTTACCACAATAATCATAAACCATGTCAACATTATGTATTTCTGTCCAGTCTCTATTAGTAATTATATTCAATATCGGGTCAGTTATTTTTTCATCATAAATTAAATTATTATTGTTCAAACACACTTCTAACATTTCTTTCAACTCATCATAATCTCTTTAATTTATACAATCCTGTCTCTCTATCAACACACAATTCTCTATCTAAATCTCTCTCATCATAACACCATCTCACACTTTCAACATCATTCCACACAGAGGGTACTAATTCATACAAAAAGGGGTAACAACTTAAATCTTCCACTAATAAGGGTCTCTTGCCCTTCAATAATAACACTTGTGAACACTCTGGTTCATCACAAATAAGGGGAAAATTTACCCTCTGCCCTCCATATTCATCTACTCTCTCCCTCCATTCTTTTTCTAATTCATCGACACTAATTACTACTCCGTTACAACATATTACTCTCTCTCTCTCACTCACTATCTCACTAACTATTTTCAACGTATCACTCTCTGATACCACCTTTTCAATTACATTACCATTTTCAATATCGTTGTTATCATTTGTTACCTTATTCTCTAATACCACTTTTTTTAATTATATTCTCTTTTTCGACATTATTGTCATCATTTGTTAATTTTTTATTATCATTATTATTTTTACTTTTAATCTGTTCTCCTACTGACTCTACTATTCTCTCAATGTCTTGTTTCAATTCGTTACAACTACTTTCGCATTTCATTTTTACCTCATTAATGTCAAATTTAAGTACATCAAATTTACAATTAAATTCACTTTTAATTTCGGTCTTAATTTCATTCAATTTTACATCGCTATTGTCAAAACGATTGTTTATACCATCAAATTTGCTATTCTGTTCATTGAACTTAATATTAATATCCCCTCTTAGTTCACTAAAATTACTATACATCATATTATACAATCGTGTTAGCATATTGTCCTCATCGGACTTCTTATTTTGGTTGACTGAAATAGGTGTCGATTGATGTTCGACATCTTTCATTATTTTTGATTTGGTTATTTCTACATTACTGTCAGTGAAGCTGAGTTCTTCATTATTAGTTGTACACTCCCTACTCAATTTTGGGGTTATTTGAATCCCCAAATCATCTGTACTATTTGTTTCATTTGTAATAGTTTTTGTTTTATTTTCCTGACTCACGTTTGGAGTCGAGTGGATTTCAACATTATTCATCTTTGAATCATCACAGTTTTCGACACTAGTCGTTTCCTTTATATTACTTTCACTATTTCCTGCCATCTCTATAAGTTTATTAATCTAGATTTTCTTACATAAAAAACATCTACCACTTAACTCTTAAACTCTGAACATTGATATACTATTTTATATGTGCTGCGTAATTTTTACGTAGTTACTTAACCCTCAAATCAAACTTGCATCTATCGTAGGTATGGAATTTTAATTATTCAAATTCGAGCCCCTGTCGCGACGCCATTTGTAATAATCTATTTTCATTACAATTACAAATACAAATACATAAAATTCTTTGTCACCTTCCACCTACTTTTTTTTTCTCCCAGGATCCGGCACACGAACGTTAAGATGCAAGTATGATTATAGGTTATTGTAATAATTTACGCAACTCGCTTTTTGTGAAGAGAAATTAATTAAAATTTTATTTTATACTTCAAAATTTTCTTTAAATTTTAAATTGTTATTTATTTGGCCTCTTAGCTCAAATGATTCAAAATCATGGAAAATGCATAAAACCTTTACTGTTAGTTACATGGTTGGATTAAACTTATACTTACAGAATTACAATAAACACCTTACCTTAATTTGACAGCCCAATCTGCTAACATACACACATTCACACTATTACAAAACCAAACTCCTTTTATTTAATTTACATGTTTGCACAAAACCCCTTTATAAAAAAAATGTTGAAATTACGGTTACGGGTTACCAGACGGCTTCACTCCTTTCGCTGCCACGTGGCTCGTATTCTTTAAATGTCCGAAAGTTTATTATTCATTTTATTTTGGCCCGCTCACTTCACTAATTCTGTTTTGCAATATTATATCTTGGTTACCACTTTTGTCTGATGATCGATTCACTCACGGCGTCTCCCCGGCTACGTCGCACTATGCACATGTTAAACTATATTTATACGGTTAATCAATTTTTTTGGCCTGCCAGCCCGTTATGTTCAAACGGCCGCCGCCGTCTCACCACAACACCACTGCTGATTCACATTTTGCTATATGATTTAGATGAAAATTTGTGTCCAGTCGGCGGACGCACTACGGTTCGCGTCCGGCAGATTATGATGTTACTTTCCGACCGCCTTACATGCTGCCGGACATTACTGCCTTGGCTGGGAACAAATCTCTTCGCCGCTCGCAGCCTTCATTATCCAAGTTTTAGTGGCAGTACACATGGCACACAGGATTTTTGAGTGTTGGCCGTCGACGATATTTCACTGCCTTTACTTTCGTCACATAAATAGGTGTGGCTTACAGTTATGTTTCCGGCATGTTGAGTGCATGTGTTGGACAAAATTCGCACCAAGACATGTTTTGCGCCTTTCGTTTAGCGTGGGTTAGGCGCCCCGCAGATGTTGGTGCTTGCGCATTGGTGAGTGGATGTCACACAGCCACAAAGTTCTAGGAATCGTTGACAGCACATTCCTTTCCAAATGTTTCAACACAGTTACAGCGTAACTTTGCTTTGTTTGAACTGCGAGTTAGATTGAAACTGGGGACTGGCCACATATATTAAGTGAATTGTGCAATTTTAATAAAATCAAAACCAAAATTAATAAAATAAAAAAACCCTTTTAATTTGCCCCATTACAATACCCCCCCAATGAGAGGTCTTCTGTCGAAACAGAAGAAATCTCATTGCTAATACCCCTAAGAGGACCGGTGAGGATATGGTGCCAACAAACCCCCTTTAGCTCTTATACATCATGGGTAAACAACCCCCCTGGCTCGGCGACTATGGCCGCATCTGAACGAGATCACTGGACTTCTCTATACGAGATCCCAACACCATAAAATCGAACAGACGCGCACCACAGCGCACCTAACCTTCTAACATGCCAACCCAAAATCCAAACCCCTGGTCTTATATCATGCCAGATCCTCAACCGATATGTTCCCCCTTATCATGCACACTGGGCTGCCTTTAGCAGTTACTGGGCTTGTACACACTCTCATAATATTTTATAAACCAACTCATCATTTAAAAGTCACAAAATATTCATCTTTAACTTCACTATTCTTTTAAGTTCAAAATCAGATTGTCATATTATTGTTATTTTCAAATAAAAAAAAAAAAATCTTACCTGAATTGATTGATTCTCTTTGTTACTATTAATACTTAGAAAACAAATAAATGGAACATTTAATTAAAACATGAACTTCCTTATCCTAACATTTGATTACACATATATCCTACACAATATAATTCAATAACACTATTGATACACCTAAACAATAATACAATCAAAATGCAAAACATCAATTTGATAGCAGGCACAATTTTTTTTTTTTTTTTTTACTACCCCCTTCTAATCCCTTACCCCTGATACCCGTTACATATTCATGTGTTCTGCGCTAGGCTTCTTGGCCCTTGCCAGCCTCATCCTAGCCGTAAACCACATCTCCCTCGTAACCTGTAACTAGGTCACCGCCCATCCACACTCACTATTTCCCCCCCTGAGACTGTAGCGCCCAGTTGCTTTCACAAGGACTGATGCGGAAGGGGTGGACATTTTTTCTTTTATTCCACCCCCATCCTTGCTTCGGCGTTACAATAAAATTCAGTGTTACACCTACTATTAATGAATGATACGCCCCTAATGGACTACCACCCCTATCTGGGTGAAAATAGCCCTGTTCCAAAATTTGGTAGATTCCCCTAAAATAACCCCCCTACTAAGTCTAACAAAACACCGGGTTAACAAAATAAAACAAACCACAAGCCGGTTATAGCAAGTAAAATTTATGATTTGTCACAATTAACTACTTTCACGGTCATGATCCGGTGAGGTCATGACCGCACTTAGGTGGAGAATCTACAGTTAAACATAAAACATAGATTGTCAAATGTAAAAGTTTACCTGAATAGTTACATGAACATCTTATTTTCCCAAACACTGTTTCAGCTTTAATGTTATTTCAGTTTTCAATTTTAAATGAATATTTTAATCATTGTTTACATCAATTAGTATTTAATTTATAATTCCAGTTTGAATTCAAATGAAAATAAAGTTAAGTTCATTATTAAAATCATCTTTTCAATTAATTTAATTATCAAATTAATTGAATTATATTTAATTTATCAAATTCTAAGTTGCAATAATTACCTCATTATTATTTTATTTGTTCAAAGCAAAATATTAATTGTATTACAATAAAAAGCCACCTCCATTTCAACACATCTTACATTTCTTTTATTTCATAATAGGATTTACTCATCAGAATACTGATTCATCAGAATAAACAGTTACCAACTTCAACACCTGGCTGTGAACATTAGTCAAAACATACAACACACCTGTTTACATTAACAGTTGTCTGCCAGACTGTTGTTATAAACACTCCTTCAGTCTAAACATTCTGCTTACCACATACTGACACATATACTTCCTACAAATTTTTGGTTTCTATAAATCTGTTAGTTAACATATTTGTCAAAGTGTATTTATTACAGTTCAAACCAAATATAATTTTAATTCACCTTTCAGTTATTACTTTTTAATTACAGTTTCTATTTAGTACAATCATTTCAAATGAATCTCATCATTGAATCAAAATCTTTTCACACCTGTAAACCTTTTATTCTATCTAATTGGTATTATAAACTTTATACTTACAGTACATTATTCACCTACTGACATAACCTCTGAAACATTTAACAACAGCGTTATTTCATACCAAACAATTTAACATTTATCTATTTCTTACTATCAGCCTCACATCTCATAAAATAATTTAAATTCATTAGAAAATTCAGTTACATAACATTTAAATCAATCAAAAATATTTAAACATCTCAAATTATTTTAATTAAATTAATTATTAAAAATACAAGTTCAATTATTATCCAAAACAATTACAATTCGCTAATTACTGTCTTCAAAATTATTTTTGTTATTTATTTAGACTGCAAAATACTATTATTATTATCACAACGATTACCTACATACACCTTGTTTACCTAACATTTTACAATACACACAATTAATTTCACTATCAATTTATTTACAATTCTTCATCATTAATTATTCAAATTTATCACATTTCATTGTCCAAGTTTGCGAGGTCAGAACCATAAATCAAAATATTAAAAATTGTCCATTTATGAATTCATGTTCAGCCTCCATCGTCAAAAATTAGCCTTGGTTTCAAATAACAGTTTTCAATTTTATTTACACACATATGGCTATCTTGTGTGTTAACCATAAAATTTCAGTTTATTCATTTTACCACAATAATCATAAACCATGTCAACATTATGTATTTCTGTCCAGTCTCTATTAGTAATTATATTCAATATCGGGTCAGTTATTTTTTCATCATAAATTAAATTATTATTGTTCAAACACACTTCTAACATTTCTTTCAACTCATCATAATCTCTTTAATTTATACAATTCTGTCTCTCTATCAACACACAATTCTCTATCTAAATCTCTCTCATCATAACACCATCTCACACTTTCAACATCATTCCACACAGAGGGTACTAATTCATACAAAAAGGGGTAACAACTTAAATCTTCCACTAATAAGGGTCTCTTGCCCTTCAATAATAACACTTGTGAACACTCTGGTTCATCACAAATAAGGGGAAAATTTACCCTCTGCCCTCCATATTCATCTACTCTCTCTCTCCATTCTTTTTCTAATTCATCGACACTAATTACTACTCCGTACAAAATATTACTCTCTCTCTCTCACTCACTATCTCACTAACTATTTTCAACGTATCACTCTCTGATACCACCTTTTCAATTACATTACCATTTTCAATATCATTGTTATCATTTGTTACCTTATTCTCTAATACCACATTTTTAATTATATTCTCTTTTTCGACATTATTGTCATCATTTGTTAATTTTTTATTATCATTATTATTTTTACTTTTAATCTGTTCTCCTACTGACTCTACTATTCTCTCAATGTCTTGTTTCAATTCGTTACAACTACTTTCGCATTTCATTTTTACCTCATTAATGTCAAATTTAAGTACATCAAATTTATAATTAAATTCACTTTTAATTTCGGTCTTAATTTCATTCAATTTTACATCGCTATTGTCAAAACGATTGTTTATACCATCAAATTTGCTATTCTGTTCATTGAACTTAATATTAATATCCCCTCTTAGTTCACTAAAATTACTATACATCATATTATACAATCGTGTTAGCATATTGTCCTCATCTGACTTCTTATTTTGGTTGACTGAAATAGGTGTCGTTTGATGTTCGACATCTTTCATTATTTTTGATTCGGTTATTTCTACATTACTGTCAGTGAAGCTGACTTCTTCATTATTAGTTGTACACTCCCTACTCAATTTTGGGGTTATTTGAATCCCCAAATCATCTGTACTATTTGTTTCATTTGTAATAGTTTTTGTTTTATTTTCCTGACTCACGTTTGGAGTCGAGTGGATTTCAACATTATTCATCTTTGAATCATCACAGTTTTCGACACTAGTCGTTTCCTTTATATTACTTTCACTATTTCCTGCCATCTCTATAAGTTTATTAATCTAGATTTTCTTACATAAAAAACATCTACCACTTAACTCTTAAACTCTGAACATTGATATACTATTTTATATGTGCTGCGTAATTTTTACGTAGTTACTTAACCCTCAAATCAAACTTGCATCTATCGTAGGTATGGAATTTTAATTATTCAAATTCGAGCCCCTGTCGTGATGCCATTTGTATAATCTATTTTCATTACAATTACAAATACAAATACATAAAATTTTTTGTCACCTTCCACCTACTTTTTTTTTCTCCCAGGATCCGGCACACGAACGTTAAGATGCAAGTATGATTATAGGTTATTGTAATAATTTACGCAACTCGCTTTTTGTGAAGAGAAATTATTAAAATTTTATTTTATACTTCAAAATTTTCTTTAAATTTTAAATTGTTATTTATTTGGCCTCTTAGCTCAAATGATTCAAAATCATGGAAAATGCATAAAACCTTTACTGTTAGTTACATGGTTGGATTAAACTTATACTTACAGAATAACAATAAACACCTTACCTTAATTTGACAGCCCAATCTGCTAACATACACACATTCACACTATTACAAAACCAAACTCCTTTTATTTAATTTACATGTTTGCACAAAAACCCTTTATAAAAAAAATGTTGAAATTACGGTTACGGGTTACCAGACGGCTTCACTCCTTTCGCTGCCACGTGGCTCGTATTCTTTAAATGTCCGAAAGTTTATTATTCATTTTATTTTGGCCCGCTCACTTCACTAATTCTGTTTTGTAATATTATATCTTGGTTACCACTTTTGTCTGATGATCGATTCACTCACGGCGTCTCCCCGGCTACGTCGCACTATGCACATGTTAAACTATATTTATACGGTTAATCAATTTTTTCGGCCCGCCAGCCCGTTATGTTCAAACGGCCGCCGCCGTCTCACCACAACACCACTGCTGATTCACATTTTGCTATATGATTTAGATGAAAATTTGTGTCCAGTCGGCGGACGCACTACGGTTCGCGTCCGGCAGATTATGATGTTACTTTCCGACTGCCTTACATGCTGCCGGACATTACTGCCTTGGCTGGGAACAAATCTCTTCGCCGCTCGCAGCCTTCGTTATCCAAGTTTTAGTGGCAGTACACATGGCACACAGGATTTTTGAGTGTTGGCCGTCGACGATATTTCACTGCCTTTACTTTCGTCACATAAATAGGTGTGGCTTACAGTTATGTTTCCGGCATGTTGAGTGCATGTGTTGGACAAAATTCGCACCAAGACATGTTTTGCGCCTTTCGTTTAGCGTGGGTTAGGCGCCCCGCAGATGTTGGTGCTTGCGCATTGGTGAGTGGATGTCACACAGCCGCAAAGTTCTAGGAATCGTCGACAGCACATTCCTTTCCAAATGTTTCAACACAGTTACAGCGTAACTTTGCTTTGTTTGAACTGCGAGTTAGATTCAAACTGGGGACTGGCCACATATATGAAGTGAATTGTGCAATTTTAATAAAATCAAAACCAAAATTAATAAAATAAAAAAACCCTTTTAATTTGCCCCATTACAATACCCCCCCAATGAGAGGTCTTCTGTCGAAACAGAAGAAATCTCATTGCTAATACCCCTAAGAGGACCGGTGAGGATATGGTGCCAACAAACCCCCTTTAGCTCTTATACATCATGGGTAAACAACCCCCTGGCTCGGCGACTATGGCCGCATCTGAACGAGATCACTGGACTTCTCTATACGAGATCCCAACACCATAAAATCGAACAGACGCGCACCTAACCTTCTAACATGCCAACCCAAAATCCAAACCCCTGGTCTTATATCATGCCAGATCCTCAACCGATATGTTCCCCCTTATCATGCACACTGGGCTGCCTTTAGCAGTTACTGGGCTTGTACACACTCTCATAATATTTTATAAACCAACTCATCATTTAAAAGTCACAAAATATTCATCTTTAACTTCACTATTCTTTTAAGTTCAAAATCAGATTGTCATTATTGTTATTTTCAAATTAAAAAAAAAAAAATCTTTTACCTGAATTGATTGATTCCCTTTGTTACTATTAATACTTAGAAAACAAATAAATGGAACATTTAATTAAAACATAAACTTCCTTATCCTAACATTTGATTACACATATATCCTACACAATATAATTCAATAACACTATTGATACACCTAAACAATAATACAATCAAAATGCAAAACATCAATTTGATGGCAGGCACAATTTTTTTTTTTTTTTACTACCCCCTTCTAATCCCTTAACTCCTGATACCCGTTACATATTCATGTGTTCTGCGCTAGGCTTCTTGGCCCTTGCCAGCCTCATCCTAGCCGTAAACCACATCTCCCTCGTAACCTGTAACTAGGTCACCGCCCATCCACACTCACTATTTCCCCCCCTGAGACTGTAGCGCCCAGTTGCTTTCACAAGGACTGATGCGGAAGGGGTGGACATTTTTTCTTTTATTCCACCCCCATCCTTGCTTCGGCGTTACAATAAAATTCAGTGTTACACCTACTATTAATGAATGATACGCCCCTAATGGACTACCACCCCTATCTGGGTGAAAATAGCCCTGTTCCAAAATTTGGTAGATTCCCCTAAAATAACCCCCCTACTAAGTCTAACAAAACACCGGGTTAACAAAATAAAACAAACCACAATCCGGTTATAGCAAGTAAAATTTATGATTTGTCACAATTAACTACTT